>PVJD01000066.1:600000-755844 GCA_004026545.1 Mormoops blainvillei
GGTAGGAGGAGCAGGTTTGGCCTAGGTGTCTGCAGTGGATTTTTGGGTTGGGGGAGGGATTGAGGCACAGCAACAGAAACCCAGGACAGAGACACTGAGGGATCTACCAGGCACCTATCAGGGCCCATTCTGCCTCCAGGTCATTCTGCCCAGAGCACCTCACAACTATGTGTTTCCACATAGTGCCCATTTTAAATCAGCCGTTACTTTGGCATTGGAGTCCTTTCAAGCCCACATCTCAGAACCACAACCTGAGGAAGGAAGTCCTTTTTCTCTGAGCTCCATTTTTCTTCCCACTATATCCAGTCACAGCCTCTTTCTCTTCCTTTGGGAGAGCCACAGAAAGGTCTGGGCCTCCACCAGTTGTTCATACACCTGTCTGCACTTCTTGGCTTATAGCACCTGCCTTCAGCCAGCCCTCTACATGCCACATCACACTTTGAGATGCTTTTTCTGACACCCCTCCTCTGGGATCCTCTCAATCTGTCCTTGCCTGGAAGCTTCCAGAGGTCATTACTCTGAAATTGTCCTTTATATGTGAGATTCTCATGGTCTGACGCTCTGCCCAGTCCAGCCAGCTGCCTCCCTGCTCCAACACCCACCCACAGGCTCTCTGTTCTCCAGTAAGGGACCAGCCTAGCCCAGGCCCCTCTCAATTTAATGGCACAACTGTTATGCAAGAGCCTCAGCTCCCCAGTGTAGTGTTTCAGCAACCCTGCAGCCCCTCCACCGTGGCTTCTCGGGCCTTCTCCTCATTGACCATGTATTTGCACATGGTGCAGCCAGTGTTTCCAGCAGAGAGGGGCCAGCCCTGCCATTGCTAGGTGCCCGTGCCCTAGGCAGGTGCTCTGTGAAACTCAGCCTAGGAGATGTCAAGTGGAGGGCAGCTATCCTGCTTTTCTGATTAAAGCAGAGGGAACTCAAGCCGTGGGACCACTACATAAGTTTCAGGCCTTTCCCTAGTTCACATGACACCTCTCTGTTTTCCTGGGTGTTGAGCTAGAGAGACTGCCTACACTCCTCCCTCCTCATGTTGAACAGGGTCAGAACTCTCAGGAGCCCATGGACCTGTCACACACAGCGGGACTATCCCAGGACAGGTGATCAGCTTGTGCTGCCATTTAAAGGACAAGTCAGCTGGGTAGAGAGACTAGGGAAGGCCTTATAGGCAAGGAGAACCAGACAGAGCCAGGGGCAAAGGCCATTCACTGTGTCCATTGACTAGCACTGTGGGGACAGCCACTGAGGAGGAATCTGGGGCTAGGATCTACAGAGGGACCACAGGGATTGGGCAGCAAAGGGACTTAGCTCCACCCTGACACTTGCCCGAGGACCTCACCCTCCAGGAGAGATGTGGAAATGAATCTGTCCTGTACTCTGGCAGGTGCTTGGTGGGAGATGGACAGTCAGCATTCCCCATCTGGTCCTGCCCAGTACCCTCCCAACCACCTGGAATACAAACATTCTGTTCAGCCTCAGTTTGCAGATGAGGAGCCAGTCCAGAAAGCTCACATGGCTGTCCTGAGCCTCATGGTGGTCAGTGGCAAAGCTATGCCCCTGGGGAGGGCCCACCGGGTACTTGGGAATGACCCCACACTGCTACAAGGGGTTGGCTACCTGGCTACAGGAGACCCAGCTCATAAACACGGTCCATTACAGGAAAATAGGGAGGGCTTTTAGGTGTTTATTCAACGCACTTATTTCAGGGACGCACCCTGACAGGGATGGCATGCTTGGCCTCAGGAGAGGGGAGCATTGGCTCAACCCCAAGAGCCCCATCTCCTGGCTGGAACGTCTGATATGATCTGAGCTGAGCTCAGGCCTGGGGCATGTGTGGGCTAAGCCACCTGGGGTGACCAACTCTGGACCCATGGGCACCACCCGCGCTATGAGCTGGTATCCAGGAGCACCACATAGAGCACCTGAAGCAACAGCCACCAACCTGGGCACTGATGATGACCACCGACATTTGGGGAGGGCTCACCATGTGCCAAGCAAGTTCTGGGTCAACACTTCTCACACAACATCTCATTGCTGCAATGAGCTCTACCAGTTTCCTGAGTCCAGAGCCCCATGACGACTCTGACTAGGCATTTCTGAGAGCCACCACTTTTGTCATCAGGGCCACCAGAGAGGAAAGGAGGTCAGTTATTTGTGGAGCTTCACTTACATGCCATGCCCCTTGTCTGTCATAAATCTTCATATTGACCAACTGTGATAGAGATTGTACCCATTCCACAGATGAGAGAACAGAGGTGAACTGTCTGTCTTGACAGCACACAATGCGCCCATGTTGGGCCTATGCCATGGATCCAGTCCTGCCCTCTTTTCCTCATTGGTGGGTGGACTGCTGCTCAAATAGCCAAAGCTGGGAGTTGAGTGGGTAACATGGCAGAGCTGGTGGGTACAAGCAAGGTGCTGTCAAATTGGAGTTTGGTCCTAGATGCAGGGAAGCCAGGTTCAATAGATATACGGCCTCCCAAATAACTTGATAATAGAAGGCACTGATCCTGAATTTTTTTTGTATCATCACAGTTGTCCATGTCTTAGGAAAGTGTTTTCCCTCACAAAAATGTAGTGAGGGCTTTCCTGCCTCCTCAGAGAACTCCAAATATAATTTATAGTATCTTGACAATTCAATATCATGATGGAAACAAAAGTGTGGGACTTAGAAGGATTGTTGCATATAGGGCCCTGAACTGATGCCCAATAAATGAACAGGGTGGACTATTCTAGGTTCAAGTATATGGCTCTGTGCAGTGGCATAGAGCCTTCTAACATTTTTTCATTCATTCTCCACTTACTCATTTACTCGGCAAGCATTTATTCTGTAGAGGAGTTGGCATTTGCACAAACATTGTAGGAGAAATAGGTGTGAGATGGGGAAAGGGGAGGGAGAGGGAGAGGCAGGGCCAAGGAAGAAGCATAGTAGAGCCCATGGTGTGTGTGCACACAGGAAAAACTGCAGCCGGGCCTGGGCTGAGGTGAGGGGAGCAGCCTCTCCGTACTTGAGTGCTCTTAACTTGACCGTGTGGTCCAGAATGCGGGCAGGAGAGGCAGGATTGGAACAGTGGTACAGAGTCTTCCTGGTCACTCATTTCAGTTACAGAAAGGCCTCTGGGACCTTTAGCTCCCTTGTCTCTGTGTTTTAGGATGTAGAGGGGTTAGAGCTTTGACCACCAGAGAAGGAGAAGCATCATGTGGAGAACTTCTATCAAATTAAGAAACCTAACCAGAACGTGAGTTCACTTGGGCTCAGCACCTCTGGAAAGGTGGCACACTGAAGCGGACTAAAAGCCCAGGTTAACGCTCCACCCACAGTCCACATCTACCCTGAGCCCATGCCCACCACAGCCTCCCCTGCCACCCTCACTCCCTTATGTATGCAGGGGACCCTGCTAACAGGCACCAGACCCACCCCTCCTCTAAATCTGTACCACAAAGGCATGCACGTGCATACCCGTGGGCACATGCATGCTCTTCCCTGAGGCTCCCCACACCTCTTCAAGCCTCTGTTCAGATGCTCTCTCAGCAGCAAGGCCTTCCCTGGCCACGGTCTGTGAAGAATCAAAGCGCCCTGAGCCCCTGCCAAGTGCTACCAACACTGACTCGACACTCTTGACTTGGTTGAATGGCCTGTCCCTCACTGCCATGGAAACCCTGCCAGGCAGGCTCCATGGACCCAGCACCTAGTGCAGAGCTGGACACAAAGTAGGAGCTCAGTCATTAGCATCAAGTAAGTGAGTTAACAGGCTGCATAGCCTTGGGCGAGCAGCTGAAGTCTTGATCTCTGAAGACCGTGACTGCCGGTATGTTTCCACAAGTCCAGAAACAAAATCATCTCCAAACCCGAACTGTGGAGATCTCCTTGCAGCACCAGCTTCCCATCTTCCCAAGAAGTAGAAGAACCCACGACCCTTCTGGGTTAGGATGCCTCCCTAGGTAAACCCCAAAGGTACCTCTAACCTTGAGATGCTAGGCCAACTGCTTACCACCCTGCAACCCTCAACCACCCCATGCCCCAGCCAGTTAAGCCACAGGCTTTATTTAGAGCTGGACAGGGTAATGGAGGCGCTCCAAGTCCCCAGGCCATGCTGTTTGTCAGTCACCACCCCCACCACACATACACACACACATGCGACTACACTGGTGACTATACCTGTGCCCACCAGATAGGTCTTTCAAGGGCAATAGAGGTGACCTGCCTGACACACAGGATATTCCAAGAATTTACCCCAGTTTCACTGTCTGCAGAACTTCGTGTGAGCCAGCCGTGGTTTTGGAGCTCGGGGCAGGGGGGTTGTGCCATGATCAGCAAAGGGTCTGGTGGGAGGAGCCCCTTTCCCTGGGGCTCTGCCAGTGTTTGATGTCTCTCGGTCCCCCAGCTTTCTTTTGGCCTGTAATGGTCTTCAGAGGATGAGAGTTTTCTCTGAGCCCAGCCTTGGCCCTGCCCAGACCCTGTTCTCACACCCACGAAGGACCACGCCTGTATAGACATTCTTCTGTATACATGGAGCAGTTTGTAGCAGCTCCCCCCTCAGTACCAGTAGTGCAGACACCTGACATTAAGGCCTCCACAAACTTAAACTGCAAAAGCAGAAAGGACAAAGGCATTGTTTCCAGGGCGGGGGAAGGCAGGGAGCGTCTCTGGAACCTCTCCCTGTGCCTGGCTCTCTGCCACGGTCTGATGTATATTCACTCACTGCCTCTATAAAGGGCTGTTCCCCACTTCCTGCCAGAGCAGGAGGGTTGTTTGGCCCATTTCAGACATAGAAACTGAGGTTCAGGGGTCCATACAAGTACCCAGCATCACTGGGAGTTCATGACCCCATGACTTTTACATTGTCGGCTGTAATGCAAGGCCAAACCTAGAAAATGGGCTGGGACAGAGACACCATAGCCAGCTCAGTACTATTCTTGGTGCATTCCCCACCCTGGGCCAGTCATCCCCTGCCCCATGGAGCCCAGGCTCCTGAGGGCAGAGGGACACCTAGTTGGAAGTACTCCCAGCTGAGAACTGCACAACCTCCCAGATGCTAGGGCAGACCTCCTTGATGTATTGGGTTGACCAAAGAGTCCATTTAGTTTTTTCTGTAAGACACATTTTTTCATTTCACCAATAACTTTATTGATTTGGATATCTTGAGTAGATTGGCTATCTCCCACATGGTCTAACATTGACTGTTCTCAATGTCTCGATTTGATCGCTATCAACTTCAACTGGTCTACCCAACTGTGGAACATCATCCCATGAGAAATCTCCAGCACAAAACTTCACAAACCACTTTTGACACGTTTGATCAGTCACAGCACCTTCTCCGTACACTGCATAAATCTTTTTTTTTTTTTTGCCTTTCAGTTGAGTTTTTACCTTTTTTGAAATAATAAAGCATAATACGCTGAAAATTTTGCATATTTTATTTCATCTTCAATATTTAAATGGCTGCAAAAAAAATTCACCAATTCTGGTAAGTTTTTTTCATTTCTGTGCATCTAGGTGAACGCACTTTTATTTTTAAGATTTTATTTATTTATTTTTAGAGAGAGGGTAAGGGAGGGAGAGAGGAAAAGAAACATCAATGTGTGGTTGCCTCTCGTGTGCCCCCTACTGGCATGTACCCTGCCTGTGAATCAAACCAGTGACCTTTTGGTTTGTAGGCTGGCACTCAGTCTACTGAGCCACACCAGCCAGGGCTTGATAAGTAGATTTGTTTTGTTTGGTTTTGTTTTGTTCTGTTCTGTTTTGTTCTTTTAATGCACGCTGATATAACAGCTGTCACAATACAATCCAATAAAATTGTTTCGAATGAAGTTAAAAACAACTAAGCACCACTAGAACCATCTTACAGATAAAACCAAACAAACTTTTTGGCCAACCCAATAAAATAGCCCCACCAAGCCACTGTAAAAAATCTTAGTCTGTGGCCACAAAGATATTAAATCCTGCCCAGGAAAAGGCCACAGACTGTGCTTGGGAAGAAGTATGACACACACATCAGTTAGCAAGGGTCCATGCCAGCCCATCAGCACCTCATGAAATAGCACTGAGCCTGGGGAAGGCACTCCATCCCCATCATGCCTACAGACAGCTGCAGGGCTGGTGGCAATCAGTGGATGATGAGCCACAGAGGCAATTAAAATGCAGAGTGCAGGGAGAGAAGCACCAGGATGTGGGGAGGAGACAATGATGTCACCCTAAGCCAGGTTCTGCGCTGGGCACTGGGGACCCACACAGTAACATGAATGTGAAGGCTAAGGAGCAGAGAGCCAGCCCAGGCCTGAGGCCCATTGGACACGCAGCAGAAGGCTGTCAATTGGACCCTGTATGTGTACAATAACAGTACAGCAGTTCTCGGAGGGCATGCTGGATGTTGATGGGGTGAGGCTGCCAGCATGCCAGGTGGGTGGGTCAGCCTCATGCACACACCAGTCTCCCTGGGCCCAAGCCTGGGATCTTCCTCTGAGGGACTATGCATGACACACAGCCTACATGCCTGTGTGGAGGAGTGGGCAGCCCTGTGCTCGCCCCAGCTGTAGCCAGGGAGGAGGTAAATCATGGGAGCTTATAGCTGTCAAGAGCATGGACAGGGACCACCAAAACTCACCACTTGCCCTTCCCTGTCAGCTGGAGAGGACAGCCAGCCCCTGCCCTGTCCATTGCTCTCCCCCACTCTAGAAATAGGACCGATACAGTAATCAGGATGCCACATACAGACCCAGGAAGATGATCGATTGCTCTCGGGCCTTCATTCGCCTTCATTATTCTGGATGAGGATTTTCCCCAATCACAAAAGTGACATTTTTAATATGTGGAATTTTTTTTTTTAAGAAAAGCAATATGAAGAAAGACTTTTACTGTCAGTAAACTCTACCTTTTAAACGAGCTATCTTAGTCTCTTCTCTAGGTATTTTAATTGAAGATTAACTGCTGTTTAAGAGTGTACACATTTAAAGAGTGTTTGGAGTATTAAAATTCTGCTTCCTCAGTAGTGGGGACAGTCTCTGTGGAGACCACCAAGAGTCAGGCCCTCCTTCACAACCTGCCCTGGGGACTATCCATGGAGGGGTGGGGCACCTGCAGCAGAGGAGAGCCCAGGGATTGCATCTGCCTCCTGGAGGGAGAACCTGCTGCATATCTTACTCTCATCATCCCTCATCCTGACCAAGGAGGAAAGCAGAGCTCAGATTGGGACAGTAAGGCCACCATGTCACATGGCCAGGCATTTAGACCAGACTACGGGTTCAGAGCTCCACCAACACAACATCACCCATCTCTTGCCTGTCCCCTGCCCACATACCTCTCACTGAGGCCTGGTTCCTCTCCTGTAGTAATTAAGATTGACTCAGTGGCCACTGTGTTCCTAGAGCTGAACAGAGCCTACTGAATCCATGGCCCCTGCCCTCTAGGAGATCTCTTATTCAAGAGTCTTGTGTGCACATGTGTGTATGAACACATGCTTGTACATGTGTGAGTGAATGCATGTGCGTAGATGCTTAGGTGTGCGTGAATGTGCACAAGTGTGTGTATACCTTTGTGCTTCACTAGCAGAGTTGGACTCACCATCAGTCTTGCACAAAGGTGGCACTGTGTGGTGCTGTCTGAGAGGAGAAGTGGCTCCTTTCCTCTACCTGCCTGGAAAAGAACTTGGGTTCTTCCATGTAGTAATGAAGACATGTGATTACTTCTCTGCCACTAACTCTGTGATCTTGGGAGAGTCATTTTGTATCCCTAGGCCTCAATTTCCATCTCTAATGACAGTGTAGATATGAATTAAGGAAAAAGTACTTTTTACATTCATATCTACATGTGAATTAAGCAAAAGTACTTTTGCGATCCTTCCTGAGCCAGGTCTTATGCTAGACTCTGGGATCTAGCCTCTGCCCTCAGAGAGCCACAGTCAGTTAGAGAAGTGAGCTTATGTACACCTGTGACAGAGGTCATGTGGAGTCAGAACCAGCACCTGAGGTTGCCGGGCTGTGGTCTAGCAGAGGAGAGTCCAGCTCTGAAGCCAATGAGTTTTCACTCTGCCTGCCATGTCATCCCTATATGCCTCAGTTTCCTTGTGTATAAGTAGTCCCCCCAAGGAGTGGTTGTGGAATCGAGGAGCACTGTTGTACAGGGGCTCCTTGAACAGGACCTGTCATATGATGAAGGTATCATCAATGTTAGCTGGCATGCTGCTGGTCCTTATTTTGTGATTACTGAAAACTGGCTGATGCCCGCTTTCAGGGCAGTGTGGGTCAGGCCTACTTCATGCAAGATAGTCTTTCCACTTCAGACCTCCTCTCTGTGATTTAGCCACTTTTGGCATCTATCTAGGCAGTGGCCAAGGCCATTGGTTCACCTACCCACCCACCATTGGGACCCAGAGCATACCAGTGTCCACCCCATGCTGCCAGAGTTGCGGTGACCCCCAACCATGCCACACCCATGCCTTTTGCCACCTCCTCCCCACTCAAAGACAACTCCAGCCCCATGCCCCTTACCCACAGCATTGCTCCCAGGGAGAAACAGCAGGGCCCTGGGGTGGCCAGGCCCATAGACAGACTCCCAGTCTTGCAGCAGGTAGATGGCTTTGTAAAACCCCAGACCTGAATTTGAATCATTGCCCACTGGTTACCAGCTGTGTAACCTTGGGTGGTCACCTCCCCTGCTTAGAGACTGACTTATAGGATATACGCTGACTGTGCTGCCCACCTCACCCCAGCTCTCTCCTTCCCTCAGAACACAGCAGGGATCCAGCCAGGCCCAGGCCCTACACTCCAGCCTGCCCTCCCCACCCAGAGACTTTGTCAAGCCTCAGCCGAAGGCTTAGCCAGAAAGAGTCCCAAGGAGCACTTCTGACCAGGCTCACCTCTTGGAAACTCTGCCATGCAAAGGCAGCTCAGCTCTATCCGCAGGCTGGAGAGCCTCTGCCCCTGCCCAGTATTCCCACCACTCATGGAGCACTTGACCCATTCCCCCTGAATACTCAGGTACCCACACAGTCATTCCTGCCAGTGCTGATAGGAAGCATGAGCTGAGGGGAAGGCACTAGGACCCAGGTTTCCTGTGTGCTGATGAGAAGGTCTCCAGATCTGTTTGGACACAGCATGTGGGACAAAAGGGCCAGTGCACTCCTGCCTTCTTCCCCAGCTCTACCTCACATGATGTCCTATTTCCCAAGCCTCCTGTAAATTGACAGGGTCTCACTCACCTCTGGCCTCGCCTCCAACAGCATGTCCTACATAGTTTGTCACATTAGCCACACGGGAGGTCTTGTCAGGCCCTGTGCTGCCACACCTTCTGTGATCACCTTTGACCATTTGGGGTGGCTTCATAACTGGGGACAGGTAGGCAGAGACTCCTCTCTTTAGGTAAAGCGTGATACTGGAGCTCAGTGGACGGGAGTTGCAGCCACCTTGTTTGACGGACCTCAACCTTAGTGCTCAGGGCTACCTCATCGAGGGAGGTCCCCTCTTTTGGGCAGCGCCTGCTGTTCACAGGCCAAGCATCCAGTCCAGAAACAAGGCCTGCCTGAATTCAAGGTCCTCCATGGCCACCCCACTCTGGCCACCCTGTATGTCAGCCCAGTCCAACTGCCAGCCTTGTGTTTCTGAGCTCCACAGTCCATCCCATCATCACCACAATGCTGACTCCAAAAAGGGCCCTGCCCCTTGCCCTGGCTCTCTTTCTGCCCTGTCATTTCAGCTCTCTCCAAAGCTGTTTTTTCCAGGAGGGGGAAGTGCTGGAGTGGCTAGAGTTAGCTACAGCCCCATCAGGCCACCAAGGGGGCCAGTGACCCCAGGCTGCTTGCAAGGGTTCAGTTCCCACTGGGAGGATGCAAGCCACCCACCAGCATTGAGGCCCCTTTTCCAGTCTGGCCCCCAACATGAAAGCGACACCAGCAATTGGAGGCAATTTGCCGGCCTTTGATGGCTATGTCAGGGCGGCACCCTCAGCCAGGGCTTGGGAAATAGTTGTACTTCCCACATTCTTCCCTGATTACCCCCAGCCTGAGCCAAGACCCAGCAGCCTCCAGTCCATTGTGCCTTTGTGTGGGGCTGGCACTTGGTGAGAAAGGCCAGACAGGCCCTGGGAGAGTGTCCCCAAGAAAAGCCACAGGCAGTAACATCACCCCCAGGGTCACACCAGCCCGCTCCCACTGCCTCCTCCATCTGGGCTCATCAGGAGTGGAACAGGGCCACTGGGCTCCAGGAACCGCCAGGTTAGGTAAGAAAGAGCAGGGGATGTCTGCTGAGGCCCGGTGGAATGGTGGCCACAGTGTGAACTTCACATGTGTGGTGCATTTCCCCCTGTGCCCACCGTGCATGGTGGGAAGCCAGGCTCCAGGTGTCATGGGATGGAGGGGCTACTCTCTGAACCCAGACTTCTCCCTGGGCTACTGGCTTGCAGACTGATATTCTCTAGTTCTGGAGGCATGGGCTCTGTTGGAGAACTTCCCTTCACTGCCCTACACCCCTGGGTGAGATTGTGCTCATTCCCTTTGTTTTTATCCAGCAAACCTGCCCTTAGCCCTTTGCCTTCCCATGGAGACAATGACTGAGCAGGAGTTAACCATACAGAAAGGAAAAGAAGAGTGTTCCAGACAAAGGAAGTATGATTTAGGAGAGCCTGCTTGAATTCTTTTGGTTGGAGCTAGGAACATGGTTGAAGATAGGGGTGGGAAGTGAGCAGGGGTGATGTGCAGAGGGAGGCACATGGTGGATGATGCAGACCCTGGCTGCCAAATGAGAGGACTCTACTGCTGGTAGTGGAACCAAGCCCAGATATTTTGTCTTTGCCTTAGAGCAGCTTCTTGACTGCAGGGGAGGGACCAGAGAGGATAAGATGGAGAACAGGGTCTGGGCCTTTGGAAGGTTGTGGAGGGTCTTAGTTACTGCTCTTGGTGCAGCAGCAGTGTAAGAAACATGGACCTCCAAGGCCAGGAAGTAGCTATGAGCATCGTCTACCCCCAAGGTTCTGCTTGGCCCCATCTTTCACTGGACAGAGCCAAAGAGCTGCAGAGACCATACCATGGCCTAGAGATGGCAGCGAGCTTCCTGGCCCAGGCACTTCTGAGAGCCTTTACCACCTGCCCTCCCTCCCCGTCCATCCCCCTGGGACCCTCTCCCCTCTCCTTGCTGTCTCCCCATGTGTGCAGGAGGACACACCAGTAGCCCTGTATTAGATGGCCCTGTAGAAACCTTGGGAAATGGAGAAAAGTAGAAGGAAGAAAAAGGATTGCTTGTAACTGCACTGACCCTCGATGTCCTAAAAGATAACCTTGTAATCTTTTCTTTCTGTATCCCAGAGCAGGAGCAGAACTCTTGCAAAAATTTTGATTCCTGCATTTTTTTAATTTAACATTATAACATTAGTCTGTGTGCAACTTTAAATTTTTCTCAGATATCACTTTTCATCTCTCAGAACATTTTACCACAGCAAATGCATGCTGGTCCTGTCCTAATTGCCCTCCTCTTAGTCTCACCACGTTCTTCAATGTGGGCACACAGACCATCAGGCAGCCTCACTGCGTCAGTCCATCTGTGCCTCTCCAGAGCTGAGTGACCTGGAACCCGTTACTGTTCTTCTGGACCTGTTTTTCCCACTGTGCTGTGGAGATTAAGCGCCTCCAATGCATGGTGACACAAATCTCAGATCGCTTGATAGGACTGAATTTCTAGAAGTGGGTTACTGGGTCCATGCCGTGACCATTTGGGAACTTAGCAGTTCTTGCCTAGTGGGGCCTCATCCAGTACTAATTCATTCAGGAGTATTCTTTGAGTATCTGCTGTAGGTGATTGTTCTAGGTACTGGGCTTATAGGGTAAATAGATAGGAAAAAGTCACTGCTGAGGTAGGATTTGTATTTTAGCAGGGGCAGAGCACCAACACCAAATGAGGAAATAATAACATATGTTAGAAGGTGATGATAGCTATGGAAAATAGAGTGGGATAGGAGGGGTCAGGGCATGCGGGGAGGATTGAAAGTGATTGGGAAGACCTCATCAGGAGGTGACATTTTCACAGTGATTCCAAGAAGGTAAGTCTGGGAGCCATTGGAACTCCTGGGGGAGGAATCTTCAAATGCACAGGCCCAGGTGGGAATGTATCTGTGTTGTAGCAAGGGGACAGTTCAAGGTGCAATATGGGCCAGGTCATGTGGGAAAAGGGAGAGGCAGAAGCCATCCCAGGAGGGACCACACACTGCTACTCAGCCTACGTAGCTTCCCAGAGGGAACCGAAGAGAGGATGGCAGCTCCATGAGAATAGAAAGGTCCTGCTTGCCTCTCTGTCCCAAGGCCTACAAGAAATGCTTAGGAACCACTGGTGGACCCTGGGCAGATGGATAGTTGGCGCTCAGCCACCACCCTCACCACTCTGACCCCCAAGTTGGCGCATGGCTCCTGCACGTTTCCAAGACACTCCCTGTTTTGGGCTCCTGCAGGGTGGGACACATGAGATGCCTTATGGATGTGATATGCACAGACCACATGCCTAGGACTTGGCACACAAACTCCCTTTGCTGCAGACCCTTGCCCGATATCTCCATGTGGCTGGCCCCATGACATCTGGCCCCCATTCCAGCATTCTTCCTGAGAGAAGTCTGCCCTTGGCACATGGGACCTGGCCGTCCTCCACTCCCAGTGACACAGTGGTTTTGTTTCCTTGATTGTCTGGTGGCTACCTGGATTACCTTGTTCGCTTGAGTACTGTCTGCCCCTTCTCAGATTAGTACACTCTATGGGGCCTGGGCCCTCGTCTGCATGTGCACCAGGCTGCAGTGTTCTGCAGCCCTGGAGCGTCACCAAATGTTTCTGAGTGAAAGGCCAGGGGCAGGTTGAGAGAAGCTCAGCATGGCTCAGGGCTGAGTGCCACTGAGCCTGGTAGGTGTGGACAGAACCTCCAGTCATCCAGCACTCGGACCCTTCCCTTTACTTCTCTTCATTTGCCACTGGCTAAGGGGGAAAAAAGCCACTGTGAACAAAGTCGTTCCCAGCGACATTTGCCACAAATCCTACCAGCCCAGTAGCCCCAGCCAACAGGTCTGTATCAGTCAGACTTTCTAGGCATCGTGTCCAGGCCACCCTGGAATTGAGCGATGGTAAACAAGCCTGACGATCTCAGAAGAGCTGTAGACAATTAAATGTATACATCTTCACCAATGCCAGATAGGGTTTTCCAGCTGTGCTTGATCTGGGCAGTGGGAGGTATGCACTGCATGTAACAAGAACCATCTCAGGCAAGATGGGCCGCTGATTGGGCCACACCTGTCTCCCAACCAGACACACACACTGAGGAACCCCCTTCCTCTTAAGCCATCAAACCTCCTGGCACCAGAGAGAGACAAGCCATCCATACCATTTGTCAGCGTCTGATGCCAGCCACCTTCTCTGCTTGCAGAAGGAAGGCCAGAGCTCGTATTCAGAGAGTCAGATACCTGCAGGCCTGGCACTTGCTCGTAGGGGCTGGCCCAGTGCCATTACCATGCTCCCCGTCCCAATCCAGAGGCGTGCAGACCAATACGGTGTGGGGCCTGTGATTAGATACCCTGCTGCCTGGCAGGAGGGCACCTCCCCTTGGTACAGAACCCCAAGGTCCATAGCATCCTGGAGCCCCATTAACATCAGCTCTGTGCCCTGGCCTTCACAGGTGATGCAGGCTTTGCAATAGCTGGCAGTCTCACCTCTGCCTGTGGAGAGGAAGACAGAGTCCTTCCTGCAGTAGGCAGGGTTGTTGCTTACCAACTCTACCGGTATCTTTTGAACCAGTCTCCCGCCCATCTTTTTAAATGTCCAGGAGCTGCAGGGCCAGTATAAGATGCTCTCACAGCTTGCATTCCCCTGCAGAACCATTTTTAGGAATCTGCTTAAGGTGGACTCCTCCTGGAATGATAGGCTGGAGGGCAGTAGCCTGCATTTGCCATCAGAGGCAAGCCCAGGCATTAAATCCTGGCTCTTCCTGGCTCAGTGTGAGGCTTCAGGTGAGCCACTGCCCTCCTTGAAGCTCCAATTTCTCATCTGCAAGTTGAAGGGGTTGCTGAAATCTTCAACAAACTTGCATGGAGTGCCTGGTTTAAGCCGCGGCTAGCCTGCCCGCCCCTGCCACCCAGCATTCCCTGCCTAGTTGAGGCACACCAGGCTAGGTCCTCTCGGCACTGAAGCTTGACGCCTGAGCTCCACAGTTGGCTACTCTTCAGAACTAGCACCTAGGCAAGACTGGGTCCAGGGAAGAACCCCGTTAGGTGCCAGCAGACTCAGAGTAGTGCATGCAAGGCAGGGAGCTCTCCTCCTTGTGCTTATCCCCAACTTCCTGCCAGCTCTAGACACCCAGCCTCTAAAACCATTGGCAGATGTAGCGCCTCTCAGCAAATCAGAATTGCCCTTCCTGGGGGACTCAGAGGTCTACCGGGACCCCTCATTTTCAAACAGGGTGTGGGCTGGGCTCCACCCCGCTTGCCCCTCACCAGATTATGAAGGCTTCGTGCCAGGCTCCCCTCGTAGAAGTCCCAGGCAGTGCCAGCCACTGGGCATCCCTGCCCCACGCCCATCTCATGCCCCATCAGCTCAGCCTTGCCACAGCCCTGCCAGCTTGCTCCAGCCAGGACCCCTAGCAGGGTTGCGGTGCTCACAGAAGGTAAGCAGCTTATTCCAGGGCTCAGTGATGTAGAGCTAAGGTGGGGCCTGGCCTCTGTGCTCAGAGCCAGCCAACTGACCTCATCTAGGCCAGTAGCCCACAAGAAGGCTGCACTGTACTTTCATCAAGCAGATTCTTCATAAAAATAAGCCCCCAAGAAAGAGTACTGCAACCTCGTATTTCAGGATTATTGGGGCAGGAAAGGAAGGGTGTTTAGGCAGAGGGAAGAGTAAGTTCAGAGGCTCAAGTGTGACAGGGGCCCAGGAACAGCCCTGTGTTCCTCATGGCTGTAGAGAAAGCACCAAAATAGTGGCGGGGCTGGAAGAGTCAATCAGTAAGGTGTCAGCAGGGAACAGCCTTCCGCTCAGTAGTTTGGCTGGAGGGAGAGAACAGAAGGTCTGTACCAAGGCGTAGGCAGGCAAAGGAGCTGGTAAGACATGGTGGGAAGGAGGGAGTCCTGGGGGCAGGGAAACAGCATCTCCCAGTGCCCAGGGAGAAGGACCCCCAATAGAAGTTCTGGCCAAAGGAGTGGGGTTAACACCCAGCTACTCTCTCCTCTCACCTTCTGATCTGCTAGTATTTCCATTGGTTAAACCCAATTAGAGGCCAGAGGGCACTGGAACCCACAATGTTGATGGCAGAGGTCAGCCTCCCAGGCCACAGAGAGGTGGAGAGTGGAGAACACCTAGGCCAGTGGGCCTTAGTTTCAGGGTGTGGGTCTCGCACGAGTGTGCTAGAAAGCAACAGAACCATTTAGAGCAGAGGAAGGACATGGCCACTGGGTATGGGGCTGATCCCCATGGGGACCTGAGTGCAGAGTGGATGGGTAGGCAAGAGGCCAGGAGACCAAAATGAGAAGCACTTCTGAGCTCTAAGCTGGATGGACCAGTGGCATGGACTAGCACAGCGGGAAGGGCTAGCATGCAGGGATTTGGGTGACAAAATGGACCACAGTCCTCAGGGGTCCATTGGCTGGAAGGGGAAGCAGAGAGGGTGTTGGGGCCCTCGCTCAGCCTAAGAGAGTATGAAGGGAGGCCAGTACAGGTGCCTGTCTGTAATGGTGAGCATGCAGACTGAGG
The DNA here is from genome assembly GCA_004026545.1 of Mormoops blainvillei. NCBI lineage: Eukaryota > Metazoa > Chordata > Mammalia > Chiroptera > Mormoopidae > Mormoops > Mormoops blainvillei. Next base: position 615,699 of record PVJD01000066.1, read on the forward strand.
AGCGGCAGAGTGACAGGCTTTCCCTCTGTGCCTTGCAGGTGGCCTCAGCCCCGAGTCCAAGAAGATCCTGAAGCCTTCCCTCAAAAAGCGGAGCCGGGCCAGCGGAGGGGAAGTGGCCAAGCAAGAGGAGGGTGTGGAGCGGCCGGAGACTGCACAGCATGTGACACTCAGCCTGTCCTTTAAGCGTTACATCTTCGACATCCACAAGCGTATGGTCCAGTCTCCCTGACTGACCCCAGGGCCACCTTGCCTGGGCCCAGGCTGGGCCACAGTGCCAAATGCCCAGCTAGATGTGCCTTGACCTCCTGCAGTCTCTCCCCACAGCTCTGCAGGCAGCAGGCCCCTAGGCCCAGCATTCAATCCTGTGACAAGGCCAGGGGCCAGCAGAAGGCAGTGTCCTGTGAGGGGACAACACCCAAGGAGCAATGGGACTCAGCTGGAGATCTGGTGGCCAGTATCTCCCAGGCTGCCCAGATGGTGGCGACTGAGGGCCACTCCCCACCCTGCTTGCCTCAGCAGTTGGGTACTTGCCAGCTTCAAATAAATGTCTCATGGCACCCCCCACTGCTGGTGTCTCTGTGATTTCACACGAGGGTTCCCTCTACCTCCTGCCACCCAGGAATGTCGAGAACCACTAGGGCTCCTGCCAAGGGGTCTGGGGCAGAGACCCAACTCAGAGCCCGGTGGGCCGAGAAGTCCACAAGGTATTAGGCCCCTAGACTAGGCTGAGTGGCCCCCAGGGTCTCCTGGGCCTTCAGGGGACACAGGGGTTCTCTGGACATCCAAAACCAGAAAAGACATTCAAGGGGTGTCAGGGAACAGCAGGGCACTGGGCCCAGGCATTGGACCGGAGGGGCTGCTCATTCATCCCACCCACTCCAGGAGCCCCTATGCCTCTGCCTTCAAGTTCGGGGCACCTACTCTCCCCAGAGTGTGGAGATGAGGGCCGGTAACAACCCTGCACAGATCGCACTACAGGCCAAGGGGTGTGAGCACTGCCCTTGCTCCTGTGCCCCCTGCACCCACAGGCCACCCCACCTTGAGGCCCAAGCTGTTGATACTCAGAAAAGGGTGAAATGGCAGAACTGACTGAGGGGATATCAAAGCTTTTAAAGACATCCATAGGCTGGACAGGTGTTCCAACATTACTTTATTTGGCCTCCAGATGGACACAGAAGCAACCCTTTTATCCCAGTAATTAGTGCATTATGCTTTAATTTGCAAAAAATGACATTAAAATAAGAACAGAAGCAGGTCTCAATCAAATGACTTGGTGGCGTTAATCCCTAGAGCTATGGGCAGAGAGGAAAACTAGAGCCGTGCTACAGAATGCACTGTCCTGTGTGTGGTGGCCAGCAGAAGGCACCCCTCATTTCACACACCAGCGGCAGGGCGGGGCCTTTTTTAAACGGGTGCAGGTGAAGGTGGCTGGCCAGCGACCCACACTGGCCCTACGAGGGACCCAAATGTCAGGCAGGGATCAGCAGTCAAGAGCAATAGCTGAGGGCTGGGTGGGCAGGGAGTGCCCAGGCCTAGCCTAGCCCTCTTTCCCCCTGTGCTAGAATGAACCAGGAGGAGAGTTTGAGGAGAGCTGAAGCAGTGCCCTGACCATGGCTCCTGCGGCTGCTATGGGGGGCTCCCCAGGGATTTGACTCTCGAATCCTGGGAGCTCCATTGGCACCACCTGAGAGGACACCTCCAATAACAGCAGTGGGGCCCTGACCAGTGTGGCTCAAGTGAAAGTTCACCAGTTCGATTCCTTGTCGGGGGCACTTAAGAGATGCAACCAATCGAAGTTTCTCTCCCTTTCTCCCTCACTTCACCTCTCTCTAAAAGCAAATAATAAAATCTTTTTTTAAAAGAAGCAGTGGGCCTGTTGTGTGGCCCTCCCTGCACTGCAGGCCAGGCTCTGGCCCTCCTTGTGTGACCCTGCACTGAAGACCATCTCCTTGGGCAGATTGATCTCAGGGAGTTGATGGGCTCCCAGGAAGAACTCCCAGGTAAGATCCTGCAGCCCCAGCCCAGCCTGTTCCTAGGGGAGCAGGTAAGACCTTTGTGAGTACCTGCTGGTGCCAGGTGCTGGGCTGGCCACCTCCCATGGCCACTCAGCCCTTTAGAATGAGCAGAGATGGGTGGAACTGGAGTCTCTCAGGACTTTCCTATTAGATGAGGAAATCTCCATCCACCATCACCCTCAGTGTGTGAGGGACTGAGGCCAGAGCCACTAGGTACCCACCCAAACTGGGTCAAGTCCTCCCTGACCAAGGGTGTGAGGCCAACCCCTCCTTCCTCTGGGGATCCCTGCAAGTTGGGATACAGAGTATCCTTGGGCTCAGCTGAAGGTCCCTGCTTTGCATGGGCTATATGACCTTGGCTACGTCACTGTCCCTCTTTTTAAGTGAGGCACCATGTGACCCAGTAGAGCCACCACTCCCAGCAGTCATAGAGTAGTGCTTAGTAAGCAGGAGCTAGTTCTGGGACAGATTCATGGGGGTGGGGAAATGAGAAGACACAGGATGGACTCGAGCCACTGCTGAGTTAGTCCTGGCCTTTCTGCTTACTAGCCAGGTGACCTTGAGCAAGGCCCTAACCTCTGAGCCTATGTATGCCCATGTACCAAGTAAGAATGAAAGAAGCTGTTCAATGGGGTTGTTCAGTGACCTGGGCACAGTACTGGCCATCGTACTACACACAGCCCTGGGAGTGGTGCCAGCAGACACAGCCTCCCACTGAGAAATGAGGGGCCTACAAGCCTCTCTGGAGTACAGGCAGCCCCAGACCCAGCACTGCCCATTTTAAAAGAATCTCAGTGCAGGTCCCCCTTCCTTCCTACCCACCTCACACCTCTCCCGAAGACAGTACTCCTCAAAGCCCAGGAAGTGAGGGGGGTCAGGTGGAGGAAAGTAAGGTACTGAGGGGAAGAGAGCAGCCTGTGGCTATGCTGCAGGGAGGGGGCCTCTCAGAGTGTGCTGTGAGGTGGCCTTTGGTGTGGCCCGCTGCCCTGGGGGCGTCTCTCCTTGGCCTGGGATCCCTTAGAAGGGAAAGCACAGTGGGGCTGGTAGGCAGGGTCAGGGCCAGCGCTGTGTTCCGAGGACTGTGTCCCTTTCCCCTGACTGTGCTATGCTGAGCCCCTGCAGCCGCCATCATACGCATAAACTCACTGAAACTGCTATAGGGGTGGCCTTTGAAGTGTCACTCCAATTTTACAAGTTGAGGCAGGGGTGGGGGGGACTCTCGGCTGACGCCATTGCCTCAGGTAGAAGTGGGATTTGAACCCAGGTTCTGGATGACTGCAGAGTCACCACCACCCCGCCCCCAGCTCTAGTGTCTTGGGTGTGTGTGTCCTTGCAACAAGGTGCCCTTTGGAGCCCTGCTTTGGACTGAGGGGTAGGGGAGCGAGGCAGGCATGGCACTGCTGCCCCATGTCCTGCTCCCCAACCTGCCTGCCCATCTAGAATGAAGTCATGGGCAGGCATCCTGCCACAGGCTGGGACAGGAAGGGCCATTGTGATTGGCAGGCCCTGGACCAGCCAGGCTAATGCACTAGGAATGAGATAAGGCTTATCTGGAAATGTCCCTGGAATTGAGACTCTGATGGAAACAGAATTCTGGGTTAATATATTTTTGATAGATAGTCGTGTAAAGGGGAAGTCCTAGGGGCCCAGGCAGAAGTCCCTGTTTCCCTGGCAGTGCACGCGTGTGTGTGGGGGGGGGGGGGTGGCGGTGGCAGGGATGTGGGTTGGCGGTGGAGGTGTGGAGGTGTGTAGAGGGGAGTGGGTATATGTGAGTATATATGTGTGTCCCCGTGTGCCAGGTACCTGTGTCTGTCAATGTCTGGGTGTGTGTTTAAATCTTGTCTGGGTGTGTGTGTGTGTGTTTGTGTGTACTCAGCAAGAGTTTGTCAGGCTGTGTGTCTCTGCTGTATCTGTGTGGGAGGAGGGCAAAGAGGGGTGTTGGGTCCAGTGTGCATAGGGCGGTGACATGTGTCCAGGGCCAGTTTGTTCTTTGGAATACAGGGGCTTGCAGGTTGGTGGGGCCTCTTCTCAGGACTTGGTGGGATGGAAGAGGGGCTCCTCACCCCCATTCCGCAGACCCAGAGAACCCCTCAAAGTGGTCCTGGACCCTCTCAGTGCAGGCTCGTCCTTGGGTTGATTCAGGCGTCAGGCCTCTCAGCCTTCTGTGCCTGGGCAGCCTCCACATGAGATTTAGCTTTCCAGGTTCCCTTCCAGAGGCCAAGGCCAGCTCTGCTCATGGCCTCCTAGCTCCTAGTTCAGCCATGTCTGTTGTCCACGGTTGTGACTAGGGTGAGGGATGGCCTCAGGCCAAGGGGCCTCCAGGGCAAGTTCTTAGAGAGAAGGAGTTTGCCGCGGAGAGGAAGGGTGATGTTCTGGCAGAGAGAACAGAAGGAGTGAGGGCTCTAGCAAGAGCACTTGGTGGTACCTGCAAGAGGAGAGATGAAGTCTTGGCTCCCCAGTCTCCCCCCTGATTAAAAAGAGTAATTACCACTTGGCTGATAATGGAATCCAGCGAGCCATTAACTAGCCCAGTTTAGGCAGCACCGGGGACGCATCAGAGACAGCTGGGATGGGCTGGGAGAGCACTTTGTGTTCCCTGGGGGCAGCTGACCCTAGCTCTGGACTTGCGGGGGTCTCCTGGGGGAGCCCAGTGCCTCTACTGAGCACCAGTGATAGGGGCAGCTGTGGAGGCAGAGGCCTTGAAGGCTGTGATAGTCCTGCGGGCACAGGCGGGAAGGTTATGTCAGTCAGGGTGTCGAGAGACCCTCTGGCCCCCAACTTACCACTAGCTCTGGGCTCTCAAGCACTGAGTCTTCAGGGCCCACCAGAGAAGCAGAGACTGCGGATTGGACAAAGATCCCCAGAATTGGTTGGTGATTGGCTAAATGAGCCTAGGGGAGGGGGCAGTTCAGGCAAAGGCCCTGGAGGAGGAAGAAGACATCTGGGAAGATGAAGAGGACATTTGGAAAGGTTTGGGAGTTCAACATAGGAACATGGGAGTCAAGACGGATTACAGAAGACAGCCTCCTGAGTACCAGGCCCTAGGATCACAGCCCAGTGTTCACTGGACGTGGCTGGGCCCTTGCCCCACCCCCCACCAAGTCCCACGGGTGGCTTGCAACCCCTGTGCCCAGGCAGCCTCCTCTCTGCAGTGCTGCTATCAGGCAGGAAGGGTGGAAATCCCACCCCCAGCCCTACCCAGGCCAGCAAGTCAGAGGTCATGTGCCTGGAGTCTCCCCATGTGCCCCACTATAAGGTGTTACTCAATCCCTCCACGCCACACCCACCCCCCCAACATGTTATCACCAGCTCTGGTGAGGAGACAGCACAGCGCAGAGAAACGGCCACTTCCTGCGGCCATAGCTGGGGCTCCAGATAAAGGCTAGCCAGAAGCCTAGGCCAACCTGGGGAGGCTAGGATAAGGGGCCAGTTTCAGCCACTCGCCTTGCCACTCAAGGGACACCCCACAGACTCAGCCCTCAGCCTCTAGGCTTCCCGCACAGTCACCACCTCACCACTGGGCAGGGCCTGGCATCAGGCTGCTAACTGCCACCTCATTCCTGTTGGCCAGAGCCTCTGCTCCTCTGACCTGCATACCCCCCACTCCAACCCCAGGGTGAGTCCTATCAGCTCTCCCAAGCCCACTGAGCCCCGTCTTCAGTTAAGGCAGGTGACCAGTGAGGGTGCCTGTCACCAGGCACCTCTGTCAAACCTGTGCTACTGGGCTGAACAAGGGGGCTTAGAGGGGCCATCTGGACCCATGGTGAGGTCTGTGCACCCTGCCTCCCCAAAACACCCTCCTTCCATTCCTCCCTCCAGCCTGTGCGTCGGTCTCCATGTCCATTTTTCTCTTGTCCTTCATGATGATCTTGGCTCCAAACAAGGTCCAGTTCACTTCTCCCACCTACCACACCCTGAGGCCAAGCCCAGCTCTAGGCAGCAAACCTAGGTGGGGCAGGTTGGAGGTCAAGCTGGGGGTATGAGTTTGTGGGCCTGTCACCTGCAAAAGGCAGCTGTGGAGTCCAGTGAGCTCTCTCCTTGCATTTTCCACCCTGGCACCTGCCTCTCCACTCTCCCGGCCCCATTCTGCAGCCTTTGTTGGGGTCCCTCCTCATCCTGTCTCTTAGGTTCCTGCTAGTGAATGAGAGGGACAGAGTGGTTCTCAGCTGGGTATATAAAAAGTAGGGGCTGACCAGGAGGAGTGCAAGAACACGCCTTCCCCCTGAAGCTCCAGGGAGAAGCCTTAGAAGTCCAAATTTCCCAAGGGTTCCAGAGCTGGGGCACAGACCAGGCCACAGAAGCCAGATTCCTGACCCCATCGTCTGCCCTCCCAGTTCAGTACCCAAGCAGGAACTCCCAAGACAGTCCCTTACCCTGTCCCTATACTGTCACAACTATCACCATGACTAACCTCACCAGTACCCTGAGACCACCACCTCCTCCTTCACCATTATCTCCAGGGACTTGCTCAAATCCATGTGGGGAGAAGCATGAGACAGTTGGCTAGGATGGAGATGACATAACCAAGGCTAGGTGAGGGGGTGAGGTATGAGCTGAGCTGAGGGTGGAGTGGGAAGAGTGGGAAGAGGAACGTTGGAAATGATCAGGAGGTAAAATCACTGGCCCTTGGCACTGGTAGGGCAGGTGAGGGAGCAGGGGTAGGGGGTCAAGGATGCCTGGTAACCCTCTCATGCCCACAGATGGAAGCCCAGTTACAGGGCAGGGCTGGGCAGGACACCTTGATGACTTTGTGTGGGACTCCTGAGCTACAACCTGGGGCCTTTGGGGGGCAGTCTGGCTGGAGACAGAGAGGGGTCATGGCACATTCATACGAGGCCAAGGGAATGTACGAGACCAAGGAGGGAGTAGGAAAAAGAGCCCAGGACAAGTCGGGAGGAAAGCCCAAAGTAAGATGGGCAGCAGCAAGTGAGCCCAGAGGAAAGACAGAGAAAGGGGACTAGGGAGAACCAGGGTGTGCTCTGAGGTTCTGGTGGCACAGGACATGCCGTCCAGGGGTGGTGAGCGTACTTGAAAGCTACTCCAGGCCCAAGTAGGAGGCACCCAGGGCAGGGCCAGGCAGGGTTTGGTAGAAGGGGGTTGCCACTTCAGGGTAGCAGGTGGGTGTGGGTGGACACCTGGCAGGACTGTTGTGTAATGGGTGTGGTGCGAGATGAAACAATTTGCTTTCTAATCAGACACGGGGCTAGACGATTGGGCAGGTGATAATCCTAATCAGTAGCATCTTGCTTTTTCTCAGTATTCAGCAGGGTGAGAGAAATGCACCTCATCCAGGCTCCGGGGCCCTCACAGAGACCCAGCTTCCTCTGAGCTAAGCCTAAGCTAATCAAGGCCCAGCGCCTTCCCTGCCCCTGAGGGGATCCCACATTCTCTGGTCTTTGCTCTCACTGCTCCTTCTCCCTGGTGGGCACATGTCCAGGGCCCACTCACACTGTGTCTGCCTTCCTGTGGGATCTCGGACAAGTCCCCTTCTCAAGGCTCCCCTCACAGATGGCTCCTAATGGCCAGAGTGAGAGGAAGAACCCAGAAGAATAGTGGTGTTCGGACAGGAGGCTGGGGCTCAGAAGGAGGTGCCTTGGCCGTAAGGGTGTCAGACCTGCCCTGATCCTCCAAGCACTGCTGCCCCTTGCTTATGAATGGCCTGTAAGGCCATTCTTAAGGAGCATCTTTGGGGACTTCCTTCACAGAAGGGAAGCTGAAGCACAAGAGAGGGGTTGGTCCTCTGCCCCAGCTACCCCAGCACAAGGAAACCTATGGGTGCAGTAACAGCCTGTTGTTGGGAACTGGGAGTCTGGGTACACGTGTGGACATGTTGGCCAGCCAGGGCCACTCTCACCCCGTGGACAGCCAGCGGGCTACTGATAAGGAGAGACAGTTGTCAGAGTCACAGGGTACCACTGATAAAACAGACAGCATCTCCCAGTGGCCGGAAGATGATGGGAGGAGGCCCAGTCCTGTGGGTGCCCACATTTTGGGTGGAAATACTGAGGCTGCTGGCTCTGAACAGAACCACCCCTCCCCCCGGTGGAAGTCCTCACCAAGGCATCTGGGCAGCTGCTGTACACAGTGCTGGGGAGTGTAGGACAAACCGAAGTTACGTTATAGGACCTTCCAATAGGGTCTGGAGCCAAACCCTGCGTCCACCCTCCTCTGCCCACTCACCAGTCCCACCTCAGCCACAGGCAGCTCCATACAGGGCTTCTTAGGGTGCCCTAGAATGCCAGACCCTTCCCACCATCACACCTTCCTCATACTGTGCCCGTCTGAGCACCATTCCCATTAGATCTGTCACTCGTTCGTTGTTCCAGGAACAGCTTGTTCCTAGAAAGGGTGACTATCCAGCCAAGAAGAGATGATTCTGGGAGATTGAAAGTGTTACAGAGTGAAGGTGGGGGGTAGTGGGGACACTCACATGTGACAGGCCTGACTCAGAGTGTGCCACATGCTTTCTTGCTCATGAAACCTTGCAAGGTGAAAATCCTCACCCTCGCTTTATCAGCTGACTGAGTCCCAGAGAGGCCAAGCAACATGCCAAGGTCACACAACCTGGTGGTAGTTGGCTGGACGCTGGAGGCCAAGGCCTGGCTTGGGACTCAAGGGGTGCACAGTCAAGAGTTTAGTCAGGAGCTGTGAGGATCTGGCCACCAAGGGTGATGTTTGTCAGAACTGATGACTCGAAGCCCCACACCTAGCTCCCCTTCTGGCTTCAGCTCTGGTGCGGCTTTAAGGTTGAAGTCTCAGGGCTCTTGAGGACTCACACAAGACCACCTGGAAGTAGGTGGGGAATGGGGACTTGACACAAGGTCTGAAAGAGTCCAGGGCCTATGCCCCTCCCAGATGCTGCCATCAGGCCCCAGGACACTTTCTGCATCCAGCCACCCTTACTCTGCATTCATTGTGACTTGTCCTAATTCACAGGTACAGGGTGGGGGCTGAGAGGGAACAGTCCCAAGCAGGTGACAGGTGCTGGCTCCAGGACCGCCATCCCTCAGAATCACAGGTCAGCAGGGTTCCTCTGACCTGCTTCATCCCTCCAAAGTGTGGAGATGGCGGGGGCCAGGCAGGTCACTGGGTTCTTTTGCGGGAGCTTTCAGGAACAAGGCCTTCTGTCTAGGGTTACTGAGCTGGTGGATATGAACTCGAATCTTCTCTGGCCATCTTGTCACCATGAAGGGACTGACATCTATACAACAAAAGAATGGTGTCTACAACTGATAGAAACTGATAAAGAGACATAAAGAGACAGATTCCTGAGGGCATCAGCTGAGCACCTACATCCAGCTATGCCTAAAGCCAGTCCTGGTTATACGACGTGGTAAATTACCTTTGTTTCTGAAGCCTGTTGGAGTGGACTTCTGCTTTGTGACTCCGAGTGCACAGGGGCAGAATCAGTAAGCTTTGACTCTCCCCAATCTAGGCCAGTCTGGACCATGCCCTTGGCCCTGGATGCAGTGGCACAGACAGCAGGGGCCCACATATGCCACTGTGTACCCATGGATCATCAATCTTGCCCACTCTGGGAGTCTTTTCTCATGACCAGTACTAATACCCAACTGTGGGACCTTGGGCAGGTCCCCCTCCCTCCCTTACCAAGCACACCACTGCCCCCTAGCCTGGGGGATGCTCAACCTGCCACCTCAGCAGCCCAGCAGGGCTGGGCACAGATCAGCACCCTGGATCAATTCTCAAGGCTGCCCACCTGCCTTGCCCCTAAGTCCCAGCTCTGTCACAGAGTGCACTGCCACATAGCTCGGGCAGGTTCATTCCTCATGGCAACATTTTCCCATGACAGATGTCATATAAAAATACCAGTTTCTTTCCACTTCCTAACTTCACTTACTTTGAGCTACTTGCTCATGACTCAGTGTTCCCGCCTGAGAGCTGGTGATAACAATTGCAGCACCTGGGGCCCCCTCCATCTCATCTGACCCTCAGCAGGTCCACAGTGTTATCCTCAGAACCTATGCAAAGATGCAAAGCTCATCTCTCCTCATATCGCTGCCACCGTCCTGGCCAGACCTCATATCTCTTGCTTAGACCATTGCTCTCCCCCCTCAATAGTCCACTGTCCCACCTTGCTACTACAGGCTCTTCCACAGTAACCAGACAGGTCCTGCTCACACTTGTCAGGTCACATCTCCCCTTGATCAAAAACCCTCCCAGAGCCCTCTCCTCCCTCACACGTATACACTCACCATGACCCCCAAGGCCCTGCATCACCTGCCCTGGGATCTCCTGGCCTATCCCGCAACTCTCCAACTCACCCGCCTGCTCCAGTCCCACTGGCTTCCCACTTCAGGGCCTTTGCACCTGCTGACCCTCTGCCCGCAGACATCCCTGTCTGCCCCTCACTCTCTTCAGTGAGGCCCTGCCTGGGCACCTCAGTAGAAGTCTTTTCCCATGCTCTTTATCCCCCCGCTTCTGTTTTAGTTTTCTTCCTAACGTGTATTACCTTCCAACACACTTAATAGTTTGCTTATTTACCTCACTCATTGTCAGTGTCCCCTATGTGAATGTGAGCCCCAGAGATAGGAGTTTCTGTCGCCAGAGACTGGTACAGCACCTAGCACACACTGGGTGCACCTTGTAGGGCAGTCATGGGCTACTGAGAATTAAATGAGTTAGTCCATATTGACTCCTGGGGCCCCAAAAGCAGAGCTGGCTCCGTCATTGCTATTGCTGCTGTTTCTGGTCACCCTGGCCTGGTATATATGTCCCACAGCAGCCTTGACCATCAGGGACAGTTTGCCTCAAACTCTAGTCCCATCACCATCAGCACCCCGTTTTACACACATTCTTGGTTTGCAGGAGAGGGAAAGCAGAGACGCCCACAGAGGACTCAGGTTCCCCTGAGGACACCCTCAGCCTTCTACCTCCTTCTGTTTCCCAGCAAGCAAAGGTGGTGAGTGCAGTTCAGGGGCTGCTGGTTAAGACCCAGATCCCTGAGCAGGTTAGTTAATAGTTTAGAGCAGTTGTTCAGTGGCTGAGTGATGAAAGAGGAATGAGCCAGTGGGTCCTGGGAACCTGGAAGACAGCATGTGCAGGAAGGACTGCAAATGTCAGCTGTGTGTAGGTCTCAGCCTAACCGTGGAAACATCCTGATTGGTCCCAGGTGTTTAGGAATATCTGCGCACTACCCAGAGTGTACAGGAGCTGGAGCAGATTTGAGGCTGAGACACCTGTGAGGGAGCCTGTGTGCACACCATGTGGGAGCATAGGACATCTGCTCAGGAGGGGCTGATCACATGTCTGGGCCAGGCTGTGTGCACACATGCATATGCCTTTTGCTAGATGATTCTGGAGGGTGCACCAGTGTGGATGAACCCTGAACACCATGTCCAATGAAGCTGTGTATGCAGGCTTTGGTGAGTTTCTACGCACATATGTGGTATACATGTGTGAGTGTGGATATGTGGACATGTGTGTGAGAGGCTGTGCACACATGTGTTTGTCACATCCAGTCCTGGGTGTGGCCTAGAGGGCTTTTGAGTCAGGGAGACCTGAGCCCTGCCCTGCACAGTTTGACCAACACTACCTGCGTCTCAATCTCCTCTCCTGAAAACAGCATCCTGCCATCACTGCCTTGGTTGGCTGCAAGGATTTTAAGTAATATGTGTGTATTCGAGTTGAAGATTAATTAACTGCCTTTATCATGCCTTCACCTTATCTGTCGCCATTCCTCAGCCTGTCTCTGGGCCTCTGGGCCCCCAGTGCCACCTCCCCTAGACCAGGGCACCCTAATAACTCCCCTCACATCCCAGGTAGTCATGATCTTCATCCCCATACAAATTAAAGAAAAAATTCCATTTTGCCTTAGTCAAAATGATTATTTTTAATTTAAATGATAGAACTTTTAAAGTTTGAAAACATCAAGTGTTGGTGAAGAGGCTGCGTGACGGGAACTCTCCTTGTGCTATTATCTGTGGACATCCATACAGCTGCTCTGCATAGCAAGCTGCCACATCGAGGAAATTTAACATGCTAGTGCCCTGTGGGCACAACCACATACTCACATGTGTGCAAAGGAGGAAGAACAGGAAAGTGCAATATGTATTCATCAGTATGGGGTGGACACACCCACTCGGTGATAGGCAGTCATAGGGTGAAATACTCCATAATGAGCAGAAGAAATGAACTCTGAGCATCCTGTGGATAGATCCTAAAAACAGGTGAAAGTAAGTTGCAAAAGGATACATAAAAAATACCTTTTACACTTTTTTCAATTACAGTTGACATTCAGTATTATTTTGTATTAGTTTCAGGTGTATGGCATAGTGGTCAGACAATTATATGATTTGTCTGACAAGCCTAGTACCCACTTGGCACCATACATAGTTGTGACAATATTACTGACTATATTGCTTACGCTATACGTGACAACCCCATGACTATTTTGTAACTACCAATTCTACTTTTTAATCCCTTCACCTTTCACCCAGCCCTGAAACCACATCCCATCCAGCAACCATCATTTGTTCTCTGTATCTATGAGTTTATTTCTGTTGTGTTTGTTTATTTATATTGTTCTTTAGATTCCACATATAAGTGAAATCACATGGTATTTGTCTTTCTCTGACTGACATTTCACTTAGCATAATACTTTATAGATCCATCCATGTTGTCACAAATGCTAGGATTTCATTCCTTTTTATGGCTGAGTAATATTCCATTATATACATATACCATTACTTTATCCACTCATCTATTGATGGGCACTTGGGTTGCTTCCAGTCTTGGCTATGGTAAATAATACTGCAATGAACACAGGAGTACATGTATCTTCTCAAATTAGTATTTTGCATTTCTTTGGTATATATTCAGAAGTGTGATTTTGCTGGGTCATGAGGTAGGTCTATTTTTAATTTCTTGAGGACCCTCCATACTATTTTCCATAGTAGCTGCACCAATTTGCAATCCTACCAATGGGGCATGAGGCTTCCCTTTCCTTCCCATCCTCGCCAGCACTTGTTGTTTGTTGATTTGTTTATGATGGCCATTCTGGTAGGAGTGAGGTGGTATCTCATGTGGTTTTAATTTGCATTTCTCTGATGATTAGTGATGTTGAGCATCTTTTCATAAATTTATTGGCCATCTATGTTCTCTTTGTATAAACATCTTGTTCAGGTCCTCTGCCCATTTTTTAATTGGATTGTTTGGGTTTCTTTGGTGTAGGGTGGTATGAGTTCTTTATAAATTTTTGATACTAATCCTTTATTAAATGTATCATTGGCAAATATCTTTTTCCATTCATTAGGCTGGCTTTTCATTTTGTTGGTGGTTTCCTTTATGTACAAAAAATCTTTAGTTTGAAGTAGTCCCATTTGTTTCTTTTTTCTTTTGTTTCCCTTGCTTGAGAAGATATATCAGAACAAATATTACTAAGAGCAATGTAGAGAATTTAGGTTTTCTTCCGGGAGTTTTATGGTTTTGAGTCTTACATTTAAGTCTTTAATCCACTTTGAGTTTATTCTAGTTTATAGTGTAAGAAAATTGTCTAGTTTTATTTTCTGCATGTATCTGTCCAACGCCATTAATTGAATAGACTGTCTTTACCCCATTGCATATTCTTGCCTCCTTGGTCACAAATTAATTGACCATACAGGTGTGGGTTTATGCCCGAGCTCTCTTTTCTGTTTATTGTTCTATGTGTTTGTTTTCAGTCCAATACTATGCTGTTTTGATTACTGTTGCTTTGTAGTATAGTTTGATATCAGGTTGCATGATACCTCCAATTTTGTTCTTTTTCTTCGAGATTGCTCTGGTTATTCAGGGTCTTTTGTGCTTGCACATAAATTTTCACATTATTTAGACTAGTTTTGTCAAAAATGCCATTGGCATTTTGAAAGGAGTTGCATTAAATCTATAGATTGCTTTGGGTAATATGGACATGTTAACAATGTTAATTCTTCCTATCCATGGGCATGATACATGTTTCCATTTATGTGTAGCTTCTTCAGTTCTTTTTCAATGTCTTATCAGTTTTGAGTAAAAGTCTTTTACCTCCTTGGTTAAATGTATTTCTAGATATTTTATTATTTTTATTATAAATGGATTATATTCTTAATTTCTCTTTCAGATAGTTCGTTATTGGTGTGTAAAAATGCAGCTGATTTCTGAATATTAAATTTGTAGCCTGCTATTTTACTAAATTCATTTATCAGTTTTGGTGGAATCCTTAAGATTCTCTCTATATATTATCATGTCATCTGCAATGACAGCTTTACTTCTTCCTTTCCAATTTGGATGCCTTTTATTTCCTCTTCTTGTCTGATTGCTGTGAATAGGACTTCCAATACTATGTTGAATAGAAGTGGTGAAAGTGGACATCCTTTCTTGTTCCTGATTGGTTTGAATCAACAAGTGGCACTGAACAACACTCTAAATAAAATGGAATTAAATGATATATACAGAATCTTTCACCCCAAAGAAGCAAAATATACATTCTTTTCAAATGCACATGGAGCATTTTCAAAGATAGACCACATGGTAGGTCGCAAAACAAGCCTGAACAAACTCAAGAAAATTTAAATCATATTAAGGATCTTCTCAGATCACAATGATTTGAGGAAACCATCCCCAAGAACAAAAACTCAAAAACATTAAAATTTATGGAGGCTGAATAACATGCTCTTAAATTATGAATTGGTTAAAAATGAGATCATGGGAGAAATCAAAAAGTCTCTGGAAACAAATGAAAATAAACACACAAGGGCCCAAAACCCATTGGACGTAGCAAAGGCAGCCCTGAGAGAGAAGTTCATAGCAATACAGACCTACCTAAAAAAGACAGAAATATTTCAAATAAATAACCTAACCCTACATATTCAAGAACTGGAGGAACAACAAAAAACAAAGCCAGGAGCAAGTAGGAGGAAGGAAATAATCAAGATCAGAGCAGAATTAAATGACATAGAGACTAAAAGAATGATTCAAAGGATCAATAAATCCAGGAGCTGATTCTCTGAAAACATAAAATTGACGAGCCTTTAACCAAACTCACCCAGCAAAAGAGATGATCCAAATAAATAAAATGAGAAATGAAGGTGGGAAAATTACAACCAATATCACAGAAATATAAAGGATTGTAAGAAATTACTACAAACAACTATATGCCAAGAAATTTGACAATCTGGGTGAAACTGACAAATTTCTAGAAATATATAATCTTCCAAAACTGAATTGAGAGGAAGCAGAAAGCCTGAATAGACTGATATTAATTAGTGAAATTGAAGCAGTAATCAAAAAAACTCCTGCCACACAAAAGCCCTGGACTAGGCAGTTTCATAGGTGAATTTTACCAAACATTTAGGGACTAATTCCTATCTTTCTTAAACTATTCCAAAAACTTCAAGAAGAAGAAATACTCCCAAACTCTTTTTATAAGGCCAATATTATCCTAATTCCAAAACCAGGTAAAGACACAACAAAGAAAGAAAACTACAGGCCAATATCACTGATGAACATGGACGCTAAAATCCTCAACAAAATATTGGCAAACCAGCAATACATTAAAAAGATCATATGCCATGATCAATTGGGATTGATCACAGGGATGCAAGGATGGTATAGCATTCACAAATCAATAAACCTAATAAACCACATAAACAAAATGAAAGACAAAAATCACATGATCATATCAATAGATGCTGAAAAAGCTTTTGATAAAGTTCAGCACCCATTTATGATAAAAGCACTCAGCAAAGCGGGAATAAAGGGAGCATTCCTCAACCTAATAAAGGTCATTTACAAGAAACCTACTGCCAACATCATACTCAATGGGCAAAACCTAAAAGCTTTCCCCCTTATATCAGGAACAAGACAAGGATGTCCACTTCCTCCACTTTTATTCAACATAGTATTAGAAGTTCTAGCCACAGCAATCAGACAAGAAAAAGAAATAAAAAGCATCCAAATAGGGAAGGAGGAGGTAATTCGGTCATTGTAGATGACATTATGGTGTGCATAGAAAACCTTTAGGCTCCATCAGAAAACTGCTCAACCTAATAACTGAATTTGGCAAAATAGGATACAAAGTCAATATTCAGGAATTGAAGGCATTTTTGTATACCAACAATGAAATATCAGAAACAGAAACTAGGGGGGAAAATCCCATTCACTATAGCAACAAGAAAAATAAAGTACCTAGGGATACACGTAACCAATGAGACAAAAGACCAGTACTCAGAAAACTACAGAACACTGTAGAAAGAAATTAAGAAGACATAAACAAATAGAAGTATATGCTGTGTTCATAGAATAGAAGAATCAACACCATTAAAATGTCCATTCTAACCAAAGCAATCTACAGATTCAAAGCAAGCCCTATTAAAATACCAATGACATATTTCACAGATACAGAACAAATACTTCAAAAATTTATATGGAACCAAAAATGACCTTGAATAGCCTCATCAATCTTGAGAAAGAAGAACAAAGTAGGAGGGATCACAATACCTGACATCAAACTATATTATAAGGCCACTGTAATTGAAACAGTCTGGTACTGGCATAAGAACAGACACATAGATCGATGGAACAGAACAGAGAACCTGGAAAGAAACCCATGTCTCTATGGTCAATTAATATTTGACAAAGAGGGCAGAAGCATAAAGTGGAGTAAAAATAGCCTCTTCAACAAATGGTGCTGGAAGATCTGGAAAGTACAGGCAAAAAAATGACGCTAGGCCACCAGCTTACACCATACATCAGAATAAACCGAAATGGATGAAAGACTTAAACGTAAGCCATAACAGCATAAAAGTCCTAGAGGAAAACACTGGCAGTAAAATTTCAGACATCCCACACTGCAATATTTGCACCGTTACATTCTCTAGGGCAAGGGAAATAAAGGAAAGAATAAAGAAATGTGACTACATCAAATTAAAAATCCTCTGCACAGCTAAAGAAAACATCACCATGAAAAGGGAACCAACCATGTAGAAAAACATATTTGCCAACAATACCTCGGACAAGGGTTTGATCTCTGAAATATATAACAAACTCATACAACTCAATGCCAGGAAGACAAAAATTCCAGTTAAAAAATGGGCAAAGGGCCTGAACAGACACTTGTCCAGGGAAGACATACTAGGGCCCATAGGCATATGAAAGGATGCTCAACATCACCAGCCTTCAGAGAAATACAAATTAAAACTACAATGAGATACCACCTCACAACAGTCAGAATGACCATCATTAACAAATCAACAAACAACAAGTACTGGTGAATATGTGGAAAAAAGGGAACTCTAGTGCACTATTGGTGGGAATGCAGACTGGCGCAGCCACTGTGGGAAAGAGTATCGAATTTCGTCAAAAAAACTAAAGATGTAACTGCCTTTCGACCCAGCAATTCCACTGCAGGGATCATACCCTAAGAATCCTGAAACACCAATTCAAAAAAACCTATGTACCTCAATGATCACTGCAGCATCATTTACAATAGCCAAGTGCTGGAAAAAACCTAAGTGCCCATCAGTAAATGAGGGGATCAAAAACTGGTACATTTACACAATGGAATACTAAGCAGCAGAAAGAAAGAAGGAGCTCCTACCTTTTCTGATAGTGCGGATGGAACTGGAGAGTATGCTAAGTGAAATAAGGCAGGCTGCAAAAGACAAATACCACATGATCTCACCTGTAACAGGAATGCAATGAACAAAACAAACAAAGCAGCAAAATAGAACCAGAGGTATAGAAACAAGGAACAAACTGACAGGGACCAGAGAGGAGGGGTGAGGGATATCATGGTTGAAAGAAAAGGAAGGGCCTAGTTAAAGAACAAATACAAATGACCTATGGACATGGACAACAGAATGGGGGATGACTGCGGGAGCAGGGGTGGGGGCAGGGGAGAGCAACATGGGAAAATTGGGACAACTGTAATAGAAGGACAATAAAATAAACAGACAAACAAATAAATACATAAATAAATAAGAAACAAGGCAAACCAAGATCTGCCACCACCTGCAGGCTGTCTGTGAGGCTCAGCCACTCAGTCTCAGGTGGTACATGAGTTGGGTAAGACAAGGTCTCAGGAGTCACCAGGGTGGGGTGAGTGGTGTTCATCAGGTTAATGCAGATTTAGATTGGACACTTGTGCTGAGCCTGAGGCCACTCAACAAAGGTCTCAAGGTAACCTAATGGTAACTACCACTCTCCTGGGACCTGGGAGCCTTTGTGGTGGGGCAGGGTCTCAGGGATCAGTCAGGTGGAACCAGTGAAGTTCGCCAGGCTAATGCAGGCTCAGGTTTGACTATGTGGGGGGATGGCTCAGCACAGGAAAGATGGTGCCTATCAGCCATGCAGGAGGAGGGCTCAACACAGGGACAATGGCAGCTGCCCCTCTAGCCCTCGCCCTGAATCCGTACAACTCAGTCTCTCCCTGTATGTCTCCAGCACCCATTGAGCTGCTATTTCTCCACTGGAGCCCAGGATGAGTGCCTGCGAGTAAGAGTTTGCTCACAAACTCTTTAATGGTTCACCTGGGTTTCCAACAGCTTTCTGTCTGAGACAGATGGAATTCCTAAAGATTTTCGCAACCAGATGATATGTGGGCTCCTCTTCCTGGCACAAGTGTTCTGGACTGGGGAGCCTGGCATGGGGCTGAGACCCCTTTCTTCTCAGGGGAGACCTTCTGCAGCTGAGAGATATCACCCTGGATTCTCAACCACCACATGCAGGTATGGAGCCAAACCTGTTTCACGTCTCTGCCCCTCTTATCAGTCTCAACATGACTTCTTCTTTATATCCTTAGTCATAAGACTTTTGTTCAGCAAGTTTTTAGATGGTAACCCAGGTAAATTGTTCTATAATTTAGTTGTAATTTTGATGTGGCTATGGGAGGGGATGAGTACAGTGCCTACTCACTCTGCCAGCTTGAGTAGAACCCCTAATACCTCCTACACTAAAGGAAATTCCATAAGGCAGACTGCGTGTGCTCTGCTAATACAGATGCACATATTTAGTTGAGTAGAAAAAGCCATGTAAATGTGAGCTCCAAACTAATGATCAGTGGCCACCCTAAGAAGGGGTTAGAAAGGGCAGTGGTGGGCACAGGGCACTCTGTCCTCATCTTTTATCTTTTAATTTTATTCGGAGAGACCGTATTGGTATATTAGCCGTGAATTAAAGATAAACAAGGGAAAAGTTATGTGAAGTACAGAGGCATGAGTAATAATGGGGGCCATGCAGGCACCTTGTTGCTCACAGCCACTTGACCCTCGTTTCCTGAAGACCAGCTCTTTGATCATTGCCAAGTTGGTAGACAAAAGGCCGGCCCTGAGGGTGAGACTGTGGCACTCCTCTGTGGCTGCCCTGAGTCCCCTCCTGGACCCGTTCCCAAGCAGTTCCTGCCCTAAGGGCCCAAGTGTCTCCTGGGATCCAGATTCTTTGGGCCCCACTGCCCCCACCCCATTCCATTACCCCCACCCAAATCCCCAGGAACAGAGCTCAGCAGTGACCCTGGCCTGGAAGGGTGGCCTAAGAGATATTGGTGACTGGGTGGGACCAGGGATAGCAGACTTTGGGTAAGTAGGGGGCAGCAAGAGGGTGACTCCCACAGAGACCTCAAGGAGATAAGGACAGGCCAGTAATTTATCCCAATCTCAGCTCCCACCCTCAAAGCTGCAGCTCCAGAACTAGAGACAGATTGCAAGAGGAGGCCTGGGGACCACCCAGTCCCCAGGAGGCTTGTCAAACCTGGGGTTCATGCCTGAGCCCTGTGCTGGCAGTTGAGGGTGCAGCCAAGACACAGATACACAGAGAGAAAAGGGAAGAGACTTACTGAGGGAAAGAAAGGACGAAAAAGTCAGACATCAAGACAGAAAGAGATAGAGAGACAAAGACATAGAGTCCCAGAGAGCTCAATGTGCCTGGAGAAGGGGCAACAGAAATGGACAGACAGAAGCAGAGGGAGGAGGAAGAGGCCTGGATGGGCTACCCCTGCTCTGATTGGCCAATACTGACTGCAATTAAAGGCCATAATTGATTCCCTGGGATGATGAGGACCATTTCAATTCAGGGAATTAAGGTTTTCTTCCAAGGTAGAAATAAAGATTAATTTGCAATTTCCCTTCTCACTGTACAGAAGGGAGCTCAACCCTGGCAGGTGGGCTAGGGGTGGAGTGGCCTTCAGGGCTGGGCCCATAGCCTCAGAAGAAGGACCAGCACAGCCCCGGGATGAAAGCCTGCTCTTCTCAGGCTCCTGGCTTTTTGATGGTCCTATAGAGCTTGAAGGGTATTAGCCCACCTTTAAAAGTCCCTCCACTCTCTTTCTCCATAGCACAGAGAGTGAGACCCAAGCTGGAGTTGTGACTCACCAGTCCTCTCTCATAGTCTGATATCTGGATAGCTACAGTAAAAGATGAGAGGAGTGTCCCCTAGGGGAGAAGTGAGAAGCCTCCAGACCTTTCTGCTCCCTTTTATGGTTTGTCTTCAGGGCCCCCAGCTTTCTTTTGCCATCCCACACAGAGCTAACTGAGCCCCACCGGAAACTAACACAGGATTCCCCTGACAGGGGAAACACATGCTGGAGCCCAGGAGGGTGCTCCTCTCCTTTTCAGCCTGGGCCCCTGCAAATTCCCCGCTCTCTGCCTTTTATTGGAGGTACCCCAAGCACAGCCATACATGCAGGCTTCAGAAAGCAGCAGCCCGCAGCCTTGCCTGAGCCCAGACCCTCAAGGACTGCCCCTCAGCGAGGCCTGCGGTAGGTCAGAACACCAGCCAGAGTCAGATGGGGCCCGTGAACTCACCCAAATCTATGTCTCTGGAAGCCGGTGTGACACCCTCAGGTCCTGTCCCTGGCAGAGCACACTTGGGGGGCCCTCATCACTGTCACCTGCCTTTCAGGCCCACACCCTGCTTGGGGCCAGACACAGGCAAGGGGACCAGGTTGAGCTCAGAGTCCTGGCCTGTACAGCCTCTAAGCAAGCACAGCCTATCCACAGGCAAGCTCCTAAAGGCTCAGGCTCATCCTACAGCTGGGCAACTCCTGACTCCAGAGGCCAATGTGAACACTCTCGTGGCTTAAAATAGGAAGAAGTCTGCTGTCTCTGCCTGCGACCTTCTG
The DNA here is from genome assembly GCA_004026545.1 of Mormoops blainvillei. Lineage (NCBI taxonomy): Eukaryota > Metazoa > Chordata > Mammalia > Chiroptera > Mormoopidae > Mormoops > Mormoops blainvillei. The sequence continues at coordinate 636,801 of PVJD01000066.1, forward strand.
AGATCCTGTCTTTGCAACCCCTGAGAACTCAGGGGCTATATTCTATGCAGCCTCTGAGTGGGGCTTTCAGGATCCCCAAGAATTTGAACTTGGGCTCTCAGCCATGTATGCCTTTGACGTTGTGCTGTGTGCCTCACCCTGAGAGCCTACTGAGGCTCTGACTCTGCACACTGACCCACCCAGATCGGGTCAGCTGTGGGCTTACCCTAGCTCATTGGTTCCGAACAGCCTAGAGCTGGTCATGGTGCCTCTTATGCCAACTTTTCTTGAGGGTGACCTTTGAATGACCTCCCGGCAGACGGAGAAGAATGAGTAAGTTTATGAGCAGGAGGTCTGTGCGTTCCTCCTGGGTGACCTGCAGCCCAGGCCTATCTCATCATCAACACTGAACTGAGGTCCAGGTTACTCCCCAGGGCCTTAGACCACCCCACCTGACCCACCTGCCGATATCACGTGTAGCCAGGACCTTGGACTTCACCCAGTCTTTGAATCTGAGTCACCTGAAGCTAGGCTGGGCCCCACCCCTGTCCCATCTCTCCAAGTTCAGCTTTCTTTACATACTTTCAGGCATGGGGAGCTCCCTCCATACTACCCAGGCCTATTGACAGATAACGTAGCACGCTGGGACATACATGAAGACAAGATGCCTAGGTGCTCAGGGTTGTGCTTGTCTCTTAGACCTGGGTTGGGTCCCAGTTATTCCCTCTAGACCTGCAGCTCTGCTCATCCCTGTAGCCCTGGGACAGTTGAAAAGACTTAGAGACAGTGCTGGGGCTGTCCTGCCAGGCCAGCATCTCAGTGCTCTCCCCTACCCTGCTAACTCTGCAGAGCTCTGAGCTGCCACACAGAGCAGGACTGACACCTCCAAAAAAGTGGGCCCTTGCTCTCACCCTGTGCACCTTGAAATGCCCTAGCTGCCATTCTCATGCACTCATTCATTGATTCCTTTGACCAATAATTGTACTGAAGTTTCCGGAACACTTGCCAGGGCCCTCGGGCAGCTTGGAACAACCTGTCCCCTGACAAGAGGTGCCCAGGAGGACTGGGAGAATTGCCACCCTGGCCAGAAGCCCAGATGTCCTTGCCCAACCTCCACGCCACCTTGTCTAAGAACCTCAGGCTTCCCCCTAGAGAGAATGGGCCTAGAATCACCCAGGTCAGACAGCCAGCATCCAGATCCTTCTTGCAGATTCGTCCTTCTGTGTCTGCCAGGCTTGCTACGGGCACCGGGTAATGAGAGGAATCACAGGCACCTATTCATAGGCTACCAGCATCCCAGTGGTCATTTGACCAAGGGATGCTTCTCAGACCCCACAAAACCACAACAGCCTTCCTTTTAACAGAAGGGATAGATCTGGGATTACACGAGGTCTGGGGAAGGTGTCTCACCTTCTCTGTGCCACATCGAACTGAAATAAATATTAGGACCTATATCATTTTGTAGCGGTGAGAATGAAAGGGTCAGACAGTAGGTGCTGACTAAATGCTCTATGGTAGGCATTTGGGAAAATGGTTGGTGTCCAGCCATTTTCGGTTGGACAACCCGAAGCCCAGGATGGCTATGAATGCAGCCCAACACAAAATCGTAAAACATTATGAGATTTTTTGTGATTACGTGTTGTAATGTATTTAAATGTGTGGCCCAAGACAACTCTTCTTCTTCCAGTGTGGCCCAGAGACACCAAAAGATTGGACACACATTTGTCGCTTATTTCTTAAAAATTTAAACATCAGTGGAAACAAAGAAGGGGAAGCACCTCAAATGTTGGTGGATATACAAAATGCGATATACCCATTTGCCGCATGGAATATTATTCCATGAATAATTAAATGAAATTTTATTCAGCAATAATATAATAAGAAGAAATGAAGCACTGATGCATTTAATTCTATATGGATGATCCTTGAAAACATTGTGTTGAGTAGAAGAAGTCAGACACAAAATATCGTATCTTGTGTGATTCTGTTTATATGAACTATCCAGAATAGGCAGGCCCATAAAGGCAGAAAGTAAATTAGCAGTTTTCTAGAGCTGAGAGATGATGGGAGGAAGAGGGTGATAACTAAGAGGATTAGGGTTTCTTTTGGGGGCAATGAAGGTGTTCTAAAATTGATTGTGGTAATGGATATATACTCTGTAAGTATGCTAAAAAGCCTCTCAATTGTACACTTTAAATGAATCATATGGTATGTAAATTATATCTCAATAAAGATGTTACAAAACAAAACAGTGAAGTTACCATATGAGCCAGCAATTCCACTCCTAGGTCTATACTCAAGAAAATTGGATGCATGTGTCCACACAAAAACTTGGACATGAATGTGCATAGCAACATAACTTAGAAAGCCAAAAAGTGGAAATGACTCAAATGTCCATCAATTGATAAATGGGTATATAAAATGTGATCGATGTATACAATGGAATAATATTCCGTTGTATAAGAAATGAAATACTGATACATGCTACAACATGGAAGGACCTTGAAAACATTGTGCTCAGTAAGAGAATTTAGACCCTAAGGTCACATATTGTATAATTCCATTTATATGAAATGTCCAGAATAGGTAAATCCATAGGTGCAGAAAATAGATTTGTGGTTGTCAGGGCCTGGGGAGGCATAGGAAGGATGCGAATGACTACCAGTGGATGTGGCATTCCTTTTTGGGGGGGAACATGTTGTAAACTTGCATTGTGGTGAGGGTTGCACAACTCTAAACATACTAAAACCATTTATAATGCTTACTGTTTTTAAAATTGTTGCCTGTTTGTTACATGCAATGAAGATCACCCCTTTAAATGTATAGTTCTATGAGTTTTGCAAAATGTAGAGCTTTGTAACTCACCACAGTCAAAGTGCAAAGGACTTGCACCCCCCCACCCCAAATCCTTTATGCCCCTTGTGGCACACCGCTCCTCCACTCCACTCCACTCCTGGCAAACACTGGTTTTTTTTATGTACCTACAGTTTTGTGTCATCTAGACTGTCACATTATACATTGTCTTTTGAGTGAGGCTTCCTTTGCTTAGCAATATGCCTTACGGATTCGTCCATGTCCTGTATGTATTAGTGTTGGTTCCTTTTGTTGCTAAATAGTATGTTTATCTATTCAGCAGCTGCGGGATATTTGGATTGTTTTTAGGCTTTGAAGATTATGAATAAAACTGCTATAAACATTCATTTATGAATATTTGTGTGAATATAAGTTTTTGTTTGGGCTGTATGATAAGTGTATGTTTAACTTTATAAGTAACTGACAAACTGTTTTCCAATGTGTCAGTACCATTTTGCATTCTTATCAGGCACTGTGGTAGGTCAGGGATGAAAGTGGCCCAGATGAGCAAGGCCCTGCCCTTCTGGAACTGACAGTTCAATAGGGGAAGCAGATAAGAAACAAGAAAACCCATGAACATACAGGATCATGTTGAATGGTGATAAGGGCTCTGAGGATATAAGGAGGGTGACATGAAGAAAGGGTATATTCAGGGAGGGCTCCCTCAGCAGGTGAGTTTGATGTGAAGGAGCCACCTAATCCAAGATCCAGGGCAAAGGCCACCAGGCAGGGCCCTGAACAGGTGCAAAGGCCCTGAGGTGGGTATGTCATATTATGATGCTGTGACTGTGATGGATTTTTTGGATACTTACTATGTGCCAGGAACCTGCTTAGAGACATCTTCCTATTTGATCCCCAGAGTTACCCTAAGCAGAAGGATTACTATCATCCCCTGCTTACAGCTGAGGAGCTATGAAGTTCAGAAAGGTGTCACCTGTCTGAGGCACACAACCAAATGGGACTCAACAGAAGTGTGCATAACACCTGGGGCCTAACCTCAGCGAGGAGCCCTCCCTGCAGTCCTGCTGTGTGCCTTTCCACATGTAAGACGGGGCTGCTGTTGCCTACTCTACTGTTCACCGTGAGAATTTTCGCATGGTGATACTGGCAATAGGCAGTGGACTGATAATGATTTTGCAGGGCAGGGACCCAGCAAGCGAGGCCTTTGGGGGTGAGAGAGCGCTGCGCTGCCTCAGGGGACCGACAGAGGGCAGGAGCTGCCCGCACCTCACGGCCTGCTTGGGAGCGCGGGGCCGCTGCCCTGGCGCAGGATCCGTGCCCGACGGCGCCGTTCGCTGGCAGGGCTGTGTCCCAACGTGACATGGGGCCGTGGACACCCCTGTATGTGTAAGACTGTGTCAGGGGTCGCACGACCTGGGGACAGGAACCCAGTTCCGGAAGTGGGGGAGGGGCGCAGAGGGCCTAGCCGACTGATCATGGGCCCACCCAGATCTGGGTACCCCTTCCTCCGCAGCTGAATCCTGGGGAGGGGCCATCACGGCAAGCCCCACTGTCTTCCTCAAGAAAGTTGCCTGCAGAGCCTGGGAGAATTAACCCCACTTGCCGTGCATTTCCCAGGTTCAGAGCTGTGAAGTCCACTTCAAATGTGGTCATTCAGAATTGAGATGTGCTGAGTGTCATACATACAGGACTTCAAAGGCTTAGTATGAAAAACAGAATCTAAACTACCACCTTAATCATTTTTTACATTGATCACATGTTGAAATGATAATATTTTGGATATACTGTATTAAATAAAATATAAAATAAATTTCAATTTTATTATTTCAAAGGTAGCTATTTAAAATTTAAAACGACATGCATGGCTCTCATTTGTGGCTGTGTTCTAGTGTACAGGACAGTGCTTGCTCACATACATTATGTCTGTTAATCCATTTAGTCCTCCTCTAATTTTCTCTATGAAACCCATAACATTATCATCCCTATTTCATAGATGGAGAAACTGAGGCACCAAGCAGGGACATAGCTTGCTCACAGCCGATTGTGGGCACACATCCAGCAGTGCAGTCCCATGCGCAAGTGTACACACACATATGCAAACACCCAGGTAAGTGCCCAAATGTGTGTCACATATGGGACAGATGGACCAGTGTACAAATGCACACTGTCAACATCCCAGTGGGTACCATGCTAATGTTACCTGCTTGCATCCAGTCTTGTGATGGCCTTGAGAGCCACACATGTCTACATTCCCATGCAAGGCCCCTGCTTGCACCCACACATACACATACCTGCAGGTGTGCTGGCCTTCAAGGCACAGGAGTGCAGCCAGCATCCCCTTAAGCTCCTAAGTGCCATCTGGAGGACTTTTGAAGGCCCAGAATCAACCTGATGGTCTCCCTTCTTACCCAGGGCCTGGACACAGGGATCTGGCTGCAACTTCATCTATGTCCCAAAGAGCCAGACCTGAGGTGAGGAATGGATCTGGCCTGACCCCTTTCTCTTGGCTGCAGAGCATTTCCATACAGCTCCTCAAGCCCTCTGATCACATTGCATGGAGGCCTGATGAAAATCTTTGTTGAAATAATATTTAACACATGGTGCACTTTTAATTAACTATCTGAATAATCTCAAATTAATGCCAGAGCTTTAAATATAAGTTTTCATTTTCACATTTGGTAACATAATAGCAGCCTGCCTGGTCTGTGTTCCCCCTCCTTTGATTTAATTAAAAGCCCTTTTGTGTGTCTCTTGTCACTTCAGAAACGGACAAAAGCCCAGGGAAAGGGGGGAGGGTGGGGATGGAGGCGGGCCGAAGCTCCTGGCTTAGGGCTGCTTAGGGTCTCTGTGTCTGGCGCTGGTGTGGCCATCACAAACATTTGCACAGGGTTACTCAAACATAATCACAGATGCCCACAGGTTGCCTCTCATACACCCAGACACACACACAAGAGTCACCACACATCCTGATGTGTTTGTCCACAGCTCACATGGCGAAACCCTGAAGACAGACTAGCCCACACTGATACTTCCTGCACCTGTAGGCGCACATACACACATGCGTACAGGATGGTTTGGGGTTGGGGTTCTAATTTGTATTCTGATTCTAGATCTAAGAAGATCATGGGCTGCTGAGCCCAAGTACTTGTCTCTAGCTTACTCCTGAGTTATGTACGTGTGTGTATATCTCCCTCCTTGTTTGTCTCTCTGTCTCTGTGCCTCTACCTCAGGCTTGACACTTCCAGAAACAGAGCTAGGCAGGCAGCCCCTGGGGCCCATCGGTTCCCCCGGCTGATCCTGCTTTTGCTGTGCCAGGGCCCCGGCCCTCCCTCCTAAGTCTATTCATGGCTCCTGAGGAGCACGCATGAAAGGACAGCTTTCACCTAAGGTTCTCACCTTACCCCCAGTGACAAACCAATTCCCCCAGCAAGGTCCCCACAGGTCCTCCTCTGGACCAGCAACAGGCTGAGGGAGGCCTTCCTCAAGGCAACTAGCCCGCAGAGCAATGTGGAGAAACAGTCCCCTATGATAGGTCCAGACTGGTGGGAACCTTTCTGCTCGGTGGACCTGAGGGTCTCAGGAATTATGCGGACAGTGGGTGCAGGAGAGACCTCACTTGTTGAGCCCATGCAGAGTGACAGTCATTGGGTGAGCTCCAAAAGTCCCATCCACTGGCTCTTCCACTTGGGCAGCCAGTTGGGAACACCATGTGTGGGCTGGGAGCTGCTGCTGTCCTAAGCATCTACTACACACTATGGGCAATGCACCCGTTCCAGAAGCTCTCATAAGTCTCAAGGAGGAGCAGGGTTCTCAGTCTACAGAGTAGGAAATGGGCTCAGAGAAACTAGCTAAGTTGCTCAAGGTCACACAGGGAGAAGTGGATGGAGCCAAATGTGAACTGGAGCCTGTACACCTGTCAGCCCACCTGCTGTCCCTTCTATTCCTGAGAGGCTAACCTGGTGAGGCCTGTTGGGGGGCAAGACTAATGGCAGGTAGGGACAGGGCTGCATCTGAAACACTAAGAGGGCGACCTTGGTGCAGTACGACTCAGCTGACCCAGAAGATTCAGAGCCCCGGTTCTGTGGTGAGAGCCCAAGGAGCTGAGGAGATAGGGATTGGAGTGGGGAGAGGATTCCACAAACCTATCAAGGTTGTCACAGAGTCAGAAACCACTGTTGTTTGTTCCCCCAGCAAGGGACCTCTGTGTGACCTCACCCAATAGATCCTGTGAGCTCTTGTAGAAGACTGCAGTACACAAATTTGAGGATTTGATGCCCAGAAAGTGCTTAGAACAGAGACTGCTATAGATAAGCCCTTCGCTCATTCATTTGCTCATTTATTCTGTCAGTCAACAAGTATGCACCTAGTGTCTGCATGTGTGGGCACTGTCCTAGGTAAACAAGACTGACCTGGGCCCTGTTCTTCTGGAGACGCCATTCTCCTGGAAGGCAGGCAGTGAGCATACACCAAGGAATTAATGCAATATTTCAGACAGTGACCAGTAGCCAGAGTAATCAGGGAGGGCTTCCCTGAGGAGGTGACATTTGGGCTGGAACCTGAGTGACAAGAAAGAGGCAGCAAAACAAAGAAATGTAGACAAAAGGATTCCGGGCAGAGGTGCCAGCAAGGGCAAAGGCTCAGAGGAGAACTGAAAGCTCACAGGAAGGAGGGCAGAGCAGGGTGAGGGTTTGCAGGGCCTGGTTGGGAAGCAGCCTGGTAGTGACTGGGGCAAATGGAGCAGACCACCCTCTGTTGGAGGGTGACTGCTGCTCAGCTCAAGCCCATAGTTACCTGGAGGATGGAGGACCCAGTGTGGCCAGAGTTTCATATTTGCAGTAGCTGAAGGTCTAGGTTTATATGTAAAGCCTCCTGACATTTAAAATGGCCTCAATTGATTCAACTGCTCAAACCATATAGAAACATCCTGGGGACCAAGCCCAGCCTGTGTTCCTCTTGTTTGAGACCTCGCTAGGAAGTGCGGGCCTGGATTCAAATCCTGCCTCCCAGACTTTCTGATTGTGTGACCTTGGGCAAGTTGCTTATTCTCTCTGTTTTCATCTGTACATGGAGATAATAGCGCTTATTCACAGGGTTGCTGTAGAGGAGTAAATGTTTTAAATTTATTCATTCAGCAAATATTTATTGAACATCCACTGTATACCCGAGACAGTGCTAGGTTTTGGGTGGAGGCACAACAATGAACAAGACAAAAAACTCTCTGCCCTGGTACACCTTTCAGTCCCCAGAAGACAGAAGATAGGCAAAATGAGTAACGACTCGTATAGAAATGCCATGTAGCAAGAAGTGTTAAGGAGGGAAAATAGGGCAGAGAGAGGGCCAAAAGTGTTGAGGGGTAGGGCTGAGAGGTGAGATTGCCTGACTAAGGAGGGCCTCAACTGAGGAAGAGGCATTTGAGTAAAGGTCTGAAGGAAATGGCATAGCTGATGTGTGTTCCAAACAGAGAGAAAGGCCAGTGAAAGGCCCTGAGGCCCGGCAGCTCAAGAAATAGCCAAGGAGACTAGTTATGACTGGAGTGAAAAGAATCATGTCGGAGAGGTGGAAAGGTGGGCGTTGGAAGAGATTAGGCCACTGTGAGAGGACTGGGCTTGTCCTCGGAGTTGGGTTAGAGCCCTGGGAGGGTGTAGAAGGAAGGAGTGGGGAGGTCTGACTTTGGTTTTGACTGCTGCTGGGGCAGAAGCAGGGAGAACAGAAAGGAGGCTACTGCAATAATGTAGGCCAGAGGTGATGGGGACTGGACCGGGGGCAGCAGTGGTGTTAGAAGTTGGTTAGATTCTGGGTAGATTTTGAAAGTGGAGCCAGCTGCGAAAGAAAACACTAGAGGGAGGGAAGGAGAGAGAGAGAGAAATTTGGTCCCGGCACATAGAAGAGGCAAGTACCATTTCCTGGGATGGGGAAGGTGGAGAAAGCTGGTTTGGGTGGCTGTGGAACTGAGGTGGACATGCAGGAAAGCAGCTGGAGAGACGAGGCTGGGAGGAGAGGGCCCACCAGGGATAAGACACTGGGTATCACCAAGAATAACCAAATGTTTGTGGAAGTCAGGGCAACTGGCCTCTAACAACCCATGGCCCCAAGGCAAGTTAAGATGGATGGATGCTGGTATCATTTGTCATTTTGGATTCCAGGGAAGGGGAGCAGGGCGCGCCAGGAGCGTGGATCTAGGGAGGTGAAGTCAGTGATTCTGGGGCTTCCGACCCCAGGCCAGGTAGCTGGGAGCGGACCCCGGAGGCCTGCAGCTCCTCTTTTCAGCGGCCGCCTAGGCCCTCCCCTCCCCCACGTGCTCACTCCCCGAAGTGTCTCCCCTCCCCAGCTCGGCACCTGCGGGGTCGGTCAGATCTGGGCCTTTGTCCCGCGCCCCAGCCCCGCCGCCTCGCGTGGCGCCCCGGGAGCAAACACAGCTGAGCGCCGGGGCTCGCGTGCCGTCCCCACCCCCCAAATCTTCGGGCCGCGGGGTGTAGGCTTAGCGGGGCAGCTGCGGGACTGAGGACGGGTGGGGCGGGTTTCTCTAGGAGCCCCTTGCCTGCCCCCTCCACCGGGCGGCCGCGCCTTTGTCATGTAAATCACCCGCTGGCGGCTGGGCGCCTCTGCACCACCAGCTGACCGGGGAGGGGGGGTGGGGTGGCGGGTGTTTCTCTGCTCCTAGATCGGGCCCTGGCCCCCGGCAAAGACCCGTTTTAGCCTCCCTCCCCCGACCCTCGATCTCCTTTATGCTGGACAACCTGCTCAAGTCGCTGAGCTTTTCTAGGACTGCCTGCTTTTCTTGCATTTCAGTCAAAGGGGCCCAGAGGCTGAAGTTTCCATTGCTGCGGGGCACATTGGGGAACAGCCTCCATCCCACCAGATCAGACCAGTTCCTAGTGCCATCCCCAACCCCCGCTGGAACTGTGCGCCTTGGGACCGGACCTCTGCCTATGCTGGCCTCAGTCTTCCCACTTGTACTTTGAGGGCTGGGCCCAGAGGGCAGGGAGAACTATCGGGATGAGTCTTCTGGCCTGGCAGGCTGCTTGTAGGCCGATTGACATAACGGTGTAAACAGCAAGGTGGGTGAGCTTGGTTAATGCAGCAGATGTTTACCACCCCAGGGTTCCCTCCTTTCCAGTACCTTCCCTCTCCCCACCCATCGCGGCCCTTCCCAGGGTACTTAAGGTAGGGTCTTGACCGTGGTTATGCCCACCTTCCCCAGAGCCAAAGATTCACCGAAACACAGTGATCAAACTGACAGACTGCAGTGAGGAGTCAGACCTAGGGCGAAACCTGGGAGGAGAAACATTCCTGCAACGGCAATACCTGGAAGATCTGGTATCCCTAGCCAGAGTCACCATCCTCCCTGAGAGCATCTACTCTCCCCATTTTGCTGATGAGGAGCCTGATGCCAGAGTGCAGTGGGACCCATGTTCTCCCAGCCTTTGTCTTAGCCTGCAAAGAAGCGAGGACTGGAATTCATGCCAGAAAATACAGAAGTGACCAACACGCTTAGACAAGATGCTTGGAGCCCAGGGTGTGCTAATGGAATAACGTGCTCTCATTTCCCACATCTCAGGTGCAGAGCAGGAACACTGACACCGAAGAGCCGGACACTGTCAGACCGGGGTCCTCTCCATGGTGAGTACCCTGTGTTCCCCACTGCTGGCACATTGTTTGTCAATATGAGTCATGATGTCAGTTCAGCAGGAGCTTTGGTCCAGTGATTTTACATCCAGGAATTTTTCTTCATCTCTGACAATAGGATTAGTGGGCCATCGTGTTTATTTCCCTGAAGACTGTAAGTGTCTCCAAAAGCAGGGATTTGCAGGCAGATGGGAGTTCCAGTCCCAGCTTGTACTTGTGGGACCTTGGCTTGCATGACCTTGTACAACTGACCTCAGTTTCCTCATCAAGAAGGTGGGAGTAGTAGCGACATCTACCCCTCCGCAGGCAGAGTGCCCACCCAAGGGCACTTGAGGAGCACACAGTGCAGATTTACATGAAGGAAAAGCACTGTTCTGAGGTGATGGGTTATGAACAGTCAACAAATGGAAATAAGAACCTCTCTGTGCCTCATTGTCCCTTTTGAACAAAGAAAACTTGGTCTTGGAAGATCACTGGATGGCTCCTAGGCTGTCCCCAGTGATGCCAGCTGCTGTCCCCCTCCCTCCCTAACCTTGGATCTGAAAGCTGAACCAGGATGTCTCCAGCTCAGGCTGAGGCAGAGATGGTGGGGAGGGGGGCACCAGTCAGTCTGTCTGTTGGACTATGTGTCAGTCCCAGCCCAGACTCAACCTGACCTGTTACAGGAAAGACAGGCGAAGGGAGGAAAGACCAGCTTCCCACCACCTCTACCCCTGGGCTCTGGTCTTTTGGCTCTGGCAAGCGGGAAAGGCTAGTGGACGGTAGGGGTTTATCACACGCACACTTCTCCAGGGAGGGGCCTTTAAGGCCAGATCCAGTTTCTGGCAGGACTGGTTAGTCCAGGTGGCCCTTGATGGATGGCTGAGATAAAGTCTATGCAGATTGGCCTGCTGGACAGGAGACCCAAGCTGGGCAAAGACTGGGGGTGGCCCAGGCCCAGCCTGATTCAGAGTGGGATGGGTCTCCAGCTGTCTTGTCCCAACCACTGTCACCAGCTTTTAGGGGCCACCTGAGTGCACTCTCTGAATCTCACTTCCCTGCCTGCAGTAGGAGGTGGCTTAGAAAGGGATGATGCTGGAGAGGAGTCACGCAGGTCCAAGGTTGCCCAGGCAGGAAGTGCACCCCCTCGTTATGCTCTAGTTACAGGACCCAGTACCACATATTTGCCTGGGCTCAGTGCATGTGCTGTATCCTGGAGGACACGCCCCAGCCCTCCAGATGTCCCAGGCTGGCACCGGAGCTAAGCCTTTAACAGGCCATTCCTTTCATACTAGCAGCTTCTAAATGATGTGAACTGGAGTGAGAGCAATGGACCTGTGGTAATATTCGCACTGCCACCTTCTTATCTGAAACGGTAGTGTGCAGGACACCAGGGCTCCTTGAGAAAATGAAGCTCTAATAACCTAAGGCATCTTTGGTAAAATGAATTAACTTCTCACCTTTGCATCTTAAATGTTATTGATGATGTACCATCCTTGGTCAATTGAGAAAATAATCATTGAGTCATTTCCATGTGCCTCTTTTTTCCATCTGAGGTTCAGATGGAAAACTGATTGAGAAGCCACCTACGCCTATGCAAAAACTATGGCCATCAGGCCCCCATGAGCTCCTGGATGTTGATGCTGGTGGAGGCAACCCAGAGAGGTTAGTTCCAGGGAGAAGTTACTGGCCTTTCCAGGGTGGAAAGGGCCCAGTGTAACCAACCTACCAACAGGTGGCTGGTCAGTCTCCTCAAAGAACAGCCCGATCAGGGAGTCTGCACTGGTCTCTACTGCTGGAAGGCGTTTGTTTCCCAGCAATAGTGAATGGATGCTGTTGGCTGCATTCATGGCGTTTGCCCCACACCCATGGCTGCTCTGTTTTCACAAATCCATCATGCAAACATGAGAGTGGCCACTGGGCAGGTCAGTGTACACCAGCTGTGGCATCTGCCCTCTGTGGTGGGTGCACACATGCAGTACCCACCCTGTGACTTAATTCTTATATGCCCTTCTCTCCTGTCCTCCATTCTTGCTTCTTTCAGGCCATAACCAACGAGCCAAGCCATTGCTTGCTGCTCAGGAGTCCAGGCACACCCTTCCTCTGGCTGTCTGTTCCTCCCTACTTTGTCAGTAACTGAATGCACAGCCTACAGTACTGCCTCTGGGGCATATCTCTATCCTACTCTTCTTTTGGGATGCTCTCAAGAGGGCTGTAGGGTGGCAGAGTCCATATTTGGTTGCAGACCTATCTGTGAGCCAGGCTTTAATCTTTTCCTCCTGTATCAGTTGACCTTAGGGAATCTCCCATGAAATTATAAGTAGGAGAGGAACAAGAGAGGCAAAGGGACAGGTGTCTTGGCCACCTCCTTACGGACCTGTGCTACAGATTTGCTCAGACCCCATCCTGAGTGGATTGCCATTGGACCAAGGTTATGTGTCGTCCCATCCTGAGATGCTCTAGAAGCTACTTCCAGAATAGCTGGTCCTTGCTGCAGGACTCTGAGAATGGCACTGCATCTCCTACCAGGGCTGGTCAGAGGCTCCAGCTGGGGCTGTATCCACCACCATCAGATAGAGCTGCAGGTCATATGACCTAGGGACAGCTTGACCACAGCCTGAGCCTTCTGCAGACACTTCTCTTGCTCTAGGCCTTACTCAGAGCTTGCAGTCATCTGATGAGTGGGCTGGGGCAGAATTCCTGAGTGTGTTGTTTGTGCATTCCAGAACCCAGGGCCCACTGAGTGCTGGGCCTCTTTCTTCATGGTCAGAGGTTGGAAGGAAAAGACCTTATCCTTTTCCCCAAAAGGGATTTCTCAGCATGCCCGAGGGCTTGGCATCTCTAAAATCTTCACTGACTTGGCAAGCTTCACATGCCTCACTAGGATAACGAGGATACTTGCACAACCTGCCCCAGGTCCAAGTAGCATGTCATCAGCTGAGTGGACCTACATGACATTCAGCGGCATATGGACACTCGTCAGTTCCTTTGCTGGCATATCAAGCTTTTTTCTCTTTGATTAAATCCAAGTAAAATTAAATGTTATTCTTTAACACTGTTAAACTGCCAGCATAATATGATCCATTTCTACACCAGAGACCCAGCTCCATATTTTCTAACCTCTCTCGGGGTATGCATGTGTAGAAGGTATCTGGAATTACGTGCCCTCCAAGGTCGATGATGATTATTTTGGGTGGTGGGATTGGGAGTGATTAATTTTGTTTTTTAATCTTTCTGTTGCTTGAATTTTAAAATAAGTATGTTAAAGTTTTTTTAAATAGCATTTTAAAAATTCAGTGAACACTGATGAATGAACCACATACACCACAATGCACAGTCAGGTGCGTTTAGGTGAAGCCAGTCAAGGTTGCAGGGTCAGAACTGAGAGTGGGGTGAGGTGACCCAGAGATGGGTTGGACAGTAAACTCAGCAGTGTTTTGAGCCTAGGTTCATATAAAAGAGGCATGATCAAGTATTGAGGGCACTGGGGACAGTCTTAAACTTCCAGAAGCTGTAATGTAGGGAGCAGTTCCAGGGCCCAGGGTGAGGGGCAGCCTCCAGTCAAGCAGTCTTGAGGTGAGAGGGCCTCAGTGCCGTTAAAGCAGACTCAAAGGGCAGGAGGAGTGAAAACAGTCATAATGAATATTGATGTGGCCCTTAGTGTGTGCTGTGTTCTAAATACTTTATCTATATTAGTTCATTTGGTTTTCCAAACAACCCTATGAATTAGAGTCTGTTGTTATCACCATTTTACAGATGGGAAAACCGAGACAGGACCATTTAATAACTTGCCTGAAGGAAACTGAAACAGGAGCCTTGATCTAGAGATGGAACCAGGATTAATGCACTCAGGCATTAATGTTTGATTTTCACAAATATTTTCATGTGCTCAGTGCTATTTCTGACAATGAGAAAATAGAAATTAGCAAACACATACCCCTACCCACCCACATATCCCTCCCCTCAAGGATATGTGGGGAGATACACATTAAACATGTGATCATACAAATATATTGTTACAAACAATGATACCAGCCATGAAGCAAGGGTATACAAGAAACTGACCTGGCTAGGGGGTCAGGGAAAAGGTCCTGGAACAAATGGTATATGAGCTGAATGCTAAAGAATACGTCGAAGTTGGGGGTTAACAAATACCTGGGCAGAGAAAACAGCATGTGCAAGGACTCTGTGGTGAGTAGAGGTTCCAAAAGGGATGCAGCAAGCAAGAGAACCTGGTAGGAGCTGGGAATGAAGAGGTGGGTAGGGACTCAACCTTTTAGAACCTTATAGGCCAGGATAAAGAGTTTGGACTTTATCCTAAACAACTATGGGACATTTACACAATGGAATACTACTTGACCATACCATTATGCTAAGTGAAATAAACCAGAGAAAGCAAACACCATATGATTTCATTCACTCATGGACTCTAATGAACAAACTGAACTAACAAGCGAAATAGAGACAGGCTCATAGATAGAGAGCAGGCCGACAGCTATGTGAGGGGGGGTTTGGTGGTGGAAGGATCAAGCAAAAGGGAAAAGGACAAGGACAACAGGGTGGTGATTGTGGGGAGGAAGGGGGTATAAGGGAGATAAATGGTAATGGGAAAAAATACAATAAAAAATCTTTTTAAAGAGTTTGAATTTTATCCTACATGTCTTGGAAGCTACTGGAAGGTTTTAAACAAGGCAATCACATGGTCTGATTTACCTTAACATGGGATTCTTTGACTGCTATATGGAGTCAGGAGGCAAAGGAGGAACCTGAAAGACCTATTAGAAAGCGATTTGTAGTAATGTGGGTAAGAGGGATTGGTCGCCTGCACCATAGTGATAAAAATATGGGTTGAGTGGCTGCTCCTTCTTTGAAAAGACATCCTGGAAGTCCCCTACACTTCCACTTATAGCCCATTAGCTAAAATGTAGCCTCCTGGCCACACCTAGCTGCAAGAGAGGCTGGGAAATGTGATCTTTGTTCCACATGACCTTGTGCCCACTGAAGAGTTGTCATTCTGTGTCTAAAAAAAGGGGGGGACAGATATTGAGGTAAACATTTAACAGGTTCTCCCTGTGATTTTAGAATCAATGGTGGTGATAATGCTGGTGGTAATGGTGGAGGTGGAAGTGATGATGTTTGTGATGGCCATGGTGGCATTCCTTGTAGTGGGGGCAACAATGATGGGGAAGGTGAGAGTCTAGGTGGAGGTAGTAATTGTATGATGAAAGTGGCAAGGCGATAGTGGTGGTATTTAATGGTGTATTTGTGGAGATAGGGATTGTGATAGTGTTGATGATAGTGTTTGTATTGGTGTGGTGATGGCTAAGGCGGTGGTGATGATATTTGTGTTGGTGGTGAAGTTGATGTTTGTGGTAATGGTCAAGATTTTTCAAACGCTGATGGTGATGGCTGCAATGAGGATGATAATGTAGGGCAATGATGATGGAGATAGTGGTGGTAGTGGTGGTGTGACCATAACAGACCATAACAGTGTAGGTAATGGGTTTAACTTCTCACTTCTCACTTATCCCAGAGTCACAAAGTGGGATCAGTCTTCTCCTTGTTCTTTAATTTCCTTTCTGACTAAAACTCTTCCTCCTCATGCCAAAACAGACCCCCAAAGTCCAACCTTCCCTTTAAAGGCTAAACTATCAGGCCTCTCCTGCTCCCATCCTTGATGCTGCATTTCCTCACTTACTGGTAACTCCTCCTCACTCACTGATGAATTTGTAACCTGGCTTACAGACTTCACCTAGATCCCAAGCTGTTCCATCTTCCTGGAGGATTTTAATATCCACCTGAAAAATCTGTTCCATATCTGACCTTTCAGTCCCTTGATTGTTTCATCTTCAAAGACCTCTTCCTGGGGAAAAGGGTGGAAAGACAGGGAAAAGACTAGTCAAGGAACATGTATGAATGACACATGGACATGGACAACAGGGTGGGGATTGACTGTGGGAGCAGGGGGTGGGCTGGGCAGAGGGCAAAGGAGGAAAAATGGGGGCAACTATAATAGAATAACAATAAAATATTTTTTAAAAATGCACGAAGACCTTTTCCTGCTTGGCTCTTCTCCAAGATCACTAATTCAAACACTCCACACCCTGACTACTATCTCCTCCCTATCCCAGACTTTTGGGGTCACAATCATGATATTAGTTGTCTATTTTTATGTAATAAATTACCCCTAAAGTTAACAGCTTTAAACCACAACAAATGTATTGTTACACAATTTCTGTGGGTCAGAAACCCAGGGACTTAGCTGAGTGGTTCTAATTCAGGGCCTCTTTCAAGGCTGTGATCAAGATATTGACACTCCTCATCTGAAGGTTTGAGTGGGGTTGGAGGATCCACTGACAAGATGGCCCACTCATATGACTGCAAGTTGACACTGGTTCCTGAGAGGTGGCTTGGTTCCTCACCCTGTGGACCTCTCATAGAGTTAGTGTCTTCATCACATCGCATCTGGTTCCCCCCAGACAGTGACCCAAGAGCAGAAGATGAAAACCACATTATCTTTTATGACCTAACCCCAAAAGTCACACTCTATCATTTCTGAAATATCCCATTGGTACCAAGCATGAGCCCATCTAGTGTGGGAGGGGACCACACAGGGGTCTGAATCCAGGAGGCCAACTTGGATGCTGGCTCCCACAACTATCTACCTTCTTCTCGTCTACTCTAGAGCAACTGAGCCTGGAAGGGAAAGCCACACACCAAGGCAGACTTGTTTCAGTGTGGGTTCATGATTACCAGCCCCAAAGACCCTCCACTCTGACCAGCAATGTGGTACCTACCATGCTTCTTTGGCCAACCTACCATCCAACTCTCTAAATAGTCATTTCAAAGCTTTACTCTCCCCAAACCCCACCCTTTCCCTTGCTCTCCTCTCTCACTTTATTCTCAGAAAATGATCTCACCTCCAATTTTACAGAAAAAACATAGAAATTACAGAAAGTCCCTCATCTTCCTGTGACCAGCACACCTGTACCCATCTTCCTTCTCTACTATTACAATAGAGGAATTGTCACTTCCACTCAAGGCTGATCTATCCACCTGTGCCTTGAATCCAGCATACTCCTCCTTTCTAAAAACCTTGCATTATCAACCATTCTCTTTCTCTCTCTCTCTCTCTCTCTCTCTCTCTCTCTCTCTCTCTCTCTTACACACACATACCCCTCCTTTTTCATGCAGCTATTTTCTTCACAATGAATCTGAAGTATCCTTAGCCCTCCATAGCCATATTGTTCATATTCCTCCTTTACATTTTAGGCCCCCTGTAGTCCTCCATTCTCCAGGTCTTTAAATACCATGTCCCACAAAAAGGAGCCAGGATTCACTGGATATGTGCATGGTTCCAGGTGTGGAGCAGACAGTATTCAAGATGAGTCTACAATAGCTCATACAGAATACAGGGGGAGTACTCAAAGTCTGTGGGGTCATGAAAAGAGGACTGAAGAGCTAACTTGCTCAGGCTCTCACATTGGCCAGAGGTAGGACAATATGAACACTAGAAAACTGCAACAGACTGAAATACAACAAAGATGTTAAAAGTCCACATGTACATGAGGGTAGCTAAAAATTTCATTGGTCAATGTTGGGACTTCTAGGAACCAACTTAATTCCAAATTAAAAAAAAACAAAACATTTATCCTCCATTTCCTATATGAACTATTTCTCTGAGTAACTATTTGGTGAGGGTATATCACCACTTTCATCCCCTAATAATAGAGTATGGGATGGTCATCAGTGGTTACCAAAATCATTATGGAAAAGCCAGTGGGTCACCTTATATAAAGGATGGATCAGACTAAGAACCTCTGAACCACTGGTCAATCTTCATTTCACAAAAAGGAAGTGATGAGACATTAAGTGTCTCCTGAAGTGATACCATAGGAAGTACACAATGCCATCTCTGCAGTATCCTTGCCAAAGTCTCTTGCCTGAATCTGATCAAGCCTCTATGCCTATCTCAAGTCCGTAGGCCTTCAGGAGAACACAGGGTTCACGGGAACATGTTAAATGACATCACAGAAATGCAATTGGCAAATATAAAATGGAAAAATACCAGTTTCTTCAACAAACGAATTGGAAAGAAAAACAAAGTGATGGGGAATTTGTAAACTTAAGAGCTTAAAAAGACATAGTCAAATGCAATGTGTGGGTCTTGTTTGAAAGCTGTTTTGAACAAATCAAAAATAATCAGGGAGATATGAATAATGTGCAGATGTTTGTTGGTGATAATAAGATTTATTCCTTTTTACATATAAGAAGGTATTGTGATTATGTTTTTAAGAATTTATTATATATTTATGAATGAAATATGATGTCAGGGGTTTGCTTCAAAATAGTCCAAGGTTGAGAGAGTGGAGGAGGATATAAATGAAATAAGATTGGTCATATGCTGCTAATTGTTGAAGCTGGCTGATGGGTGTAAGTAGGAACATGATACCACTCTCTTTGATTTTACAAATGTTTGACAATTTTCACAATAAATATATTTTCTAAAGGAGATGTTTCAGATTCTTTTTCTGTGCCATAGCAACTAAGAAGGCAGTGCTCTACATGGTGCCACTACAAACTGATGGTCAACTATTGGCCTGCATCCCTGAGTGACTATGCGGGGCTGAGACCCCCATGGACTAGAATGAGGCATGTAGCATTTATTGCATTAAGCCATGAAAATTTTGGATTTTTTACTTCAGCATAATTAAACTCATTCTGACTAGTAAAACTGTTCATTCCAGTCTAGCTACTCGCACACTTCTCTGCTCCCTCTCATAGCCAGCTAACTTGTAAGATATCAACAGATAGAGTGCTGTCTATATCTACATTCACTGTCCCATTCCTTCAACGCCCCCAACCCCATCCCAGTCTGACTTCTCCATCTCCATAGTAGTTTTCATTAAGATCAACAATGACTTCTGTGTTGCCCGGGCCATTGAATATTCTCTAAACCTTATTCATCATTGTTGTGGTCAGGTTCATTGCCTAGTCCCCTTTTCTCCAAACACCTTCCGCTCCTGTTTCTTGTCCCTCTGGAAGCTCCTGCTCTGGGTTCCTCTGAAGGCTTAGTCTCCTGAGCCTGGCATTAAGGTTGGAGGCTCAGGCCCTGTCATCATCTTCCCTCTTTCTCCTTTCATTTTCTCCTTATCTGCAGATGATCCCAAAAGTGTATTCCCAGGACTAAGTTCCCCTCCAAGTCCAGAACCATGGATCCAACTGCCCAACTGAAATATCTCAGGGGTCTCAAAGGCATCTCCTACCTATCAGGTCCAAATCTGAACTTGTGCTCTTCCCCATTTCAGCAAACAACCCCACAGTTCATTCTGATACTTAGGCCAAAAATCTGGGAATCTGTCTCAACAGTCCCCTTTCCTTTAATCAGATATCTGGTCCACCACGAAGTCCTCTGGGATTTTACTTCCCAAATAGCTATTGAATCCATCATCTCTCCATCTCGACCCCAACCTCCCACCTGGATGACTGCAGTATCCTCCTAACTGGCCTCCCTGCTATTGTGTTGGCCCCTTGTTTTCCTCTTTCCACACTATTGTTGGATGGTCTTTCCACAATGCAAATCCAATGAGGCACTTGTTTCAAACCTTCCATGACTTCTCATTGCTCTTAAGGTCAAGGTGACAACACTCATGCCAGACCCTGCACACTGTTCTGCCCCTGCCACCAGCCTCTTACTCTCTCTTCAGCCATGATGGCCCTCTCTTAGCCCCTTGTTCTCATACCTCCCCCTTGTCAGAGAGACTTTTCACATGCAGGTCCCTCTATCTGATGCAATTTTCCCTCCCCTAATGAACTCGCACTTGCCTTTCTGATCTCAGGGCAGCTTTCTCTCACCCTCCTATCTGGCTCAAACCGCCCTAGAGACTATTCTCCAGCATCTTCTTTGTCTCCTGTGGCACCCCTCTGAGTTGTAGTCTTTCCTTTATGACTGTTTGATTAAAACCCTCCTCCCTCACTAGACTTAATTCACTTACAAGTGGGAATGATCTTTCCCCATCATTGTGTCAACAAAACTCAGCATTCTGCCTGTCATGTAGCAGACACACAAAGATTTCTTGAGTAAGTAAATGAAGTAGTGGTGTCTGGTGATGGTGTTTGGGTGCTTATAATGGCAATGTGGGTGATCCATTGTTAGTAGTATAGTGATGGCACTGGTGTTAGTGGTGGTTGAAGGGATAGTGGTGACAATGACAGTGCCTACCGTCCCCCACACATACTTGGCCAATTGATACTGAGTGGACTCGCACAAGGATGGAACACTGTTGAAGCTGATCATTTCCAATGGCAGCAGCCCAAAGGGACCACTCCTTGATCCAGGAGATGCCCAGCTTCCTAATCATCCCACAAATCTTGGAATTTCTTTTTTCTTTTACCCAGGTTGTACCCATTCAGTAGTGCATCTCCCTCCTTTTAACTTACATTAACAAGGATTGATCTCTGTCCCTTGTAACCAGGTAATGCCAACTGGAAAAGAAGAGTGAAAAAAAAGCAAAGTGAATTGAGATGGGGACTATTCCTTCCCTCTCTCTGGCTTCTGACTGTCCTTGGACTTTTCTCCATCTCTGCTCACTCCCTGGGTTACCTCATCCACCCTCAGGCCTTTAAATATCATTGCATATGCTGATAGATCTCAATTTTGCAGCCTGCTCTTGACCCTCTCACTGAGCCCCAGATCTCAGTGGTTATTGGGCATCTCTTACTTGACTGTCTATTGTGAATGTCAAACTCGATGTACTTCAAGCTAAACTCCTGATTTTCTTCTACAAATCTGCACAGCCCTGCCCCTAAACTCTACAGCCTTTCCTAACTCAATGAATAGCAGCTCCATTTTATCATGCCAGAAAACATGGAGTCACTCTTGACTCATTTCTCTTACCCCATACCCAATTCAGAGCTTAGCACTTTGATCTTCCAAGCATTCTACCAACTGTAGCACCTCCGTTACTATCCCCCTGATCCAAGTCACCGTGCTGTCAGGTGGGGAGCTGCAACAGCATCTTCTCAGTCTCCTTGCCTCCACTTTTATACCCTGACAGTCTCCTCCACAGAGCGATCCTTTGAAAACATAAGTCAGCCCCTCCTCTACTCTGAACCTTCCAATAGTTTACCATCTACCCAGCAAACAACACAATTCTGAGAAGGACCCAGGATCCAATCCTCTCCTACCTCTTCAACCACTCCTCACTCCACTTACTTCAGGGCCTTCTTTGCTTTTCAGAGAAGGCTGATGACTCAGGGCCCTTACACTTGCTGTGTTCCCTGTGGAAATGCTCTCCCCAGACCTTCACTGGTCTTCCTTCCTCACCTCCTTCAGGCTTAGATCAGGGTGGTGCAGAGAGCACAGAGAGAAAGAATCCTCAGAATGATTCCCAGGGTGCCCAGTGCGTGGTCAGTTTGGTTGCTAGAAGGACCACCCCTGGCCAGGGGTGCAGGTTGGGAACAAGGGTGCAGGCTGGGGATCAGATATGGGTAGGAAGATGCCAAGTCCACTTTCGGAATGGGATGTAAATGAATGGCACCTGAGGGCCATTCAGGATGAGGTACCACGATGTAGCCCAGCAGATTCATATCTGGAGCCCAAGGTGGAAATAAGACTGAGGAGGTGGTGCCTGGACCCCCATGGCTGCCATGAAGAGCACTGAAACCCACCAGCCCGGGGATAGTTAGACCAGGGCATCACCAACACTGCTGAATCTCCTGTGGTGAGAAGAGCCAGACCATTGACAGCTAAGTCAGCAACTGAGCTAATGTGAACAGAGATGGTGCTGTGAACCTGCATCTGCAAGAAGCGCAGATGCTGTGGGTCGCTCTGTGAGCCAGCCTTTCTCAGCCAACAATTGGCAGGCAGTTGATAAGCTTAATTAATAATTAGCTTTTTAACTAAATATTAATTTAAAACAAGTATGGGAATCAGTCTGTTGTAATAAATGCCCTTGCTTTCCTTTCCAAAAGGCGTTCTGTAGAAGGCCCTGGTTGCAGGAGGGCTACGTGGGGCATAGCAGAGTGGGGAAGGGTCAAAGCCCAACTCCATCCTCTCCATCTGGTACTACAGGGATCCTTGGGATATCTGTCCTGTTGCTTTTAGCTGTGCAGGGAAACACTTCCTACTCAGTAGTTACCACTGAACCACTGTTGCTGGCCTTCCTGTAGCCCTGGAAAACAGGGAAGAGAATGACCCTGTCCTCAAGGCACTGGCCACTAGCATGCTGAGTAGAACATATTCAGGAATATCAAATGGAAAGAGACTGATTTCTGTGGTCCCAAAAGAGGGAGAAATGTGGTGGCGAGACCATTGGCCAAAAGAAGGCCGAGGCTTCACTTGGCCTTGACGGAGAAGGGTTGGAAAGACGCTGGGAACAGGAGCTGCATGGCCAGAGGTATGGTGACAGGAAGGCTGTGTTGATATGGTGAGGATTCGAGGGGTGGAGAGCTGTTCAAGCACACAGAGAGAAGATAGCTTGTATGTGCCCTTGCTGTTTTCCAGAACTCCACGACCCCAGGGGTTTCCTGACTGGCTGCTCCGGTGACCGCAAGCGTAACCACGGCGCCTGAGGGCTCAAGTGGCTGGTGGTGCCAGGTTCCTGCTTGAGGGTGTGACAGCGCAGTGTGGTTGGTGACCTTAGCCCAGCACTACTTGGCTCCCATGCCTCCCAGGACCCATGGAGTGGAGGCCGGTTCTGGGTGCCACGCCCCACCAAACCAGGGAGTGTTAGGTGCAGGGAACATGGGGCCAGGCAGCCCTGGTGACAAGAGTGAGAGATGAGGGACTCAGAGATGTCATCTGAGGTCATGCTCAACCTTGGGTGCGCCCCAGACCCCTCTGAGATGCCAATGGAGGCTATAATCAAACTTTTTCTCAAAACAAATCCAAACTCCCCCTCTGGACATCCCGCAGCCTGTTGGCTTCCTAGGACAACCACCAAGGTCAAACTAAGCACTGTGATCCTGGGCCTCTCCAGGGACCTGTGCCCAGACCATTTATAGTGTTCAGTGGAGGGGGTGACTAATGCCTCTCAATGGACAAGATGCCAGGGGCTCTGGAGCAGGCAACAGAGCCTTGGGAAGAGGAGAAGGAGAACTCTGACAGATGGAGAAGCAAGTCCAAGACAGGAGGAGGGATAGGCCTAGGCTCTCCAGCAAGCAGGACAGAGCACGTCCAGGACCCTGACAGCTGCTTTCCAGCCTCACCAAACACACGGACACTGGTTTTAGCCCCACCTTGCAGGTCCTACTTCCTAGCACTAGCTCCCGGCCATGGCCTCCTGATTTCTTCTCCTTTGTTCTGATCCCAGACACAGCCTACCCTCCTCCCACTGGGCTTCCCTTCAGGGGATCAAAGTTGAACCCAGATCCTGCCCCAGGGATCAAGGTATTCAAGTGCCCTCCCAGGCAAGAGGTCATTTGAGAAGTAGGCGATCATGAGCTGTTATGCCATCCTCTGACCCCCATTCTCTCTAAAAGCTCTGTGGCAGGCCCTGACTGGTGTGGCTCAGTGGGTTGGGCATTGTCTTGCAAGCCAAAGGGTCACCAGTTAAATTCCCAGTCAGGGCATGTGCCTGGGTTGCAGGCCAGGTCCCCAGTTGGGGACATTTGAGAGTCAACTGACTGATGTTTCTTTTGCACATAGATATTTCTCTCTCGCTCTCTTTCTCCCTCTCTTCCCCTCTCTGTAAAGATAAAGAAATAACATCTTTAAAAAGAAAGAATAAAGGCCCTGTGATAAGCTGAATAACGGCCCCCATAGACATCCACTTCCTAATCTCCAAAACAAGTATGTTACCTTAGATGGCAAAAGGAACTTTGCAGAGGTAATTAAATTTAAGGGTACGAGATGCGGAGATCATCCTGAATTATCCAGGAAAGCTCAGTATAATCACAAGGGTTTTTAGAAGAGGTAAGCTAGAGACATTGGAGATGTTACAGTGCTGGCCCTGAAGATGAAGGATGGGACCACTAGCCAAAGACTGCAGGAAGTCTCTAGGGCACGGAGACAGATTCTCCCCCAGAGTCTCCAGAAGGAACACAACCCTGCCATCACCTTGATTCTAGCCCAGTAAGACCCACTGTGTAGTTCTGGCCTCCAGGACTGTAAGAGAATAAATGTGTGTTGCTTTAAGCCACTAAACTTGTGGCAATTTGTTACAACAGCAATAGGAAACAAATATAGGCTCCTTCCCCAAGAAATCCTAAAGAAAGTGAAGGCTCTGAATTGCAAAATAAAAGATGGTCTAGAGATGAGGAGCAGTGTGAGCAAAGGCCGGAGCAGGTCTGGGAGGGTGGCCTGTGAAGCAGCAAGGAGCAAGCCTGCTGCCCTCATCCTCATCCCAACCACTTGGACACCGACGGGAAAGAGGGGCACATGAGTATGGGAGGCATTGCCTACATACCATTACTCTCCACATGCCACCACTCCTAGCACTGGTGTGAGGGGCACTATGTAGTGGGTAGAAACGTATTATTTGGCATATAAGGAAACTGAGTCTCAGAGGGACTGACAGATGGAGAAGCAAGGTGACTTGCCTGTTGATTAGACCCCTGTCTGTCTGACTCTAAACCTCATCCCTCCTACCAGAACCTAGTATGTATCTCACTTGAGGCTGGAGATCTGTACACCCTGCCCCTCACAACCATGTAACGGGGGGCATCCCCACACTGTCTACTTGAGTTCTAACAGACCTGGTGACAAAAGTAGCCCAACAGAGATGAAGCTGAGGCCTCAACTCCCATCAGACTTCATGGGCATCTGTGTCTAGGAGAAAAAGCCTGGTTGGAGGCAACAGGAGGCTGGTTGTCCTGTGACCTGGAGTCTGGGCCCACCCCTCTAGTTCCTGTCTGGTGAAGTTGAATAACTCTTCCCCCAAGAGGCATCAGCTTCCCCTTCTATGAGATGGGGCTACATGGAGGGCAGCAACTGTCCACAATATACTGTTATGTGGACAAAGCAAGAGGCCTTATGACACATGTGGAATGGTGCCAACTGTGTTTAAAAAGGAAAAATATATACATGCACAGTAAAGTTTTCTAAAATGTTAACTAGGATACTTTGTAAACCTCCACCGGTGAAATCTCTGAGGAGCCAAGTATTGGGTATGTCTGTGGGGGTATTTTTATTTTATATTCTTCTATATGTTTTTAATTTGTTACAATAAGCACAAGCTACAAAATAAATTTCAAATTCCTCATATCAACTTGTCCATACAGAATTGTCATGTACATAAAGAGCTCTAGAAGCCTTCAAGGCTTTTCCCAAATATTGCTTCTCACTCTCTTCCTCCTCTGAGTGGGGTCAACCTTACCTGCAATCACCCACAACCATACCACCCACTGTGGGTGAAAATGCCTGCCCACTTAAGTCAAGAAAGAGTAGGGCAAGTCCAAGCAATAAATAGAAGCCTAACAGAAGGACAAATGCTGTATAATTCCACTTATATGAGGTCCCTGGAGGAGTCAAATTCATACAAGCAGAAATTAGAATGATGTGGTTGAAGAAGATAGCTTCAGTTTTGTCATTTCTGCCTTTAGTGATATTTCGATTTTAATTTGCTCTAGGACCCATTTGTTCATCTTTCTGGAGGTCCAGGGTATCCATAGAGCTCTCCTCCAACTCCATATTTCAAGTGAATCCATTTTTTCCCAGCAGCCTTCTTCACTGTCCAACTTTTACATCCATGCATAATAATTGGGAACATAAGGGCATGGATGATCTTAGCCTTGGTCTCTAATGATTCATCTTTGCTCTTGGTGATCTTTCCTAATTCTTCCATTGCTGTCCTTTCATGTGTATTTTACATATGTGTTATTGTTATGTTACCACAATCAATCAATTAATCAATCGCCCATTGCAAGATGAAAGAGAGGGGCGGAAGATGGTGAAGGATGAGGCTGGGAACCTGGGGTCTTGGTGGGTATTGGGACTTTGTCCTCGGTCTTTGAGAGGAGTTTAGAGGTTTCTACCTGAGGGCATATAGTGGCTCAATTTGTTTGAATTCAAAGGGGATTTTAATAGTATCCTGTGAGCTGCTTTGGGAAGTTTGGACTTTGTACTACTAGCAATGAATGATTGTAGAACAAATAACTCTAGAAGGAAAGTGCCTCAGTTTTTTCTAAGGGCTGGACCAGGGGAGTGACAAAGTCACAAGAGTGCCCAAGTTGTCCCTAGAGGACAGCTTCAGACAGGTTGGTGCTGGCAACCTGGGGCCCAGGGAAGGGGCAGGAGCAGAGGTCCACCCCTGGAAGCTCCCTGGGTGATTGTGAGATGTCTGGGAGAGGCGTCCAGCACACAGTGGGTGTGCAAATCTGAAGTCTAAGCCTGCTGCTGCCAAGGTGGATATGGCATTCCTAAGGCCCCAGTGTGCACCACCGTCTGAGCTGGACACTGGACAGCAGTGATCGGAACACACCTCTGTTGGCCTGGCACAGAGGTATGACTAGACAATGGCAGACAGCACAGGGAAGGCAATCATGGGGTCCATACAGGTGGCTGACTGGGGAGTTGGGGGTTGTGCTATGCCACCAGAAGCAGCGGTCTTAAAATTGCTGAGTTGGTGCTGCCTTCCCCCATCTGACTGGGACAGGAGAGCATCTTCAAAGACTCGCAGGCCAACTGTGGGATGCGTTAGGGCTTTGGCCGTGAGAGCAGGATCAGGACATCTTGAGGATAGGGCTGAGGCAAGCCAGGCCCTGAGCTCAGGGAAGGTGTGGCATGGGTTGTAGGGGCCAACAGAACACAGCCTGTATATGCTGTCTCAGCACGCTTCAAGCCCTGGCACACAAGAGTTGATGGAAAAATATTTGTTACAGTAGGAGCTCTTTTTCCGAGTTCCTGTCCTGTAAAATGGGCAGTGCTGTCTGGAGGTGTGGAAAATGTTTGGTGGACAAAGCCCAGTGTAGGTGCTCAGCACCTCCCCTCCGTCTGCAAGATGATGCCATTGTTGTCTTGGCAAGTTTTAATGATATGGTTGTCCTAAAAGCCAGATCAAGGGTGCTGGCAGCTGTTTGGCAGAAATAGTTGGTGTCCCAACTCTGAGCCAAGCTTGGGACCCTGGCTGGCCAGGGAGAAACACTGGGATCTGTGAGCCTCTTGTGGTAGAAGAACCAGATGAGGTCTGAATGTTCCCCCAAGGCCTGTACCAGTAGGAGCACTGCTATGAGAAGCCATGGCTTAGCAAGAGGTCTGGAGTTAGTGTGGAGGCCTGTGGCCAAGAGACCAGTGCGCAGGCAAGGCATCCCTGTCACCCCTTGTTGCATCCACCAAATTTGCTCTGAGACTGTGATTGGCATCCATTCCATAGCTATGTCCAGGTGTCTTTTTGTCTCTCCAAGTCTCTTCATTTGGGCACCTGTCTCCCTGGGCCCTCATCTCTGTGCCCTCACGTCTCTGTGTCCTTATCTCTTTTTTTGAGTCTTTCTTTCCTTCCATGTCTTTCCCTGCTCCCCCTTCGTTCCATCCATCCCCACCCTGTCCATGCAATCCACTCCAGCCCACTCCATGCCCTTATCTGGATTCAGCCCCTAAACAATTGCTGGGAGCCCATCCCCATGACAACAGGGCAGATGGTTTCGAGTATCTGCTCTCCCTCCCACCACAGCTCAATCCGTCTTTGAAATTAAATCAGCTGCGATAACATCATAACATTGACTGGCCAGAGGAAGGGAGGGCAGGCAGGAGGCTGCCTGAGCCCCACCCACCCTGCCCCAGGCCTTGAGTGCAAAGGGAAAGGATGAGAAGAGCAGAACCAGCTTTCATTGTGGCTATAACCTTGACCAAGACTCTAACTCTTGGACCCTCAGTTTCCCCATCTGTAAAATGGGGATGAAGAGCCATCCGTCTTTTGGGAGGCCAGGGAAAATCTATGGGATTGTGTGTAAGCAAAGTACCTCATGTGTGCAAAGTAGGGCTGAAAACATTGCCACTCTATGCCCAGTCCACAAAGAAACCAAACCCTGGTAGAAAACCCCATTATGGGGGTAACGCTGCCTGGCCAGGTCTCAGGGACCAGAACATTCACTCAGACCACTCATGCTAGAGAGGTGCACCCCCGGCTTCCTACCTGCTCTGAGAACTAAGATGCACCCTCCCTCTCCAAGGCTTTGGTGCCCTTACTTGTAAAATGCCCCGGTGTCTTGAATCCTAGTGCCAAAAGAACACACTGGGATGTCATCTTGTCCACTCATCAATGGGTAGACCACTCCCTCCCCCAGGATTTAGATCCCTTTAGATATCCAGAGGCCCTGTCAGGACATGGGCACCCAGGGGTGGTGGGTGAAGGAGGTGGGACCATGCCCAGGTCTGAGGCCTCCTTGGGGAAGTGGCATCTGAGGCAAGATGAGGTTGGTAGGAGTTAGCTGGGTGAGGCTGACAGGGATGGATATTTCAGGCAGTGGGGTTAGTATGTGCTAAAGTCCTGAAATAAGAAGGAGGTGGGAAGGGAGCTGTGGAACAGAAAATGAGGAGGACAGTAGGAAGATGAGCAAAGACCTGAAAGGAGGCAGGGGAGGAGTGGGCGTGTGAAGATCCTGGGAAGCAGGATGTGCCTGATACGTCTGCAGGACAGTGAAGAAACTGCTGAGACCGGAGCAGAGAGATCAATGGGAAAACCAGGGAGGTCATGGGGGTCAGATGACACAGGGCCTTGTGAGCCACTGTGAAGAAGTTGGCTTTTACTTTGAGTGTCTTACAAAACTCTTAGGTTTTTTACAAGATCCTTCTAGCTGCTGGGATGAGAATTGGGAAAAGAGGGGAAAGGAACAGTCAGGGAGGTCAGTGAGGGGGTTGGTACAATGTCCAAGAACCCACTTAGGGCAGGATCCATGCCAGGGCTGGGCCAGTAGAGGGACCACAGCGTAACCCCCACCCTCAGGGCCCTCCTGTGTGGGAGGCGGGACTATGCTGACCCTGATCAGCAGGTCCCAAGCCAGGGTAGGAGTGCTGGGTTGTGGGAACTCTATGGAGAGCCACCAGAATTCCTCACTGCTGCAGTCCCAGCACCCTATACACAGTCAGGCCCAGAAGGGGTTCCTGGTCAAGCTCCCGTGGCCAGAATGGCCTGTTCTGGTGCAACTTGGTGAGGCCTTCCCACAGAGGTGATATGGAGCAAGTCCCCCCAAAAGAAACTTAACAAGCCAAAAGGAGATGAGAAGGGTGAGCCAGGTGAAGGGAAGAGTATGCATAAAATGTGGACGCTGAAAGGGTCTGGAGCAGGTAGTGCCTGGAAAGGCAGTGGAGGCCTTGAATGCTCGTTAGGGGATTGGACTTTATTTTGAGTGTGCTGCTCTAGTTGCCCCTCAGCCTATCGAGGCTTTAGTTTCTCCATGTGTCAAATGGGCTAAGGGTTGAGACAAGGATTTAGCGAGGTAGTTGAGGATGTTTTGGATGCTTAGCCAGCCAGGTACATCAGCTGCCATACTCGGTAGCCACAAGAGGAGTTGAGGCAGGGGAATGCCCCAATGATCTGTGCTGGAGAGTGAAGGTCTCAGCTTCAGGGTATGAGGCTTGGTGAAAGGAAGGCAGTGCAGACAATGAGCCTTGGCCCTGAGGACCTTGGGGTGTTCAAGAACACCAGTGCCTTACAAGCACCCAAATCTCTGTTGTGCACCCAACCCTAGGAACATGCAACCACCTGGGCTGCTGAGCTGTAGCTGGATTTTCCCAGCAGCTGTCAGAGCCAAGCAGATCCACTTGATGCAACCTCAGCTGGCCAGAGGTGAAATTAGCAGGTCGACAGGGGCAGAGGTCAGGTGGTTAGTGCTGTAGTGGGGGTTTTGATGAAGTTAGTCCCTACAGGACTAGAATCTGGAGTTCAGCTGTCTGTGCACCTCGGGGCTCTCCTGTCCCTTGGATAATGTGGTTAGGGAACCTCCAGCTGCCAGCCTGTCCCAGGGGCTCCTGAAGGTGGGACCCAGCCAGAGCCTGGTCTGAGGCTGGAGGTGTAGCTGAGCATCAAGGTTACCTACTATATCCTTCTGGACAGGGCACTTGCAGCACCCAAGGGGCTTTGCAGCTCCAAAAGATTTTGGGCTGATGCCCCTTGGCTTCCTAGAAGGAGCCTTTAACAAGATCCTCTAGAAGAACCATCACTCAGGCCCACCTCTGAGCTTTCAGCACCGTCACCATGGGTGTTCCTCATCCCATCTCTACAAGAATGAGGATGAATTCCTCCCCAGATGTGTGTGTGCTGGGGCTCCAACCTCCACCATTCAAGGCCTCCTAACATCTCCCAACATGAGCTCCTGAGGTTGTCCTCTGAGCATATCTTACCATTCACCAGATCAGTCTGTTCCCATCTTCTTTCATGTCACATTACTTATTAAATACCTACTACATGCCAGGCACTAGGTTAGGAGCTGAGATGCATGGCTTAGCAAAATCATTAGGTCCCAGCCCAATGGCACTCCCAGCACCTTTCCTTGTCATACCCACACTCCTCTTTTCCCAGCCTGGGAAACTAATTAGTGACAGAGACCCTGTCACTAATCAGCCTTAGATTCTGAAACTTGGAATCAACTCCTTTTCTGACTCTATTCCAGCCCCCAGGAACTCCTCTCTATGTCTCAGTTTCCTGTTATATAACATGGGTCAACGACCACAGTCTGGGAGAGCTGTGGGCATTAAATAAAACTGTGTATTCACCTCAAAACCTTTTTTTTCTTTTCTTCAAAACAAACAGGCCTGTTCCTCCCTCAGGGTCTTTGCACTTGCTGTTTCCTTTGCCCGGAATGCTTTTCCCCCAGATAGATGCATGGTCCATGGTATCATTTTCATTCCAGTTTCTGATAAATGCCACCTCCTCAGAGAGGCCTTCCACTTGACTTAAAACTCCCCTGCCAGTCACTTGACCGCATCCTTCTCCACCAATTTACCTGCTTGTATTTCCTCTGTCACATTCATTGCTACAGGCGACAATAGTCTACAGACCTGCTTGTTATCTTCTCCCCCAACAGAGTGTCAGCTTCACAAGGTAAGACTCTAACAGCTTTTCCCATTGCTGTATCCCTAGGGCTCAACACATATTTCTTGAGTTGCATTCAATGAAAAGTGCCTGACGCATCTTTAAGTTTGAGATTGTTTCAACATAAAAATGTATTTTAAAATACGTATCATAAAAAGACTCACTCAGTAGGCCCACAGGTAATCAGAACACAGTCTCCCCTTCTTTAGCACCAGCACCCCTCCCAAAGCAGGAAGTTCTTTCCCCTCAGGGAACCTGCCTTGCTCTGACTTGGAGAAAGCTCCTCTTCCACAGGGCCTACTCCTTCTGACGCTGACCCCCTCTAGTGGGTCCTAGATTTGATCTCTAAGCCTCAGACCCATCTGCTCTCCTGGTCTAAAATAGCCCTGTAGAAACTTGGGGACAGCAACGGGAGTCCACGAGGCTGCCTTTCTCCACGCTGTTTCCCCAGCTCCTGAGAAGATGAGGTCTCCAAACTTTTCCCCACCCTGGCCACCACCTTTGGACCCAACCCAGATTGCCCCCTACCCCTTTACCAGGACAGGGCCTGAAGCTGGGCACAAAATGGGGTCAGAAGTTCTGAAGAGAAGGGCCCTCCCTTTCTTGAGGTCACATGGACTTCCCAGGCACATTTTCATTAACACCCTCTGGTCACACAAAGCTTGGGGCCCATCCACTGCTGACCTAGCCAGATCTTTTCAGCCTAACTTCATCCTTCTCTTTAAAGTAGAATTACTTACTCCAGTTTTCAGGGTTTGGGCATCTTCTTATTTCTAATTGGGCAACAGCTCTCAGATCGGTTCCCTTCCATCTGAGTATTTCAGAGAATGTGAGGCCTGTACCTTTTGTAACTCCTTCAAATCTTTGGTGCCAATATGGAGAACACAGTGCTGTGGGCCAGGTGTAGAGACTTCACCCCAGCTCTTAGAAAAATGTATGTAAGTGTCCACACAAACACCTTCATACAGCACCCTGAGCTCGATGCTAGGGAATTGCAATGAGTAAAACAGAGCTCCTGTTTTTGAGAAGTTTATGATTTCCTGGGGCTGCAGACTATAATCAAACTGTTCTCTACTTCTCCATGCCACAAATACACAGACAGAAATGTGTGCATAGTGTCCACACGTATGACACAATACTCCCCACTCACATAGGGCCACTTAGGTGTCATTTGGGAAATCATACAAGAGGGTCTCAGTCCTCAGAATACCTGCTAAGAATTCTCACGTGTCCACCATCTTGTCTGCCCACAGCAGCCCGTGTACCAGGGAACTTCCCTCTCCCACTGCCCCCCGCCCACAGCCAGCAAAACTGTTCAAGGATGCCCACCACCACCACCTCAGCTGACAGTGCCCACCACTAGAATATCACACCCAGAGCCTGCCCTGACTCTGAAGGCTGCCCACCCTCAGGTCCCAGTCATGAACACCACAGAGGCAGGCAGGAGCCTCCACCCCAAACTGTCTCTGGGGCTCAACCGAGCAGGCCCAGCTCCTGTCCCTCATCTCCTGCGCCAGCACCCAATTCCTCCCTTTATTGACCTGCCCAGAATCACCACACAGCCCCCCAACACCCAATACTTACACTTATGTACCTACACACATCACACACACCACACAGACATCACACCCCACACACACACACCACATCACACAAACCTCACCACATACATACCACACTCCCACACATACTCACACACACCACACTGCCTCACATACCACATTCACATACACCACACACTCCACCCCCACACACACATCACACACCACACCACACACCACACATACCACATGCCCTTACACGCCACACCCCCGCCACCAACACCCAGAAACATTCATTCTTCCAACAAGTATGGGCCCTGCCCCCTTGTGCCAGGCATTGCTCTAGATTCTGGGGACACAATGAAGGACAAAGCTGGTCCAGGCCCTGCTCCCTTGGACCTTAGAGTGGTTGAGATGCACGCATCTTCCAAAGAGTCACACAGATGAATACATAAGGACCATGGAAAAACAGGTGAGGGGACTATGAGAAAATAGAGCAGGCAGATGGGGAGCTAATTCAGACTATGGTACCAGGGAAAAACTCCCTGAAAAAGTGGTGTTTGAGCAAAGGCCTGAAGATGAATGGATGTTCACTAGGGATAGCAGCATGTGTGAAGACCCTGAGGCTCTCAGGCACTTGGTGCAGTGAAGGAGCAGAGGGAATGACAGTATGGGTTCAACTCAGAGAGTGAGGGTTAGTGGAAGGTGAGACCAGGAAAGTGGGCAGGATCAGGTCACTAGGGCCTCATGATGAGAATAAGGCATGAGGTCTTTTTGCTTAGAGCAGAGAGAGCCACTGAAGACCTAAAGCATGATGCAAGGTGGGCTTTGGCACAACAACCACACAAGAAGAATCATTGCAGGGATCAGGGGCCAGAAGTTGGGTCCGAAACCCTGTGAGGCTGATTAGGCCACACTAGAGTTTATAGTGGGTACGGAGGCACAGCGCTGTATTGAGATGGGTTGATGGTCATGGTATTTATCAACCCAGACGATACAGATGAGAGATCATAAATCACCTGTTGAACCACTCCTGCACCTTTCCCCACAACAGACCAGATTTGGGAGGGGTACCCACAGGCTCAAAGGCACAGGCTCCTCTGCACATCCACTCGTGCCAGTGCCAGTACTGTGCTGGTCCACTTAGATGCCCTCTACCCCCGAAGCTGGGCTAGCTGTTTCCATGAACTCACTTGGCATGTTTATTAACCAAAAGCCTGCTGTTGCAGCCAGGCAGCAGGTGCAGGGCCTGGGTGGCCACAGTTACTTGTTGTCCATCTGTTTGAGCTGCTCCTTGCCATTGATGGTTAAAGACTTGAGCTGCCCATCCTCCTCCACTTCCACACGCTCCTGCCCATTTTCCATGATGCGCTTGGTGGTGACTTTGTGTCCGTTAATCATCTCGGTGGACGACACCACCGACTTGAACCCCGAAGTGCCAGAACCAGAGCCCCCAAAGGAAGTGGATGAGAAGGTGGTGCGGCTAACACTGCCGCCCCAGCCCAGTGTGTCGAAAGCCGAGAAGGCCTCCATGAAGGCTGGGAACTCGCCAAAGCCAGCAGACAAGGCGCCCCTCAGGCCGTGGCCCTGACCAGCACGGTCACTATTGAAGGGGGTGACCCAGAAGTCAAGGGAGAAGGGGTCCAGGCCACCGAAAAACTCACGGAAGATGTCCTCAGGGTTTCGGAAGGTGTAGCCAGAATCAAAAGGGCTGTTGTAAGGGGTACTGGCCCCACCGCCAGCTCCCCAGCTGTCACAGCCCGCTCGGTCATATACAGAGCGTTTCCTGGAGTCAGACAGGACCTCATAGGCCTCAGACACCTGCTTGAACTTCTTCTCAGCCTCCTCCTTGTTGTCAGGGTTCTTGTCAGGGTGCCAGCGCAAGGCCAGCTTGCGGTAGGCCTTCTTGATGTCCTCCGAGGAGGCGCTCGACTGTACCCCCAGCACTTCATAATAGTTAGCCATGCCCAAGGGGAAGTAGGGGCAGAGTTGGAGGAAAAGGTGAAGTGGGCACCAAGGACCAGATGATTGGGGTGGGTGTAGGGGAGGCAGCGCCTGGTGTAGGTCGCTGAGCAGGGGCCTTGTTGGACTATGCTGTCTCTGGGCGCGGCTCTGCCCAGTGAGTTTACCTTTTCATAGTACGAGCTTTGAGGGACATCTCCACTGAAAGAGGTGGGGGGAAGGGAGAGACACTGATGCTGTGGGGCCAGGCAGGGGCAGGTTCCCCTGCAGAACTGAGGCCAGGCTCTTTATGACATCAGCCCCTGGGTGGGGCAAATCCACCCCCTAGGTTTGGACTCGGCAACACCCCACATGTTGACCAGCCCCTGTGCACAAGTCTGGCCACCACAGTGGACTGAGACTCAGAGCTGGGTAATGATGGGACTGTTGGCTAAGCCGTGGGATCACCTATGTGCAATAAAGGCCCACATGAGCAATAAAGGTCAGTGACAGTGGCCCAGGGAAGAGAGCGAGGACTTCCTGGGATGTGTCCAATGGCCGGGCTGTTAGTTTGGAATGAGGGGGCCCTAGGCGGGGATTCAGGCAGAATGGGAACAAGAGTTCATTCTTCTTGTGCCCCATTATCTCATCAGATCCACAGACCTAAGCCCCACAAGGCAGGGATGTTTGTCAGCATCTAGGACAGTGCCTACCACTCAGTTCAACTTACTGAATGAATGAAGCTCAAAGATAGGCAGCAACATACTCAAGGCCGAAACAAGTCAGTGAAGAGAGAGGGAAATACAAACCCAGGGGTATCTGAGACTGTAGTGGATAGCAAATTTAAAGAAACATTTCACTCAATTCTGGAAAGAAAAATAGCATAGATTAGCAAGTGTAATGACTTTGAATAGTGGTTCCCCCCTCCAAAATATATGTCCCTGTCATAATGGCCAGAGTCTGAATGTGACCTTATTTGCAAAAGGGTCTTTACAGATATAAAGAGCCTCAATATGTGATCATCCTGGATTGCCTGGGTTGGTTCTAAAATCAATGATGAGTACCCTTATAAGAGATATACAAAGAGACACACTGAGAGAAGAGAAGACAATGCGATGATGTAGGCAGAAACTGGGGTGACACAGTGCAATGAAAGCCACAGTCACCAGAAACTGGAAGGAGCAAGGAAGGATCCTTCCTCAAAGGCTGTGGAAGGAGTGCAGCCCTGATGACACGTTAATTTGGGACTTCTAGCCTGCATAACTGTGAGAGAACAAATTTTGTTTTAAGCAACCTAGTTTGTGATAATTTGTTATGATAGCCCTAGGAAACTAGTAAGGTAAATGAGGTAACCAACTGTTCCTGTGCATTTGTATTTTTTAAATTCTTGTTCTGATGTTGGAACATTTTTAGAAATAGTAATTAACAATATTGATTAACATCTACACCTACCTTCACCACAGCCCTCTCCAGTGAAAATGCAAAACATGCTAAACTACCGACCACTCCAGTGAGGAACTTAGCTGTTATCACTGAGTCTTACTTAAAATAGCATTTCTCTTCTTTCTCTCCCTTTCTTTGTCTCTCCCTTCTGCATTCCTTTCTTTCTCTTCTTCCTGTCTCTAGTTTAAGGTTTTATTTATTTTTAGAGAAAGGGGAATGGGGGGAGAAAAAGAGGGAGAGAAACATTAATGTGGGAGAGAAACATTGATTGCTTGCTTCTCGTATGTGCCCTGACCAGTGGTTGAACCTGCAATCCAGGCATATGCCCTGACCAGGAATCAAACTGGTGACCCTTCACTTTGCGGGACAAAGCCCAACCAACTAAGCCATGCTGGTCAGGGCTATTTTTAGGCTTCATCCCTTTTCACTACTTTCCATCTCTCTTTTCCTTCAGTACTCATTGGTGTTAGGTTCCTGGCACCTACCTATCAAGGGGACAGCATGTTCTCACCAATATTTGCGGCCAGGAAGAATGAAAGCAGAATCTGGAAACACTTTGCAAACCCAACCTAGAGGTAATGCTGTCACCCCTGTATACCTTACAGAAAGCAAGACTTGCTCTCTGTGCTCCACATCTAACCACCCACACTGACTAACACACATAACTCATGTCACTTGGTAGAGGAAATGAATGACAGAATAACTCCACTGGCTGTAACTACAAATGAAAATATCTATGTGTTTTTTAAACTATATTTCTGCCACTGTAGTTAAAACCTGTTCTTCTTGCAAGGCTTGTTCACTGTAGCTGGGGGAAGATACCTACCCTACACAATTCTCTATGACAATGACATTGGGAGTGGTGCTGTTGTTGACTTTGGTGACTGGAGACAGTGACAAAGTGGTTTATTCATGGTGACAGATAAAGCATCATTAAGACAGCAGAGGTACTTCAGGTAGCAGTATTGATGTGAAGGTAGTGGTGACGGCAGGACAGTAATTGTGGCACTGATAATGGAGCTGATAATGGCAAAAGCAGTGCTAGTGGAGGTGATGGTGACATTATTGACTGAAGATGTTGGTGGAGACAGTAACTTATGGTGGTGGTTGTAGTGGTGGTTTATGGTAACTGGAAACGATGGTAATTTTGAGACCAGTGGTAATAGAGGTGTTGTTGATAATGATGGTGAAGATGTGATAGAAGTGGCTACTAGCAGAGCTGTTGGTGAGGTTGGTGGTGATGATGAAGGCAATGAGGTAGTAGAAGTTGCATGTTTTACATCTTTGCTACAGTAACAACCCACACATTTCAGTGCCTTTTCTTGTCCACTTTACTTGTCAGCACCCGTGGATCAGCTGCTGGGGTTCCACTCACATGTCTTCTCATTCTGGATCCCAGGCTGAGGAAGTGGCTGTAATCCGAAACATATCATCCTCATGGCAGGAAGGGTGCAAGTAAGAGCTGGTAGAAACTTGGGATGCCTCTTAAAACTTCTGTTGGGATATGATGCATGCCACTCTTGCTCATGTCACGTGGTCAAAGCCAGTGTCAATGGAGTGGGGAATGGTATGCCTTTAGAAAGGTTCTGCATATCTCAAGCAATGGCTGGAGTGGCACAACACTCTTATAGAGGAGAGAGAGTGGTCAGTATTGTAGTATGCTACAGGTTATAATGGGAGTGACAGGAGCAGTGGTAATAATCATGGCCCTGGTAGAAATGGTCGTGGTACTGCTGGTTATAGAAGTGGAAGTGCTGATATGTGATGATGGTTAGGTGGCGGTAACTGTGATAGTAATGGAAAATGGTGGGGATCCTTAAAGTGGTGGGAACGATATACTTGTGGGAATAACTATTATAGCCATAGTGCTGATAGTGATACTGGACACATAGTGGTAATGATACTGGAGGTGTGGTATTTTATAGTTTCTGTTGCTAATTCAGCACTACCACCACCTTCTTCTATAGTCTTCTCTGCACAGTAGAGAATTCTGGAAGATTTTCCAGAATCCCCTTATCCATATGGTTTCAGGTTAGAGTCAGCCAACTGATAAGATTTGGAAAGTGGAAAAGTAACAGACAATTGCAGGCAGATGACAACCCAGAAGTTCACAGCAGCTTCTGGACTATCTGTTGAGAATCCTCTGCTTTAGAGCTGAGCCTGAAATGTTCAGGGGTAGCTTCCCAGAATATCATGAGATTTCCAGCTTCCTGGTGAGCTCTTGAGATCTACTCACTTTAGAGCTGCAGACTGAGACCATCAGCAATGACTTGCTTCTTTGATCTTTACTTCCTGGGTTGTCAAATGGTTGTGAAAGCTTTATGAAATGTCTTCATACCTGTTACACAGTCATGATGGTGATAACGGTAATGATGCAGGTAGTGATGATGATATGAAGTCAGAGGTGTGTTGGAGGTGGTGGAGGTGATGACAGTGGTCATGGTAGCTAGAGGTAATGGTGAGTCTGGCTAAGGCAGACATGGTAATGGTGGTAGTGACAAAAGAGGTGAAGATGGTAATGAAGAAGAAGGTTGTGGTAATAGTGATATTGGTTGAGGTGGACATGGTGGTGATACAAGTGGTGGTGATAATAGTAATGGGGATGATAGTGACTGTGGTGGGAATAATGGTCATGTCAATGGTGCAGTTGGTTGAGATGAAGATGGTGGTGGTGATGACAGTGATGGGTGTATTTGTGGTTGATGGAAATGTGGCTACTAGTTGAGGAAGACGTGGTGGTGATAGTGACAGTAATGAGGCAGGCAGTGGAGATGGTGATGACGATGGTAGAGATGGCAGTAATGATGGAGTTCTAGCAGAGGTGTGGTACTGTAGTAGTGATAGAAGGGAAGGTGACGCTAGGGATGAAAGACAGTAAAGGTGATGCTGGTAATAGTGAAGGTAACGATGGTTATAATGGAGGTCATGGTAATGATGATACTGGTTGAGGTGATGGAGGTGATATCAGA
The DNA here is from genome assembly GCA_004026545.1 of Mormoops blainvillei. NCBI lineage: Eukaryota > Metazoa > Chordata > Mammalia > Chiroptera > Mormoopidae > Mormoops > Mormoops blainvillei. Next base: position 676,062 of record PVJD01000066.1, read on the forward strand.
GGCAGGATGTGAGAAGGTGACTGGAGTGATAATGTGATAATAGTGATGTGAGGGACGTGACGGCGATACCAGTGGAGGTCATATGGTGATAGTGATGGTGGTGATGATGGAGGTAGGGGTGATGTTGTGTTTATGGTGATGGTGATGGGGTGATGTGATATTGGTAGGGGGGTTGATGACAACAGCATCACTACAAGTGAAACCTGAAGGTGCCATAACAATATAATTGGGACAGTATGTGGGTGGTTACAGCAATGTTAATGAACAAGGAACCCGGAATGATGAAATGTCCAAGAATCCTTCAGATGCTTCCTCCTGCCCAGGTTCCCCTCTCCTCCTTGCCTGAGACTCTGGTGCTGACCTCCACTGGCCTCCCAAGGAGGAATTTTCTGGTCCCTGCTGTTCCAGAGTCCTTCAGCAGGTTCCCGGCTCCACTCCACGCCCAGGTCCTGTACTCAGCCTGAGGCCTCATCCTGGGGTGGAACTGTCTGAGGCAGCTGGGATGGAGACAGGGCTGGAGACCCCATACCTTCACTGCTGAAGGAGCCCTGAAAATGGAAAGCCCTCCCAGTTTCCCAGGGATGGGCGTGCGGCAGTCTCCACCCCATAAAGGAAGGTGTGGAACCTGATAGCAGCATGTAAGGGGGATTTCCCCTTTCAAAAAGATGGAGGAATAGGGATGAGCAGATATCCACACTCTTGTCTCACTGGCTGACGGTCACTTTCCCTCTCTGAGCCTCTCAGTCCTCATTTGTCAATGGGGTGGCAAAACTCCTCCCTTTCAGGCTTCCCTCCTCTCTGGGGAACCAGCTTAATCTCTCCGGCCTCTGACTTCTGATGTCCCTGAAGCCAGCTTCCTGAGCCAGGACCTAGGAAGAGAGGAGCAACCAGGTGATCTCAGGCACAGCCTGACTGTGTTCACAGGGAGGCCCAGAGAGGGCAGGGTACAGCCAAGGCCACACAGCAGTCCCAAGACGAGCTGAAGGGAGGCCAATTAGGCAACCAATTTGTATTCTGAGCAGCCAGAGGCCCCTCTGTCTCTGTAATTAATGGAGTGGCTTTTTAAAAGGATTCTAATCACCCACGATTCCTATCTGCTTATCACTAGCATTCCTAATTAGATGATCCTGGCAGTCACTGGGCTAATTCCCTCCAGCTCCTTGCAACCCTGCCCAGCCTGAGGCAGCTCACCCCACCTCCATGGCCCCACCCCCAATGCCCCGCCAGATGGACAGTTCCGGCCTCCTCTCCCCTCAGGGCCCCTGTTTCTCTAACTGCATTACCTTCAGGATGGATGGGTGACAGCAATGAATGGATGGGGTCACTGGATGGACAGTGACAGGTGAGTGAAGGGACTGAATGAACAGCTATGAGGGTGCATGGGTGGATGGACAGACAGACTAAGAGGTTAAGAGCTCAGCTCGTCAAGTCAGAGAGCTCTTTTATTAGCTGTGCGTTCTTAGTGAAGTCACTTAAGCTCTCTGTGCTATTTCCTCATCTTGTTTGTAAAATGGGGGTAGTAATAGTATTTCCCTCGGTGTTGCTGTGAGGACAGCTTACTTGCTAGCCTAATGATGACAATGTTGATAATGACATAGACATAGACAGATGGATGGAAAGATAGACTGACAGATGAAGGAAGGGAAGGTTGATAGATGAAAAACTCCACAGAAAAATGGGTACAACGGTAAGATGCACATACAAATTGGTGGACTTATGGAAAGCCAGTCAAGTGGTAGTTTACTAAACAGGTGGAATGGACAGTGAATGTTCAGTGCCAGACAGGGAGATGAGGGAAGTGAGGGGCAACCCTTCTCCTTCTGCAGAGGTGACCAGATGACCTCAACTCAGGTCTCAATACAGATCCACCTCAGATCTGCTTTTCTTCCCTAGGACTTCCATGAGTGCTTCCTGCTCAACCCTCCTAGCCAGTGATGATGGTCACCCACTGGATCTCTAGGATCACTTCCTTAATGTCGATCCAGGTAACACCCTTCTTGGTAGAGATCCATGTGGTCTCTGGAGGTTCATATCTAGCCTCAAATGGGGCTTTACTGCTTGAGCGAAGGCATCATTTATGGAACTCCCCCATATAAGTTTCAAAGTGCACCAACCTATTGGGGCAGCCATTCTCCCCCCCTCACCCACAGCACCCTAATCCTCAGCCCACCACCCCTCCATGGAGTGACCCCGGGCAGGACTCTGATCCTAGTTCCAACAGCTGGTCCTAAGCCTCTAGAAGGATTCAACTCCAAGAACTTCCCTACATACCCATGGGTCTCTGCAGCATATGGGGTATGGGGTTTCCTAGATCTTTCTGGAAAGATTATAAAACAAAGAAACCCGAAGTGCCTTCCAGAGTCAAGGCCTGTATGCACACATTCACAGCAGCAGACATCCACTCATCCAGATACTCAAGGACTCATTTACTCACTTATTGATTTATCCATTCATCCACCTATCCATCCATCCATCTACCCACCCACCCACCCACTCACCCATCTGTCCATCCTACACATTTCTTGAGCTCCTATCCACACATGTTCTGCATGCCGGGCACCCTTCCCAGTGTTGCAGATATACATGCCTGTGAACACGCTAGACAGGGCCTTGCCCTCATGGAGCTTATATCTAGTGGGAGAGATACAAGAAATTGATAACTAATGCATGTTTAATATAATGTCAAATAGCGATAGGTGCCATGGAGAAAAATAAAGCAGAAAAAATACTAAGAGAGTGGTGGATCTTTTCTTTTAGACAGGGTAGTCAGAACATACCACACCTTCACATACATACTCAAGCACTGATGTCCCCATGTATTTGTTCATACCTGTACAGGCAAACACACGTGCACAAGTGCTCCCAAGTATACACACATCCCTGCTGTGCCTGGGCAGTGTCTCTAAAGGTGCCCCTACTGGTTCCAGCTGGGGAGGTCCAAGACTGTTTCCCCTTCTCCCTTACCCCCAGGTACGGAAGGGTAGGTGGGACCTGTGACTTGGTAGAACCACTAGGATGCGACAAAGTCAATAGGATGTTATTTCCAAGAGCAGGACATTATATAAGACTCCTATCAAGCTGCCCAGAAACTTACAGCTGCAAGGAAACCTAAGGGAGAACTCGACCTTGGTCGGCAAGTGGTTGCAGCCTTGTAGGACCCTAAGTGAGGACCCAGATACCGCGGTGGTGTTGTATTAGTAGCTATTTATTATGCTTCATGGGCTTCTGAATCACAGAGACTGATACAATAAATGTGTGTGACTTTAAGCTGCTCAGTTTTGGGCCATTTGTTATGCAGCATAGTACCATGGTATTTGTTCTATTAGTAGGTATATTTTTGGAGATCTGAAATATTGCATAACTGAAATTAAAAGGTTAAGAAAGAATCCTGCAATATAAATCAGAAAGCAAGAAAAATGAACAAAATAAACAAACAACACATACAAAAAAGACTCATTGACACAGACAACAGTATGGTGGTTACCAGAGGGAAAGGAAGGTAGGGGGAGATTAGAGAGGGGGAAAGAGGATCAAATAAATATATGATGACAGAAGGATACTAAACTTTGGGTGATGAACACACAATGTAATATATAGATGATACAGTACCGTACTTGAAACTTACAAAATAATTTAACCAATGTAACTCCAATAAATTTAATTTTTAAAATTTTAATTTTAAAAAATCCCTATAGCAGAAGAGACAGTCTGCAGGGCATGAGTCTGAGGCTGGCAGTAGGGGCAGGGAGGAGACTGGCATTACGAAGCAGGTGAAGATGAAACTGGACAGTGTGAGAAGGAGAAGAGGGCACAGAAGGTGGTGTTGAGATGGTGTCAGTGGTGGCGTGCTCTAATGTGTGTGTACAAAAGTCCCCTTCATCCCTATGGTCTAAGGAAAGGAGGCCCATCCCAGCATCCCCTCAAAGCTGTGGAAACCTGGATCACCGCCCTACTTCCCAGATCAGCACAGCCAAATCGGGGACAGGGCAGGGAGAAGAAGCAAGGGGGTCCCTTAGGAAGCCCCACAATGTTGTGGGGGTGTCTGTGGGAGGGAAAAATAGAAGAGTGGAAGGAAGTGGCTGCAAAGAGTCCACTAAGTCCCCTCTCCAGGGAAGTGACACCTCCAACTCCAACCAGTGAAGAAAGATCCTGTTCTGCCCACTCCCAGGGCCCGAGATGACCTCATTTCAGCCCCCAGTGATCCTCAGCTTCTCCAGCTGGACAGGAGGGACCATATGCAGGGTCTCTGCCCTGTTGGGGACAGGGTGGGGGAAATGCTGAAAGTACCTATTTAGTAGGTACACACTGGCCAGTGTGGCTCAGTTGGTTGGGTGTCATCCTGCAAACCGAAAGGTTGCAGGTTAGATTCCTGGTCAGGGCACATACCTGGGTTTCAGGTTCAGTCCCCAGCAGGGGCCTGTGTAAGAAGCAACTGACTGAAGTTTCTCTCTCACATCAATGTTTCTCTCCCTCTCTTTCTCCTTCCCTTCCCCTCTCTCTAGAATCAATAAAAGAAAACATTTTTTAAATAGGGGCATTCCATTGGTACTCCCAGAGACTCTGAGAGCTTTAGATGCTGTGGAAGAAGATACAGAAAGGTAGACAGTTTTCCCTGGATCCCAAACACCCTGGGCTTCTAGGATTTGAGAAGTGCATGGTGGCTCAGTCTGAAAACAATGGGCTGAAATTGCATTAGAAGAGGGTCTCCTAGCAAGATGAGCTCTTCTAGGACTGAGGACTCTTTGCCTTCCTCATATTATCCTTACACAACCCTGCAAGGTGTGGTCTTGTTTTACTGGTGAGGAATCAGGATTCAGAGAGGCTAAGCCATTTGCACAAGGCTGTGCAGCAGGTGAGATGCAGGCCTGCGTGCCTCACAGCTAGGCCTCATTCCTGAGTGATATTGGTTAGGGACTGAAAAATTCTTGAGGGGCTCAGGAAGGGAGAATTCAGATAAGGCTTCCCCTGGGATATTTGCCTAGGGTTTTGAAGGATGAAGAAGAGTTCTCCAGGCAGATCTGGAGGGGAGAACATCCCAGGGAGGAAGACCAGTCAGGACAAGACAGAGAAAAGATAACAGATTTTTCTTAATAATTCTTAATTATTTCAATTACAAAGGTGGTACATAGTCACAAGACATTAAAATAAAAGCAGAAGTTTATTTTTAAAAAAAGAGAAAAAGGACCACCCTAGCCAGGTGGCTCGGTTGGAGCATCATCCCATGCTCCAAAATGTTGCAATTTCAATTTCTGGTCAAGGCACATACCTATGTTTTGGGTTCAATCCCCAGCTGGGGCATGTACGGGAGGCAACAAATCAATGTTTCTCTCTCTCTCTGAAATCAGTCGATAAACACATCTTTGGGTGAGGATTAAAAAAAAAGGGGGGGACTCTCTTCCTCACCCATGTTCCATCACACTTTTCAGAACTAACAGCCATTAATCACTAAGTCTGTATCTTTACAGATATTTTCCTATCTCTGCACAAACATTATTAAAACAATTGTTCTGAAATTTGCTTTTTTTCATAAACCTGCAATTTTGTGCTTTCCCCCCCCCCCAGGATTTCTGTGAGGTGAACCTGAGGAGGGCTCTCTGGGCCAGAGACCTTGTGGAATTTTGATCAACATTCCCACCAACAGCATGTACTAGATCTGATTCTACACATCTGTCTGGCTTTTTCCATTTTAGCTAAGATGAGAGGTAGAAAATGGCACCTCCTTGCTCCATTTGCATGTATTTGACATTTCTGAGGCCGAGAGCCTGTCCAAATGTGTACTGGTTGTTTATTTACATTTCTATTGGGGAAGACCTCTTTGTGCAGACTTTGCCTGATTTTCCTTCTTTTTTGTTTTTTTTTTTGGATGGGAGGAGTATTATATATTTATTTTTCTATTTTGACTTCCATCAAGTGTCCATTCTGTGGCTCTGCAGAAAGGGAAAGCTGCTTCCCTGTCCTAATCCTAGGGATGAGTCACCAGGAGGTGATGGGGACTTTTGAAGAAGAATAAGCTACAAACAGGGTTTGGTTTCTTCCTACAGAAAATAAGAAGAAGCAGGGCCTGGAAGTGCCCAGGTAGGAGGAAGGAGGAAGAAGCCCCGGGCCAGCCAGACCCACTTTGGTGCAGACAGATGGAACAAAGGTCAAACCTACCCCAGGTGCCCTGGCACCAGGTCCCATGGAATCATAAAGGAACCCATTGCCCTGCTAATCTTGCCTGCCCTGACATGCTTGGGAGCTCTGAGGCCACAAAATCAAAACCGTTTATCCACACACTGACTCTGGGCAGCCGGAGTCACTGTTAGGAGCTCACTATTTGATGGAGGAGGGAATAGAAACTGCAGGAGCAGAGTCCTCTCAGCTCGGTTCTGCTCTGAAGTAAATTTGAACCTGGGACTGCCAGAGCCAGCCAGCATCCCTTCCCTCCTCCTGCAGGTCACACCTCCCCATTTAATACCATCCCACCACCCCCACCACAGCCTTCCCCAGCTCTTTGTCAGAAACAGCCCCTACTCTCCAAGAGTTTCCTGGGTGCCAGAGACAGCCGATTCACCAGAGCAAGATCTTGGTGTGTTTTATCCTCAACCCAAATGCCTAGAAAAACAGGGTCAATAAACATTAATGGGAAAAATGAATGAACCTATTCAACAGGCATTTGGAAAGCGCCTCCCACGAGCCCGCAAAAGGCAATGAGGACACAAGAATGACAAGGCACAGTCCCTGCTCTCTTGAACCTGACACTGCAGAGAGAGGGAATCCACTCCTCTGCGTATTTCCTGCTCACTGCCTCTCAACAGAGTTTGGTACCTTCAACAGCACCTTCAACAGAGTTTGGCACTGGGTGCTCCAAAAATTTTGGTTGGCTGAAGGAAGGCAGTAAGCCTGGTGAATTAAATAATAAGAAACTGGGGAGGCTTCTCTAAGGGCACACTCTAAGATCTGGATTCTGGCCCCCAGGTCATGTACCACACACTAGGCCCTGGGCTCCTTGTGCTTGATGCTAAATTCTGGGTTCTGAGCTCCATGCTTTAAGTTGTGGATTTGGTTGTCCATACTCAGGGCCCCAGTTCTGGATTCCACATTCTGAGAACTGGATTCTGCGGTCAAGGTTCTGGGCCCCAGTCTCAGTTCTTGGATGGAAGTTCTGGATTCTAAGTTCCAAACTCTAAATTATGGTCTTGGGGTATGAGCTTTGTGCTCTGTTTTTTGGCTGTGGTTTCCAAATTCAGGGATGCAGGTTTAGACTCCACATTTTGGTTCTGGGCTGCAGATTTTAGGCCAGGCAAGTAGGACAGTTTGTTGGAGGCCCGGTAGAGTTGTTATTGTGCTTCTTGCTTAGAATGTAAGTTCTTCAAGGGCTTTATTTCATTCACTGGTGTAACCCCCCCACATCTACAACAGTGCCTCATGTGTAGGAGGTGTTCAACAGGCAGGTGTACAGTGCGCATTTTACTGCATGATAATACATACGCACAATCCTAGTTATAGGCTGGGACACGGGACAGCAGGAACATCCCTGTTCTCACTGCAGCTACAGGTGGCAAGAGGGGAGGCCAAAATGCTCTGAGCTGGGGAAGAGCTGGAAAGAAAGTTTCTAGGAGGCTTGAGAGGGCCCAGACATTCAGATGGTCAGGCAAAGTGCCCACCCAGCTCCACACTCAGGTGAGTTCATGTATGCTCTGCTTCTCTTGCACAGGGAAAGGATGTGGGGTAAGGTAGTGTTGGCACACCAGCAACAGAGGTGTCCTGAGTCAGAGTGCCAGAGACGCTCCCCCATCCCTAACCTGCAGGATGGGGCATCTGGCACTTCACAGAAGGAATGTTGACCTTTATCGGAACAGTGCTTCTCCAGACCCAAGCAAGTGTCCTGCCAGCACTGGCAATCTGGGATTGAAAGAATGAAAGGAAAATCTCCTGGACCATTGTACCTCCGGGCTGTCTAGGAACGGGGAAGTTGGCAATTAGAAATACAAGTCATCAGCAACCCAGGGACCAGGCATGAGGATGATTAGGGTCAAAAAGAGTCATTGCCATGACTGGTGTGACTCAGTTTGTTGGGTGTCATCCCACAGAGCAAAGGGTCACCTGTTTAATTCCCAGTCAGGGCACACGCCTGGGTTACAGGTTTGGTCCCCAGACAGGGTGCATATGAGAAACAACTTACCGATGTTTCTCTCTCACATTAATGTCTCTCACTTTCTCCCTTCTTTCCCCTCTCTCTAAAAATAAATAAATAAATCTTTTTTTTTTTTAAAGGAGTCATTGATCAGAGATGTATAACCAGAGTGATTTGTAATTAGAGATGGTGGAATCATGGGTAAATGATGTCATTCAAACACATGATCAGAGAGAGTAGTGGTCACACATGAAGGATCCAGAGGCAGTGCTCAGAGATCTCGGTAATCAAAATGATTGTTGATTGGCTATGTCAATCATTAAATAAGAACATGAAGGACCAAGGTTGTGGGCAACAGGAGCGTTAGGAGGAAAGCATATGATGCTCATGTCCTTGATGACCAAGGGTAGAGAAACTATTGGTGATAAGATTCAGTGACTGGAGACATCCAAAGATATTGGTGATGTGTGATCTACTAGGGATCAAAAGTATCAATGACTGGAGAATTTGGTGATCAGAGACACAGGTGACTAGTGATACCAATAACCAGAGAGGCTGGTAACCAGTACTAAAGGTGATCAGGGGTGTGAGGTACATTGGTCCTCAGGGACTTGGAAGATAAAGACTCAACAATCATTGATGTCAGACACTAGAGAGCTTGGTGATCAGCACTGACCAGTCAAAGGTATTGGTAACCAGAGTCACGACTGACCATATTGATAGTCAGAAAATTTGATAGTAAGAGGATTCTATGATCAAGGACATTGTTGGTTAGTGACGTTGGTGATTGAAGACAAATGACAAAACACATCATTGAGGGGACATTGGTTATGAGAAATAGTACGATCAGAGATGTTGGAGGTACATATGACCGATCTTATCTATGGCTGATTAGAAAAACACTGATCAATGGCATTGGTGATCATACTTCTTGATGACCCAGAATGTTAGTGACAAAGTGATCAACACATTCATAATCAGGAACTTGGGTGGTAAGACACACTGGTGGTCACAGACATGGTGGATAGAAATACTGGAGAAACAGGCAGGGGTCATTAGAAATGTTGACAAACAGGTACACTGAATAAAAATACTGGTGAACAGATACACTGATCAGAACCACTGGTGATAAGAGATATTTATGATCACACATATTACTGGTGAGCAAGGGTAGTCACTGGAGACACTGGCGATGGCATTTTGTGGATGTCAGTGATCAGATACAACATCCATCAGAGGCATTGATAAAGTATTAGTAATTATTGGTGATCAGTTGTTAGTAATCAAATGTCTACGACCACAGCTCTGGTGTTATTATCATTGAATCATTGACATTGTCATTGATCACTGAATATCAGTACTGTCTCTCTGGTGACCAATATCATTCATTAAAGAGGTCACAGATCAATGACAACAGTGATCAAAGACATTAGTGATCAGGTTTGTCAATGAATGAGAATATTGGTGACCAGATAGCTCAGCAACAAAAGCTGATCAGTACCTGAGAGGAAGTGGACATGGGGGTCAGTCCTTCCTGGGCTCTGCAAGAGTCCCAGTGGAGACCTCAAAAAAAAAAAAAAAATCAGCATGTGGACCAAAGGTGGGAGAAGCCACAACCTCCCTGAGCCTCTGCAGCATCCACCCAGTCACCAGGACCCTCAGTAAGGTAATAATGTGAAAATTCAGATGGAAGCAATTCAGAAGCATCAGGATCTCAGGTCCTAGCCAGACAAGGCCCCAACCCCTGTCGCAGGAGTCTTTAGCTCCAAATCACTGGTCTGTAGAAGCTTTGACTACTAATCTCTATACCTGAGACTCAATCACCCCAGGGGTCCATAAGACAGGACAGAAGCATTCACAAAAAAGTATTTTATTATTAACAGTATTCACTTTAAAGGAATAGGAAGATAGCATACATTTTTTACAGACAATATATAAATGTTGTACATAATTAACAATAACTTAGTTCACTAATCCAAAATAAAACAAGCCAAATAAAACGTAAAAACAGAAAATACTGCCGATTCTTCTTATGTGGATGCTAGTACAAAATAAGTTACTTCTGGTGGTAGTGCCCCTGGCAGCAATTGTTGGCCCTTATTGCACTTGGTCAACTACATCAGCACAATTCTCTTCCTGGGCACGGCCCTCTCCAGCCACCAAACCCCACCACCACTGCAATCAGAAATTAAGCTCAGACAAGATTATGTACAGCTGTACCTTGGAAAGGATCCAGACAGCCACAGCAAAGCAGAGCAGAATCCAGGTCTCCCAGACCCTAGCAGAGTCATGTCCTCTCCTTCAGTCCTGTCTCTGACTCACCCCTTACTCCTCCTGCCTTTGCCACCTGCCAGACCAGCCCCCAGAAGCCAAGGCCCTGTCTCTGGCCCCCAGCTCCTCATTCTAGGGCTGTGGGATCCAAAAACTTTTCCCAAAATAAATGCAAAGCTACAGCCTTGATTTGTAGGTTTTATTCCTTTCCACAACAAAGGCTTCTGTAGCAAAATTAATCGACTGGACCCAAAAAGTTTAAAATTAAAATAACTAACTTATCAGTGAGTTAAGCTTACGAAGTTTTTAAAAAATATTTTTTTTCTTTTGTCTCATAGTGAGAGGGAAGGGGGTCGAGAGGTTAGCAGAAAAAGGATGTATGTACAGGGGTCCACCTGGCAGAGGAGGCAGACTGTGGCTCTGGTGTTAAGGGGACACAGGTCATACCAGTTTCAGCCTGAGAGCCAGGGGAGCATGCTGGGAGACATTTCCCCTCTCAAGAAAATGTTGTTTCCTTCCTGTGACCCAGCCCTGGCCTGGGAATCCACGTAGGGACCGCCTGTGATTGTCTCTGCCCTCCAGGGCCCATCAGCAGGGCACGCACTGGCTCAGCCTCTGGTTAGGCCATGACCCCTTCTAGCCTGGCTAGGCCCAGCTGCGGGCTCAGCATTTCAGAGAGGGAAGCCGGAGGAGAAGGTGCAGGCTTAAGTCCCTCCTAGACCTTCCCTCAGAGCCCTGGCAGGTAGACAAAAGGCTAAGCTGAGGAAGACCAGGAGGGCCAGGGGCAGCTCAGACTTACCAAGTTCCCCAGTCCTTGTTAGAAACAAGAGCAAAATAAATTATTTTTGCCTACTCTCTTTTCCTTTTAAAACTGGTTTCCTCTGTTGTCCCCTGCCCCTTCCTTCTCTCTTCATAAAGTTGTCCTTTCTGCTCTCCAAACAACTGTCCGTGATAGAAACCTCACCTGGGTAGCAGCTTGGCCGAGATGACCTCTTAGCCCCAGTGAGAACCTTCATAGTGACTGGTGACTGCTGAACAGAGCACCCACAGGTGAGGCAGCAAGGGGCTCAGGCTGGGCTGACAAGAGAGGCATCAGTCTTTGGGGAAGGGCAGACAAGTAAGGTTTTGGTTCACCCATCCTGGCAGCACCCAGCCTTACGTTGCAGGCCACCCTCCTCTGCATCCCTCTGTTCATTCATGGAGAGCTGTCCCTAGCCCATGGCGGTCACCATGCTGGATGGGTGGGGGTGGCCAAAGGAGAGGCTGGAGGAGGGATGGATGGGAGTTGGCGTGGGCAAGATGTGTCCGGAGTGGCTGAAGGGGGGGAGGTGGCCCACAGGTGCCATATGTCCGGCCAGGGCGGCAGCACTAAAGGGGGAGGCCTTCTCCTGCATACACTTGGACAGCTCCTCAAAGCACTCTGCCCCCTTCTTGTTCTTTTTGGACTTGTTGGACATCTTCCGGTTTCGAGTCTGGATCCCTTCCTTCTTCATGGTCAGTGGCCTATTTACCTGGGGCAACCATAAAGGCTTCAGGGAATCAAGTTTCCTTCCCAAAGCAAGACCCCCAACCCCTGTTTCAGCTTGGGCCTGAGGCAAGTCAGAGCTGGGGACCTCACCACCAAATGCCCACCGTAGTGCTATCACCAGCACAGCCGCAGTTTCAGGAAGGGTACTTATCACTGTGTGAGGCTGACCTGTACCCTGCACTGCCCCCCACCAACACAACGAAAACACACTCCCCACACTGGTGAGGCCCGGCTGTGAGGAACACACCTTGAGCCAGCCTGCCCTCTCTTATGGGAACCCTTCCCAAGCCAAGCCAAGCCAAGCTGGAGAGCAGCTGGGGCCTCTTGCCTGGCCGCACAAAGAGCAGGGGTCCCTGGGGAGGGGTGGGGTGAGTAGAGGGGGCAGACTTACATTGTGTAGCTTGTAGTAGAGGCCACAGGCATTGCAGACAGGGTCCCCATTGGCGTTTCTGCGCCATAAGGTGGTGGTGGTTGTCTGACAATTTGCACAACAGGTGCCTGCTCTCCTGGCGGCTGACTGGGAGGGGAGGGGCAATGTCAGCAGGCTGGGCTTCCACACCCCACCTCTACCAGCCTCCTAGACGCTGATCCTACCCCCACCCTGCCCCCACCAACTTAGCCAAGGAGTGCAAATTCCTACGGGAAATCCAGGCATCTCCGAGCCGTGGACATTTAGAATTTGAGATCTAGACAATCGCAGAACTTTAGAATAAAGAACTCTCAGAAGCCTGATCTCACAATCAACAGGGTTGCGAGAACTGGAAGGAAATATCAGCTACCTCCTGGATTTGCCAAACAATCTAACTCTATAAATGGGGAAACTGAGGCCCCAAAAAGGGCTCTTTAGTTTAGAAGGCTGGTTCGGTCCCCCTGGAGTCCCTGGGTCTGGAGCTGCTTCTCTGTCTCCTCCCACAGGTCTCCCCTCAAAATCCATAATTCTGGGAGTGTCAGCGTCCTGCCGGAGGTCAGGGCAAGAGGACCTGTGGCTGCCCAGGGTGGGGATGTAAAATGCTCAGGGAGTCTTGCCCAAGCTGAGCTGCCCAACACAGTAGCTACTAGCCACATGCGACTACGTTGACTAAATTTAACTACTATTTCATAAAAGTAGAAATCCTGTTTCTTCAATTGCACTGGCTACATTTCAAGGAGTCAATAGCCACAACATGGGCTGGATGTTACCACAGTGGACCATGCAGATCTAGAACATTTCCATCACTGTAGGTTTATTGGACAATGCTGGTCTATCTATTCCGCCTCTTGCACCCCAAACCTCAGAATTCTAACTGCCCCCAGCTCCTCAAGGAATGCAGAACAGAGGTGGTCTGGAAATGAGTGTCTGGATCCTGGAGAAGGGAGTGAACAGCTTGTAAGAGAAGGTAGAGGGTCTTTATTCAAGAAAGTAGATCTCTCCTCCCAGGTCACCCAGTGCCAAACCCACAGTCACAGAACACGTTCCGCCAGCACTTACCAGAGAACCACCGGCAGCAAGATGGGTTGTGGGAGACTGAGGCCAGCAGAGGCTGGAATGGCTCCAGGCTAGAGCCTGGCTGAAGAGAGACTGCAGCCTATGGACTACAGCCTCCGAGCCGGGGAGTGGTGAGGGTGAGTAAGCAGCCTGAAGCTGGAATTCTGACTCAGGGGCCAACACAACCCGGGTCCTCACCCCGCCCTCACTGCAGGGAAAAAAAGGGGGCCCCCAAAGCGGCGAGTGATTTAAGCCTCATAAATCACTTCGCCCTGAAAAAATATATTTATTATTCTTAGCATTTTACACATTATTTGCAAAGTGGAGGGTATTAGAAATTTCAAAACAGCCCAGCGAGAGGCAGGACTGAGCTGAGGAGAGCCTCTAAAAACTAGCGGAGTCCGGAAACAGATACATGAAGTTTCCTTATCTTCAGGCTGCAGATGTCCGGATAGGAAACTCCGGCAGGAGATCCGAAAGGGCATTTTTTTTTTTTTTAAATCACTCAAATGAAAATACACAGTATAGGTGTCTCCATGGAAAAATAATAAAAGGCAGAGTTTTTTTTGGTGGTTGGTGTGTTTTATTTAAATAGGTACGAGGAGATTGTGAGAGAGCTGCCCTAAGCCACAAGGAAAATTACTTCATGGCCCTATTTTTTGAAAAAAAAAAAAAAAGTTAAACAGAGGCCAGGGAATAGAAACTGGGCCCTTGGACACTCAACTTTCAGTATCCTTGAGCAGGGCGGGGTGAGGGTCCCTGATGGGCTGCAGGGAAGGAAATCTGACCTGAAAAATATCTGGCTAGAAAGAAGGGCGACCCAGCCGACATCCAAGATATTTAAATGATAAAAGATTTCAAGTGGCAAATCATCTGCATTTCAAGGGTTCTGTTATTTTTTAATTAACTGTCGGCTCCAGCCCAGGTAAAAGTACCCCAGGTGCCTCCCACGGACCTTCTCCCCAGCCACCTGCTACCAGTCTCGCACCCACTGCCTACCAGTCTCCGTTTGGGCTTGATAAGTGGCCGGTTCTGCCCGTTCATCTTGTGGTAGAGCCCACAGGCATTGCACAGGTAGTGGCCAGTGCCATCTCGCCGCCAGAGAGGAGTGGCTGTGGCCCCACAGTTGACACACTCCCGGCCTTCTGAAAGGGGACAAGGATAGACACCAAGCCTGTTTAACCAACAATGTCACAGAAAAGGGTCGGGTGGGCAAGCGGGCTCTGATCATTTTTGCCAGACTGCTTCAAGGGAGGTGACTTTTAGTCCCAGCTTGGGCCGGAAGAGAGACCCAGGGGATTTCTCCCACAGGACAGGGGTTCACAGAGTAACTTTAAGCCAAATCTCCCTCTTCAAAATTCTCTTGGAAGAAAGGGAAACAGGGCCGGAGGAACTTGACTAGGGCCCCAGGGTTTCTCCAAATGACAAGGACAGGGTATTTACAACAAACTTTGCAAATGGGGGGTTCGTGACAGGAATCGCCCAGCTTGACCTGCCTGGGCCTGGGACTACTCCATCCCCCTTTCTAGTTCTCTTTTGTCTCTTTCCTATCCCTCCAACCACATCCGCCATCTACCGGGTCTCTGTTCCACGTCTATGCCCTCAGCCTTTGCCCTGTCTTTCTGCTCTCAGTCAAGGGTAATGTCCTTCTTTCCCCTCAAATCCCCTCTTCGGCTAAGGCCCTACATTTCAGTCCAGGACTCAGATCGAAGTTGTTCTTTAAAATAAAACAGTAAAGTCCTTTCGTTTTTAGGCTAAGTGACCTTTTTTTATCTGTTGTTAGCTTTTTGTTTGTTTGTTTTGTTTTTGTTAAAAGACCATCTGGAATTCAAATAGAATGTAAAACAAACTTGGAAGAAAGGACTAATTAAAGACAAGCTAGCTGGTCTGAGCAGAATAGGGACTCCGAGGTGAGACTAATGTGGCTACAAGTGGTAGCTTCAGCCATCAAGCAGGGTCGCTGCTAACATCATGTTACTCAGGAAATCTTCCCACATTTAGTTTAAACCAAATTCTCAATATACCATATTTTGCCATGTATATAATATGCTCCCGTATATAATAAGCACCCACATTTTTGACCCAAACTTTCAGGAAAAAAATCATCTTTTCATTTTAACGTTTTAATTCAATTATTTATTTATTTATTTATTTATTTATATTTAGATGCCTGTTTCTTTGTATTACAAAGGAATTTTAGCATTCATTTCTGAACATATTACGGTACAAGAAATTTTATGTAACAAATAATTACAAAACGCAAGAACAGAGACAAAGTATTTCAGGTACTACCCATGTATAATACACACCCTTATTTTTCCCTCAAAAATCTGAGCAAAGAAGTGAGCATTATACATGGCAAAATACGGTATATGAGCAAGAAAAGGTGTGTCCTGGACTCAGAAGTAAGTTTTTAAAATCTTCCTTTCCCCAGCTTAAAAGAATTGGCAAGGAGGCATCACACTAGCCACAGTTTCTGCTCTACGATGGCCAGATTCTTGGACAAATCCAACCTGGCCCAAGCCAGTTCCTCTTGCAAAGGGGCAGAGAGGCACCTACAGTTTCATTCCCTCACTCCAACCTTCCGGGAGGAAAAGTGAGGGACACAGTTGGGGAGCATGAACGGGTTCTAGAATTCTGCTTTGAGGAAATCACCCAAAAAGACTGGGAATCATCGAAATCCTAAGATTGGGCTGACTGAATTGGGGAACCAGATTCCTTAAGGGTCTGGAGCCTTTGGAGTGCACCCACAGCATGCACACATGTTCACAACACATGTACACACACTTAAACATGGCCTCTGCTTCCCCTTGCATATTGCATTCTCTCACACAGAATTTTCACTTAAGATTCAGGGAGGGAAAGAGGGAATACCCTTTCTGTAGTCTGGTCTGGCAGTGGCCAGTGGTGGAAGGGAAGGGAAGGAGTGGGGAAGGAATGTGAAATTTGGCGGCCACCAAATTTCTTAACATCGATGTCTGGGGCCTCAGGCATCTCCTAGGGTGTCTTAGAGAGGAACATTACCCATCCCCAGATCTGAGAGACTGACACTGCCCCCTCTCCCGTATCACAGCTTAGATCACCCCACCCCAACCACCACCCTGTAAAGCACAAACCATCCCTACTTCCACTAGGTCCCTAGTACCTGCTTTTACCTGAGCAGGAGCGTGCCTTGCTGCGTTGCTTAGGGGTGAAGCTGGAGGCAGGGCCACCTAGGAAGCCTCCAGGATGGAAAAGTCCGCTGCTGTAGTCATGGGTGGCAGCGGGCACATATGAGGGGTAGGTGGGAATGGGGTGGTGTGTGGCAGGCTGAGTGCCCACAGCAGCCAGGCCTGGGCGCAGGGGACTTCCACTTTCTATCTTCATGCTCTCGGCCAGTGAAACTTGGTACTTGACACCATCCTTGTCCTCCCCCCGGGCTGCACTACCCCCTGTGGAAGAGGAGGCTGGGGAGGCAGCCCCAGTGGTGCTGGGGTCAGGAGACACTTCTTTGGGCGGTGTGGGTGGGAAGCCAAAAAGGTGGGAGCCAGAGTGGGCTGCAGCGGGGGTGAGGGTGGCCACAGAGCCCCCACTGCCTCCCCCACTCCCACTCCCCGCCCCTGGGTACACGGAAAGGGGGCCTCCAGGGCCTCCAGCAGCTGAGGGGTGCAGCGGTGTCTTGGAGAAGGGGCTCACGGTCCAGGGGTTGTGGTGGTGTGCTGCAGCTGCGGACAGGGCTGCTTTACTCCCGTCCAGCCAGGGCAACCCTGGGCTATGCAACAAGTGTGGACGGCACATCTGGCCGCTGGTCAGGCGGGCTGAGGGAAAAAGGAGAGGGGTTAGGATACAGAGGGGCTGGCTTAACCAGGACACGGATACACAGGACTACAATTCACAAAATCACCAGCAGTAACCCCCTCCCCAAAGAAAACCAGAAATGTAACCACCGGCAAAAATCAGGAATGTCAGTCCGGTGCTGAAAGACAAGTGACAAAGACCGAACCTCACTGGACAAGGCCTAGAGAGAACTCCCACGAACCAGCTGGAAATGGGCAAAAACCTACGGGACCCAAAGGCTCTCTAAGAGACCACTGCCCCCACCTTTCCCGCCCCGATTTCTTAGCTGCTCCGATTCCTGTGGATCCCATATCCGGGAAGCAGAAAGACGCGCCCTCCTCCCCTTCCGCGCCTGGCGCGCGGCGCCAGAGCTCCCAGTCACCCACTGTCCCTGGGCTCACCGTGAGCGGGGCTGTAGGAGACGCGCGCCCGCGCGTGGGCCGGGTTGGCGTAGTAGGGGTTGCCCTGCGAATCGAGGTGGTTGAAAAAGACGTCCACTTCGTCGGGAGGCAGCAGCTGGGCGGGCTCCATGTAGTTGTGCGCCAGGCCCGGGTGGTGCGAGTCGGGGTGCTGCGCATTCAGCACTGCAGGGTGAGCCATCCAGCGCGGCTGCTCCGGCGCCACCTCCATTGCCAGTGACCGAGGGTCGGGTTCGGGGAGGAGGCAGCAGCGGCCCTGCGCGACAGAAGGGAGAGTGAGGAACACAGCCACAGTCCGACACTGCCCAAACTTCACTCACGCGGTGTCCCGTGCGCTGCTTACCCCGCAGAGCTCAGCCGCAGACCAGCCCCGGCTGGGAGGAAAACTTAAAGCTCAAAACGAAAGGAAGGTTGGGGAGAGGATTCAGCCACGCACACTCACATGGCAACCGCTGGTCCCAGAGTCACACACCTGTGCACATGGGGTCACACACGAGGACGAGACCCTACACTAGTTACCCCTAAAACTCACGAACAGTCGCACTTTAGTCAGAAACTCACACTGAACCTCCACCTTCCAGGTATACAAACACAGAAACAGACTAAAAGTTGGAGACAGGCGCCCGGGGATCCAGTAGGGCACATGACCCTAGCGGTACGCACACACCTATACTTGGCGCCAGATACACATACTGACTTTGTCCCCTCCCCCGCACCAAGCAGGCACACGCTGCCCCACCGGCTGAGAGCCAGCCGCCGGCGCACTCCGTGGCAGCACAATCTGCACCTCTCACCTAGGCACACCAAAGCAATCGCCTCCAGTCATGCCTTGGCCTTGAGCCCCCGCAGAGACCTCTGAGCTTGGCGTGCCCCACACTCCCAGCCAGCCCTCGAACCCCAAACTTACACACTCAGCCACGGAGAGACAGGCACGGCCTCAGATGGGGGGCAGCACCGCGGGAGCCCCGGGAGTGAAGGGCGAAGGGCCAGTGCGTCAGGCGGCTGGCGTGGCTCACAGGGTAGGAGCAAGGGACAGCGAGCGCCTCGGTCTCAGGCCCGCCCGGCTCCGGCCCCTCTGCATCCTCCGACCGCCCTGGCGCCAGCTCCCGACTCCTGCACAGACATGAAGCTGGGGCCGCGCACGCCTAAGAAGCCCGCGCCAGCCAATCATCTCCGCACGCTGCCCAGCCTCCGCCCCCCATTGGCTATGCCTTCAACTCCCGGTCTGCCGGACTCGCTGACTGACCCGCCGGCGGGCCCCCTCCTCCCTTAGGTGCCCTCGCAGGGCCCTCTCTGCGGCCCCTGTAGTCACCCCCTCCACCCTCACCTCGAAGGCTGGCCGCTGCACTCCTCGTACGGACACTCCCAGATCCCCCTAACCTTTGGGGCCTCCTCCGGTGACTAACCTCCAACTGGGGCCCCCTCCCCAGAAGCCCTTGCCAGGCACGCTCTGGGTGTCCAGGTGTCCCCCTTCCCGGGACTCCAGCCCTCCCACTTTCTCGGATCCCACCTCTTACCACCGAACGTGGCCAGTCGAAGTCCAACTACCTACCCAGACCGTTCTCTCCCCCAGCTCGGCGCGGGGGTGGGGGGTGAAGGAAGGACAGCTCCGGGACATCAGGAGCGGTGAGGGGCTGAACTGTGGGGTCCCAGTGGCCACCCGAGCCTCAGATACGACGTGTGTTTGACCCCAGTGGAGGTGGTGCGGCCTGCGGCTCCAGAGAAGGGGAAGGGGCGTCCCCTTCCCGGGCGTGGCCTTCCAAGACCAACAGGCCGAACTGCCTGAGGCGAGGCCTTGGTGACCCGGACTGGCGCCGGCGCCGGCTCCGGCTCCGGCTCGAAGGAGACGCCTCCGGGCAGGAGAAGGCATTTTTTTTTTTTCCTCCCGGGGTTCCCTAAGGCGGCCCCTGGGAAGAGGGAGAACTCGTCTCCTAAGCCACCTGGGACTGCTCCCCACACATCTCCAGGCCAGAGATCCAGCTCTGTGGGCCGAGTGGGCCCGGTGTACAAATCTCCTGGCTCTCTCCCATTGCACAGAAAGAGGAGAACAAGGCTCAGAGGGAACCTATGGCCGAGGAGGGGTGGTCGGGAACAAAGAAATTTGGGGGGACTTAGGTGCAGAGTTAATGGGGAGTAATCAACGTCCTCCGGCGCCTCTCCCCTCGCCGGGTCCACCGCTCTCGGGGCAGATGCCCAGAGGGATCCCAGTCTGGTCGGGCACTTGGGGGGAGGGCTGGCCTGGGCCACCCCCGGGAGGGGGGGAGGGGCGGCGGGATTGACAGTCGGTAATTGGGTAACTGGAGGCTGCTTCTTCGGCCCGGCGGCCCCGCCACCGCGACGCCGGGCCCCTGACGTCACCCGATTCGCCAGGAAATGAACTTTTTAATAATCTGAGAGGGAGGAAAGCCCTCGGTCCCCTCGGCTCGGGGGTGCCCGGCCCGGCCAAGATCCACGCGCGTGCCTCCGTCTTCCTCTCTCAGGCTAGCTCTGGGCAGCTCCAAGGGGTCGCGGGCCGGAACCGGGGGCTCCTCCTGCCTTTGCGTCTCGCCGTGACGCAGGTAAAGGCGCTGGGAAGGGGCGCAGAGCCCCATCCGTCCGGGAACTAAGGCACCCGCCTGCCCAGGCCGGCCGCTGCGCATTCCGCTCCGCTCCACTGTGTTGCGCGCGGGGCCCAGGATTCTCGGAACTACGCTCCGCGGGAGGGGAGGCCAGCGCCTGCTGGGTAAGACTCTCATGGGTCGGGAGCAGGAGAGCGAGGCTGCGGACACTGGGCCTTGCGGCCTCGTCGGGCAGGTGAGTGGCCTCTGTGTCTCTGAGTTCGCGCGCTCCAGCAACGCGTGAGATGTGCCGCGGACCCGCTGTCTCTCCGTACGTCTGTCTCTCCTCCTTGTATTTAGCTTACGATTCTTCATCAACGCGTAAAATGAGATCGCCACAAAGCCTCGAGCCTGTTTTGTGTCCCTGGAGCCTGGCGGAGTTTCTCAAAGACAACACGACCCCAGGGACAATCGCCCGTGTCAGGCAAGGCTGCCCCACTCGAGCTCGAATCGCGGGACGGGGCTATTAACGCAAGAGCGGAACAGAAGCTTCCCTCGGGGTGACGATCGGCTCCTCTGTTCGCAGGGAGGTGGCAGCTCGGAGTGCTCGGAAAAGTAGGTGATTTCGCCTGTTCCTCCCGAAGGCGCGATTCAAATTATCCCTCGGTTGGGTGGGTCTGCAGTTTCATCACCACAAGCTTGGCTTCAAGTCCCTCCGGAGTAACCTGAAGCCCCTCCGGGGCAGCGTCCTGGCCACCGCGAGAGTGGACGTGACCGACCCGGCCGGGTCCCCTGCCGGGCCCCCTGCCGGAGGGGCTGCCCGCCAGCCTAGCGCAGAACTGAGCGCAGGCGGGGATTTAATTACCCTGCTAGGCGGCTCAGAAAATCGCCGCGCAGGGAAGCTGAGCAGGGCAGTTCAGCAATGCTTTAGCAGGGGTCCCAGGAGATTCGCACCAGCCTTCCTTCCCGCAATCCGGGCCTGGGGTTGGCGGGGTGGGGGGTGGGCGGAGGGAGAGGGTGACCCGCCAGGTTTCCTGAGTCCCTGGGGTTGCCATCCTCCTAAGGCAAGCAGGCAGCCGGCTTGGCCGAGGCCTCCACGTTAATTGGAGCGCCTGCGTTGGACGCGGGACTGCTGTGCTCTCCCGCAGGAACGAACCCGTCTGGAAAAAGAAAAGAGGGGCGCCAGGCAGCAGGGCGCCCAGCTGACCAACAAAAGGGGGCTTCTCGTGCGTGTATGTCTATGCCAGACAGACAGACACTAGCCAGGAGCCTCGCTCACTAGGCAGTGGAGACCATCCTATCGCTTCTGCCCAAACAAACTTCTCGGTAGGGAGAGGGAAGCCCCGACAATCCTCAAAAGGGTCGTGGGGCCAATCTCTGCTTGAGAGGGGCAGATACAGTTCCGTTCATGGCCTTGGACTTCGCCATCTCCCTTTTTCTTTTTGTTCGTTCTCAAGATTTGTTGCAAACGCTGGCTGATGCCTTTCGATCGCACTCAGATGTTACGTGGTAGCAAGATTTCATGAAGGACTGGGAAAGTGCAAGGACAAAACTGAATTTTCTGACGCCTTTCCACGTGACCCAAGTTGCCCTGGCAGAGTGTAGGTCGGGAGTAGCCCGAGATGCTCCGGGCGGGGAGGTGGGGACTCAGGGATCCCAACTCTGGTTCTACAGGGCCTCACTGACCCGGGCTGGCTCTAGGCTACCTCGGTTTTACCAGCCCCACGTAGCCCTATCCTTTGAGCCTTTTGTTTAAACTTTGCTTATCAGAGGCTGTTCCTCTGGGACCGTAAGTTTGCCCTCTTTGTAACGTAATTCTCCTGGCCTTTTCCCATGGGCACCTAATTCACTGGTGGTGGAACGGGGTGGGGGGGTCAAAGAAATCCGTTTGTTTAGGGGCTGCCTTCCATAGGAATATTTAATTTGCGACACAGCGGCCTCTCAGCCCCACATGGCAATGTGCCTTGAAGGGTACCAAGAAGGAAGTGAGGGCCCCTTTAGCCAGAGGGGTTCAGAAGTCCGCTCTAGGGCAAGGCCTCAGCTCTGCTCAGGTCACAGCTATCCCTCCAAAGGGGTTCCCCAATGGAGGAACTAGAGCTCCAACAGCTCCTCCTGTTCTTTGGGCTTCAGTTCCAGCCCCTCCAAATATGATGGTTCCCTCTTCTCTGTCCTCCACGGTGGCTCTCCCATCCCATCCGTTTTCTGGGCCCCTTTGAATAATAAGGACAGGGACTCAACGTCCTAAACGTCTCAGCGCCTGGATAGAGGCACACCGGAGATTCTGTATCTCCTTACCAGGCTCTAACCTATGTCCAAGCAGAGCAGCTTCGCACAGGAGTCCTGCTGAGAAGTTCTTCTCCATAAACAAGCCACAGTTTATTCAGAGCGCCCAGCGGCCAGGCCGGACATCTAGCAAATCCGTTTCGTTAGACTCAATTTGTTTGCAGTTTGTCAACCCGGGTGGGAAACGCTCTCCAGACGCCTGGGCAGCCGCACTGGCTCTACCTGTTTCTCAGATCCTGCCTACTCATAAACGAATTCCAGCGCGAGGTGCCTGCATAAACCCAGAGCTCACCGCCAGATGTTCCCGACCCCGGCCAGGAGACGTGGCTTTTTCCAAAACAACGAATTTCCTTCCGTGTTTTCCGGGAAAGGAGCGGCCACCACACCCCGGGGCCCTGAACGCCGGAACTTTCCCCTCGAGGTTGGGCCAACCTGGAGTTCAAGCTTGGCCTCCACGGAAGGATTCTAAGTACCCGTCGTCCAGTCAAACCCAGACCGCTGTCAACGCCTCCAGGAGTCAGATCCCCGAGCCCGCGGTGGCCCCATTCGTATTGAAATCCTACTAAAAGGTTTCTGATACTCGCTTGGGGTGGGAGGTTGGTGGGGGGGGAGACTTTCAGACCAGGCGCTCTCCCCTACCCAAACCCCGATCACACAGGATAAAGGGTCGCGAAGCGCGGCACTCGGGGGCACACGCAGGAGCAAGTCGGGTTAAGCCGGGCAAAGCCGGCTCACGGGACCTGCGGGCAGGTGCAGAAGCGACTCCGCAGCCCGGCTCGGGCACATCCGCCACCGCGGCCCAGAGGTGGGCGGGGGCGGGGGGGGGACCGAGACAAAGGCACCAGCTCGGGAGACAGGAGAGGGCTTTGCGAGGCTCCAGGAATGACCGGGGCTCGAGACCTATGGTTCCGTCTGAGAAATGAGAACGCAAGAGGCTCGAGGTGGGCCTGCTGTTGCCAGCTTCCCGAAAACTCCCTCAGGTTTAGACCCCTATGACCTGAGTAGCTAAGGTGACTGGTAGGGAGAGCCTGGAGGACCACCAACGTCAGGGGCCACAGGCAGACCATGCAATTAGGGTGCCGGATGGGTCGAGCCAGGGAGGATGGACGGGCCTTGATCAAGATGAGAAGGGGTCACTCACCGAGCGAGGTGCGGCGGGCGGCGCCGCGGAGCGGAAGGGGTCGAAGCGGAGTGGGGCGCACAGCCAGTTCCGGTGGTTATATGGGCCCACCGGTTCGACACGGCTGGCTGCGTTCACCAGCAGGGCCTGGGCGGTGAGCTGAGAGGCCGCGTAGCGCTCCGCCGGCCGCTTTTGTTCGCTTGGTGGCCGACTCTGGCCGGCCGGGATAGAGGCGTCGGCAGCCTGGAGATAAGAGCCTTGAGCCGCAAGCCCTGGCGGCGCCGGCCTCCCTACTTCTCGCTCCAGCTGCCTCTGCCTCCCAGTGCCTCAGCGACCGCTGCTTTTTATTTCGACAGCACTTTGAGGGGGCGGGAGCGCCACAGGGGAGTAGGAGGGTGCCCAGAGTTCCGCTCCCTTTCTCCCTAGTCCTGACACCGGCGGACCAAAGGCCGGCAGGTACTCAAGACACACACCCCCTACTCGCCTATACTCTCTCCTTGCACAGAAACACATACTTGCACCTCTGCTTTCAGGGATGCACTCTCAGAAAGCCTAGATGTCTCTCTTCAGAGACTCCTGAGGTACCCTCTCGAGTCATGGGCACACATGTACACAGATGGTCTGCTCTGCCTTCTCTAACCCACTTCCAATAGTGTTCGAAGTGACACATTTGTGCACACGCGTTACTGCACATAGCTGTGGCTTCTTGGACATCCTCAGCCAGGAGATCTGGGTCACACCGACATGCACACGTGCACACCCAAGTGTAGCTCAACACTCTTGCACACCAGCTCCTTTATTTCCAGGCTGATTTGGCTAAGTATAGTCAAATCCCTTCTCTCTTCCCACCTATACCTCACTGCTCAATCCCCCAACTTCAGAGCAGAAAAGAGCCTTTTAGGAGTGCAGTTCGAGGCTTCTCCTCCAACAGGAAGGTGGAAGTAGAGAGTAGAGGGCTTGTCCTTGGAAGGTTGAGCGGAAGAGTTAGGGTGTGTGGGTCTTCACCTTAAGAAGGCTCCTGAGTTTGTGAGCTAGTCCTTGAACTTCCAACACCCCTACCGTGAAATTGAACCTGGAATCCCTCTCTGCTCCATGCCAGCTGCCCAGGAGGGTGAATGTGGCCTGGGAACCTTGGGCCCAAAGAGAAAGTGTTTTGCTTTGGAAGGACTGAGAAGTCTGTGGTCCTAGGAAACTAGTATGCCCAGGCGTGCCTAGAGAAGGGTATCTCTGGCCCCCCAGCTCTATCGTCACCTGCTGTCTGAGGGTCTTTCTTTGAAGCTGGTGGAGGCCATGTTGCATGTGTATGTGCTCTAAGAATGTGGGAGACTATCTGTCCTGAGTGCCTATGTGTCTGAGCATTTGTGATGTGAGCACATGGGAAGTCTGCAAAACTGAGTATATTAGTATGTCCACTTCTTTCCGTGACCCTTGAGAGCTTATGTATCAATAGTCTGTGTATTGTGAGTCCATGAGAGTTTGTGTGGGGTCTCTGAGAGTTATGTATTATATGTGGCTATTTCAGAGTGTGTCCCAATATGTGTACATGGGGGAGTGTATCTGTGGAGCTGGATGTAGGTCCCTGTGGCTGTGTACATGAATCATGTGACAGGAAGTGACTATTTCCAAGTGTTTGTCTGTAAATTCGTTTGTGTTCTTGTGTGGGTCCATAGCTGTGTGTGTCTAGGTATCCTGTCTATGAATCAGGAGTGAGTGTGTGTGTCTGTCTTTAACAGCATCGGTATGGGTGTGCATCGCTGTATCTTTGAACTGATGGTAGAAGGATGGAGAGTCTATCTGAGTTATCTGCATATCTGTGTATAGCTCCATGTATGAACTGATATGTTTTGGACTAAGCAGGTATGCGTATGAATATATCTTTGAACTATGTGTTTCTCTACCTTGTGTTACCCTGTATCTGTGTCTGTGGAGGAGTGTGTCCCTGGGCGATTCACAGTATTTGTGTCTTCTCAGATCACCATCCATACCTTTCCTAACCAGCAGCGTAGGCAGCCAGTGGAGCTCCAGTGTTCCCTTTGCCACGGCACTTTCTATCTGCCTGTGGGAGGGGCAGATGAGTTGATAAGGCTTATCTCCTAACACCAGCGCCATGCTGAATAACTGCTCTAATGAGGTGGACTTGCTGAGACCACCCTCTCCCAAGACCCCCAACCACAGTGGGGAAGGGCACAGGGGAGCCAGTCCTGGGGTACAGGCACAAAATCCCCTTAATCCAGCAAGGCCTAAGTATCCAAAAGGCCTTTTCTAGTTTTGTTTTGTTTCCTCAGAGGGAGATGAGGGTTCCAGATCTTACATCACCCCACACCACCTGCAAGCTCCCTGCTGCCCTGGGCTGGTCAGAGCTTGCTGGAGCTTCCCAGCCTGACTTTTGATGAGGAACATGGCTTTGAGAGTGCAGGAGGTGTGAGGCCTGGAGCCGGGGCACCCTCAGAGGTGTGGGTGGATTGAGAAACATGGAGGCCCAGTGAAGCGCCAAGACCCAAGAACATTTTAAAAATTGGCAGTGATAGACAGGGACAGTGGTGGGAGGTAGACAGATGGGGTGGAGACACTCAGGAACAGTCAGAAACAAACAACTGAAAAGTGGCATAAAGGGTCAGAGAGATAGGAACAAAAGCAGTGAAAGTGTTAACCAGAGAGAGATATGGACACAGAGAGGAGAGGGATACAAAGAGGAGACAGAAAGGAAATCAAGACAATAGGGCAATTGGAAGGACCCAGAAAGAAGGAGAGAAAAGTAGGGACATGGTAGATGGTCTGGGTAGGATGGACAAACTGAAATAGAGAAAACCAGGAGCTCAGCAGTGCCGATTGCCAACGAAAGTGCGGGAGACCAAGTGCCAGGTGTGGGGCATGAGTGCAAAGCCAGCAGGACGGGTGGGGTTGTGGAGGTGAGGAAGGCAGGCGGTGGCGGGGGTGTGGGGGGTGGATGAGGGGGTGGGGGGATCCGCATGGGGCTGCAAAGCTGTCCGGGGTAATTTTTCATCTCCGCCGGCTAATCTTTGTTCCCGGCGAAGATAATGAATAGCCAATCGTTATCTGCCCTGCTGCTGGAGGCTGCCCGAGAATGGGGTTGTACAGGGCTGGGAATTGTTTCCAAAGTGCCGCGGAATAAATGGTGTTCCTTATCTCTGCCTTCCAGATTATCGGAGCCCTTTCAGAGCGCGCACAACAAATGCACCCGCCATCGAATGCATCATTTACCACCGCAGATCCTCGCGCTGATGGGCAGGCAGATAGCAGTCCGCGGGGGGCACGCCAGACGCCGGGTGCCGGCACTGCTTGACTGCGGGGGCAGTGGGGGGCGGGGCGGGAAGAGGAGGAAGACCCAAGTCTCCTGGTGTGTCCAGTGTGTTTGGCTGGACATGTGAGTGTGCCAATGGATGGGCACTGAACAAGCAAGGGTGTTGATGTGCATGTGGGTATGTCAAACAAGTGTGCTAGAAGAAAGTTCATATGTGCAAGCCCATGCGCACACGCGTGGTGGGCGTGTGTGTTGTGCCTGAAGATGAGTCTGTTTGAGGATGCACAGAGGAAGGGGTGTTGCGTGTGAGTGTGTGGGCATGCATGTCACTCGGGTGGGGGGGTATACGTGTGTGAAGGAGTCGATGTGCAAGTGGCTTGTGGATACCCTCAAAGAAGCTGTTTAGGAATGCACACAGAAGATGGTGTCGCCTGCCACTCAGGCGAGTGTGCACGTGTTTATTCAGGCATGGGTGTGTTACTCTCTTGAATGTCGTGTGCCTGCAGGTGTCCCCTACTCAGTGTTCTAGAGGTGTGCATGTTTGTAAGCATGTGCATCCATGCATACCTGTGACTGTGCAAGTGTCAGTGTTCACCCTAGTGTGTGCCTTGGGCTGTGCATGGATCTGCGTGATGGTGGTCGTGTCTTTGTGAATCTATCTGCCCTGTGTGCCTGGGTGAGTTTCAAGAGGGGCAAGTGGTAAGGGCGGCGTTGGGACCTGATCCTGTGTTTGCCTGTGTAGGCTCAGGGTTGGACACAGGAGCTGGGGCTCCCCTCGAGCTTGGGAAAGAAATAGCAGAAGGGAGAGAACGGCGTGTGTGGTTTTGATAGACGCTACGATACCATGTAACGCGACTGAAACAGAAAACGGGTTGTGTGGGTGTGTAAGGGAGAGGAGTCTTCAGAGGAATTTGGGAACACCCAGGGATCCTAACTCGCCTCAGGAAGAGCGTCCTGTTAGTGGTCCCAGAGCCTCCACACTCTGCATCTGGGTTAAGAGAGAGTCGAGCTCTGCAGCCCGAGGTACCCTGCGCAGTGAGTGACACGCGCTGCCGACAAAGGCAGTATTTTTCCAGGCTCCCGCCCCGCCCGCAGTCCTCAGGGCGACGCAGATAGCGCAACAGCCATTTTTCCTAGCTCCCGGGAGTCTATTATATCGCGGGACTAGCTCATCTTGAGGCAGGTCAAACCCAAAGTCATACAGCCCGCGCCGTGGGCCCCGCCCCCGCCCCCGCCCCTCGATCCGCAGCCTCTTCCTGCTAGGGGTCTGGTCGGGGCTCTGCGACCTCCAGCTGCGGCCCATATGCAGGCACAGAGCGCCACCTGGCGGCCGCGGGCACGGGGAGCGATGACTCCGGGGGCCGGTGGTCCAGGCAGAAGAGGTGGGGCAAGGGCCTCTTCCTCCAGAAGCAGTTTTGTTTTGTCACCACTGCGTCACCAGGGCCAGGCTGGCAAGCAGTAGATGCTCCCTAAGTGTTTGTTGAAAGGATGGATGGATGGATGGATGGATGGATGGATGGGCAGGAAATTATGAATGAGACAAACTGCGAATGATCACAAAACTTAGTTGGCTAGAAATAATTTCTTGGAAGTATCCACTGAATTTAGAATAAAAGCCAAACTCCTTTGGAACCTATATAATCACAGCTCAGACCTGGTTCCCCTATTTGTGCTCCAGCCAGAGTGACCTTTTTGTTCTTTGAATAGGGACTTTGTGTCTGCTGTCCTCTCTACCTAAGTGTATTCAACCTCTGCTCAGATGTCACCTCTCAGAGAGCGAAGTCACTCTTTGCCCTACTTTTTTCGGTTTATACTATACATTTCTTTTATAGTACTTAGCACCTTTTAAAATCATCTTGTCTCGCTCTGACCACATGGCACAGTTGGCTGGAGAGTATCCCTTACACTAAATGGTGGTAGGCTCAATCTTGGGTCAGGGCACAGAGGCAACTGATGTCTGTCTGTCTGTCTGTCTGTCTGTCTGTCTCTCTCTCTCTCTCTCTCTGTCAAGTTAGTAAACATATCCTCTGGTGAGAATTTTTAAAAGTAAAACAAAATCATCTTGCCTTTCTCTGTGTTTGCTTGTTGTGGACTTCCCTGGATAGAATGCTAGCCTCCCTGAGCCTGGGTAGATGGCTCTGTTTGGGAGAGGAGAGGTAACCTAGGCTGGAATGTGTTTAAGTTGTTAAACACTTAAGTGAATGAGTAAGAGAGGAGCCCAGAAGAGCAAGTGGGCCAGGCCATGCACCTTATTATTATCATTTCTCCTTATTGTTATTCCACTTCCCTTGAGGTGCTTGGCTCCACTGACCTGTCCTAACCCACAAGTCCAGAGGGGCCTAGGATTGAGGGAGAGAGAGCCACAACATGTACCTTCTTTGCCTGTTAGGGCAGAGGACCAGTCTCACCCCTCGTTCTTGGGGAGCATGGCCTCTCCGGGAAAACCTGGGCTGCTAAGTAAGACTTCACTAATAATACAAGATAATTATGCCAGGGTTGTTATGAGGTGGTCATGATTAATTACTGTGTGTGGAGCAAGGACAGCAAGGTATCTAGAACTGAGAAAAGGCTGCAGCCTGACTGGAATTTCTGCCCATCTCTGTGTTGGAAAGGGCTAATTAGACACCAGACCAAGCCTTACCCTGCCCTGGCAAGCTTGGGACAAACCCTGTGAGAGAGACTTGCCCAGGAGGTCAAGAATAACCTCTCCATTCCCGCCTGAAAGAGGGGCTGTGGGGTAGCTGCAGATCTCTGCCCCACTCCAACATATACATATACCCACCTGACTGGGTGACCTTAGGCAAGTCACTTCCCTACATTAAACCTCATGTCTGCCTCTGCAAACCTGCCTCCAGGGTTGTTATAAGAGTTACTAATAAACATGTATTTAAAAAGAGTTTTGTAACCCCAGCTTCATAAATTGACAGCCCAAGTCTCAAGAGCCCAAACAATGACTAATTGTTGCCAAGATTTTGAAGTGAGAGATTTCATATAAATAGCCTCATTTCCAGCTTCTCTTGAAAAACCGAGACTGGTTACCCTGGGCCCACATTTGTGCATTGTAATGCAAGATCTGTTTTGTCAGCCCCTGTAGACAGATATGTGCACCCTTGCACCAGGGTTCCCGTCCGCCCACTTCAGGCCCCTGGGTCAGAAATGTGTCCGTCACAGAAATACTGGGTGCTGTGGTTGTATGGCTTTTGGCCTTCTTTGTATCCTTTGGTGGGATTTCCACTATCTTTCTCCCTCCAGGTACTATAAACCACTTGGTAATTAATTAGTTAACTAATAAATCCTATCAAGACGTTTTAAAAATGTGCGAAGCCACACTGTTTCATACCCTGGGTATATAATATTGAACAAAACAGCAATGGTACCTGCACTCAGGAAGCAATCAAATATGACTTACCACATGGATTAATACATCATCACAAATTCCTCTGAGGGGAAAGGAACACATATTTACAAATATGGAATCCAAGCTTTTTTTTTTTGCAGAGACTCACTCTGGGCCAACCTGTATGAGAGGTGGGAGACATGGAATGAAACCAGATATGGTCACTGGGTGCAGGCAATTCACAAGGTGTTGGATATATGGGCACATCACGAGATTCTGTTAATTTCAGCCTATGAGAATTGGAAGTCCAGGGTACTTGTTAGAGAAGAGGAATTTACCCCACTCTGGGAGCATAATATATAAAGAATACCTACAAATCAATAAGAAAAAACACAATAGACAGAAACAATGGCTCTTAAATTACTGAAAACATAACCAATTTCACTTGGAGAAATAAAAATTTAACACATTGAGATATTTGGGGTGACTGAAATTAGATTAGGATACACTCGATCTTAGCCAAAAGGCTGGAAGCAATTAGATTATGATAATAGTTGTAGCTCCACAAATTTACTAAAACTCATTGAAATGTAGCACTTAAAACAAATTAAATTTATAGTATGTAAATTATACCACGGTAAAGCTGTTTGAAGGTAAATTTATTTCAAAACATTTTGAAATATCGTTTTATACTATCTATATAAGCAGATATCAAAACATTTGAGCCCTGGCCATTGTGGCTTAGCTGGTTGGGTGTTGTCATGCAGATCAAAAAGTCACAGGTTCTAGTCCCAATCAGGTCACATGCTTAAGTTGTGGATTTAGTCCTGATCTGGGCACATATGGGAGGCAACCAATCCATGTTTTTCTCTCACATCGCTGTGTCTCTCCCTCCCTTCCCCACTCTCTAAAAAAAAAACAAACAAGAAAAAAACCTCTCTTTCTCTAAAAGCAATGAAGAAAATGTTCTCAGGCAAGGATAAAAAATAAGGGAATAGATAAATATACTGTTCTTTTTTTTTTAATTTGATTAAATACTATTTTCCTAAGAGGTGTGGGGGAGACAAGCTGGTGAGAGTGTCAACTGATGCGCTCTTGAAGTGGCACTATCAAATTTACAAAAACATTTATGCTTTGAGCTGAAAATTCCATTATTAGGACTTTATATGATAGGTACGCTTTTACTGTTGTGAATGTATAAGGAATTTCACTGCAACTTTGTACATTATGGATAGGTTTGGGTGCCTGGAGAAAGGGTTTAGGTAGATAAATATTGAAGTAGAGATAAATATATACAAACATATACACATTTATACATATATATTCTATACAAAAAATAAAGATTAAAAAACAAAATGAAAAAACTTATTAAAAAGTAAAGATGGAGAAGAACAGAAGTTTGCCGAGAAGTCAGGGGATAACATTTCCTGGCTGAATAGGACATAGGGAAACAAGGTCTCCTGTCCTATTGACCAAAATGTAAATTACTACAAGGATTTTGCAGAGTAATTCAGCTGTATCTAGTAAAGTTGAAATTACAAATGCCATATCACCTAGCAATTCCTCTTCTAGGCATATAAGAAATCCTCATATATGAGTGAAAGAAATGTGGGCAAGGATATTCATGGGGCATTACTTGTAAAATAAATAAATTTTAAAAGAAACTTTGGAGTCAAGCTAGTGGCCTATCTCAAGGGTGCTGAATATACAAATGGGGCAGTCTGCATGAAATGCCGTGTAGAGTGACATTGTATGTATAGATGTAAGGTGCATAAGGTTTTAGTCAAAGAAAGAAACTGGCAGAATTTTAAATGTGAAATCATACTGTATACTGTTTATGGAAATAGTACACATAAAGGTATAAAAACATAAATGGGATTAAATCTTCTGGAAGATTTAAAACTCAGATCTAGAAAACAGTACACTATGCCATATTCTTGGGTGGAAAAATTTTATACCATAAAAATGTCAATTCTCATTTTGAAACTAAATTTAATATAATTCAAATCAGAATCCCCACAGAGTGATTTTTTAAAAACTGGATTAAATGACCTGAAAGATCATGTGACAGAATAAATGACCAAGGATCACTAAGGAAAATAGAAAAAAGAATAATATGAGATTTTCATCTTACTGTAAATAAAGACATTATAAAACCACTATAATCAAATCAGTATAGCATTAGCAGAGGAATAAACAACTGAAAATAATAGAGAATCTAAAAGTAGATTCCAGTTTATATAAGAATATAATATATGACAAAGATAATATTTCAATTCAGTGGAAAGGGGGTAGATTGTGAAATAAATGGTGTTGGCACAAGTGGATACCCACCTGGAAGAAAATAAAGTTAGACATTTCTTATATACCTAAATAAATTCCCAGTGAACTGAAATTTAAATGTGAAAAATATCAGTCTTGCAAATCTTTCAGAAATATGTGTGGCCAGCATATTCACAAGGAGCAGCATGTGTGAAGGCCCATGGGTGAAAGGGCTCAGCAAATTCTGGAAAAGGTGGAAGCTCCATGTGACTGGGATGAAAGGAGAGACCAGGCAGACAGGGAGCCTCCCTAGAGCCATTACCATCTCTTCACTTCCTGTGCTATTTCATAAATCTTTTTCTTTAAATCAATTCATGTCTTTATAAATCAAATTGTTTCTGAAGGGTAAATTTATGCTATCGACAAAATCATGGGTTCAAAAGCTAGTTATATATATTCTGAATCACGTGGAAATAAATGCATTGACTATTAAGAAGGAAAATATGGTCTGGGGAAAAAATGGTCTGGAATTACCTTGATAAGTGGGATAAATTTGCATTTTGGAAGTTTCTCTGATACCTTGTGTGCAGGGAGGACTAAAGATGGTAGGATGGGGTTGGGGTACTCAGGGAGGTGGTTAGAGCAATAATTTCCTAGAAGATAGGTATGACACAAAGATCATGGGGGAACATCTTCTCTCCCAAATACCAATCTTCCATCTGTTATTCTGAAATCTGACAATTTTCCCAGCATCAACACAGCTACCACCCTGGTCCAAGCCACTGTTGTCTCACCTGGATTATTGTACTACCTTTCTCACTGGAAATCTCCCAGCTTCACCACTGTCCATTTAGAACAGAGCAGCCAGAGGATCCTGTGAAAATTTGAGTCAGCCCCGATCCCTGCTATGCTCTACACCTTCCCATGGCTCCTGACTTACTCGGAATCCGCATGACCTGGTCCTCCATTGCCTCTTCGATCTCATTCATTACTTGCTTTAATTCCAGCCCAACTGGCTTCCTTGCTGTTTCTCAAACATATCTGATACATATTCATCCCAGGACATTTGCACTTGCCATTGCCTTTACCCAGATATCCACATGGTTTCTTCACATATTTAGAGCATCTACCCAAATGTTGCCTTCCCTGAGAAACCTGGACTGCCTGCTGGTAGTCCACGCAGGTAGTGGGTCAAGCCAGCTGTGGGTGACAACCAGGGTACAGATGGGTTCTAGGGCCCCTGCAGGTTCTGAGAAGCATCTGGGCAGAAAGGTGGTCCTGGAGCCTGAGTCAAGGCCAAGACTCCCTGAGACTGCCTAAACACCTGTGCCTAAAGCCAGACATATCCCTGACCTGTTCAGTTACATAAGTGAATAATACAACGACCCCCACCCCACACACACATACTTTTTCCCTTTAGTCAGTCTCAGGTGGGAGTTTTTTTCCTCATACTACTGAAAGAGTCTTGGTAACAGAGTTGTGGTAGATTAAAGATGGTCAAAAATTCTGTTACTGAGAGGAATATCTTTCCTCCCCTTGAGTCTGGGTGGACTCTATAACATCTTAATCAAGAGAAGGTGATGGAAGTGACACTGCAGTTTCCAGGCCCAGGCCTTACAAGATTTTTAGCTTCTACACCTTGTTTCTTGAAACCCTCTCCACAGGAGCTCTGAGCTGCCATGTAAGAAAGTCCAGCTACCCAGGAACCCATAGGTTCTTTACCCATACTGTAAGGAACCCAAGCTAGGTAGGA
This sequence comes from Mormoops blainvillei, assembly GCA_004026545.1. Lineage (NCBI taxonomy): Eukaryota > Metazoa > Chordata > Mammalia > Chiroptera > Mormoopidae > Mormoops > Mormoops blainvillei. The sequence goes on from PVJD01000066.1 coordinate 710,231, forward strand.
GTAGAAACTGTATGGAGCAAGAATTGCCCGACCAGTTGTTCCATCATCTGCCTATTTGAATCATCCCAGCTGAAGCTCCATCTATCACAGAGCAGACATAAGCCATCTCTACTGCATCCTGTCCAAATGCCTGACCCACAGTTGTATGAGATATAATAATAGTCAACCATTTTATGCCACTAAGCTTTGGGGTAGTTTTTCTTATGCAGCAATAGATAAATGCAAAATTTTTATTAGCAAAGACCTACACATCCCTATTAGATTGAGAAATGAGACAGAGAAATGGAGCTATTGGCAGGCACAGTACTGGCTCATTTTTGTTGGGAATTCTTACCCGCATCCATGTGGGTACAGGACGCATGAGTAGGATGGTGGAGCAGAAGGGTTCTTGAAAGCAGATGGCCTTGACTTTCAGTCCCTGCTCTGCTTTAAAACCAGCTATGAGACCCAAGGGCAAGTTATTTCCCCTCTCTGAGCCTCAGTTTCTTCATATGTCAAAAACAGTGTTATATTGCTAGGAATAGATGCTGCACATAACAATAAGATAAAAGTTTATTTTTCTGTCATGTGAAAATTCAGAAGTAGGTGATCCAGGACTATTATGTCGCTCCCAGGTGTCAGAGACCAAGACATCTTTTTGCTCCTGATTCAAGGCCTTCATTGCCACCATCACCTTATGATCCAAGATAGCTGCTACCATCATGTCTACATTCAGGAAGCAGGAAGAAAGAAGTGAACAACAACAACAAAAAAAAAAGATAAAGATTGTGCATCAGCTGTCTCTTAAGGAAGTTTCCTAAAAAGTAACACATTCAGTTATATCCCATTGACTAGAGCATAGTCACATTACCCATATCTAGCAGCAAGGGAGGATGGACAATATAGGGTTTGTCTGGGAAGCCATGTGCTTCCCAAAATTCTCCTATGGAAGAAAGGGAATGAATTATGGAGGATATCTAACAGTCTCTGACACAAATATATATGTCTAGAGATCTTGTAAAGACTATCATTAAATTGTGTGACACATAGTAGGTGCTCAATAAATGTTGGCTTTCTTCTTTCCTCTTCTAGCCTGCATGTCTTACTTCTCTCCTCAATGGCCTTTCTCTGCCCCCAGACTCTAAGGACAAACTTCACTCTAGAGAAGGACCCTGTTTTCTTTTCTTCATAGCATTTACCACAACTATTTGTTTATTTGTACATTGTCCATCTCTCTCCATTCTAATATAAACAACATAAAAAGAAGGACTGGCTTTGGCTGGTGTGGCTCAGTGGATTGAGTGCCAGCCTGTGAATCGAAGGGTCACTCATTCAGTTTCCTTTCAGCATATGCGCTTGGGTTGCAGGCCAGGTTTCTAACTGGGAGTGTGTGAGAGGGACCATATCTTCAAGGTCCACCCAGGAAAATAGAAACCACTTGGAAAGTTTAAAACTTAATTTAAAACTTTAATTGCAGGGACATGATTGTGTAAGCAATGAAACTGCTAAGAATGGGGACAGTGAGGCAAGCCAGAAGTAAGTGGCAAGAAGCTGCTGCCTCCCTTAGGGCTGGAGAGACAAAGGGAGGAGGTGGTATATTCCAAGATCAGGGCCTCCTGTACCCCAGAGGATGTTCAACAGGCCTGTCCTGTGACAGCTGGAGCTGCACAAGGGACATAGCCACAACCAGAGATGCCACCTAGGACAGGGAAGAAATATCCTGTCTTTTCCTTTTCTCCTACCCTCTATATCCCTTCAGAGCCTCCTCTGGCTGAATCCAGCAGGTAACCAGCTGGCAAGGGAGTCTGGGAAATCATCCTGCAAGGATGGGTTCTCCACCCCTGACCCCCACCTCATAACACAGAACAGAGCAGGAAAGAACAAGGAACAGCTTGGAAGACAAACCAGCCAGAGGTGACACTGGGACCTTGTCTGTGTTGTTTACCTCTGTATCAGAGCTTTGAAGACATAGCCTGCCTCATGAAATAGTGAACAAATAGATTTGGTCATTTTATCACAATGGCCAAATCTATTTTAGCACATGCAGAAAGCTACTTAGAGTCTATAAAACAACTTTAGTCCCATGAGTGCATCCTGGGCGACAGATCCACAGAGGCAGGTGCATCCTAGGTAGAGACAGGTATTAGAATGTGCAATGGGTCATGAGCCAGCCTGAAATGCTATACTAGGCAGCTGCTGCGAGGTGGAGAAAATTGCAGTGCCCAGCCTGACAGTGAATTTGTACTCGATAAATTACAGCTATTATTTCCCTCATTTTAAAGGTGGATGGAAACCCAAGGAGGGAGGCCAATTGCACAGAGACACACAGACGGTGGGTAACAAATCTTGAACTTGAGGCAGGCCTCCTGGCTGTTTCCACCTCTCAAAGTTGCAACTTAATACTCAGCGCTTGTCAAGTCTGCCCAGGACTTCTGGCAGTAATTTTCCTTTTGAACAAGAGAGAAATATGAAGAGAATTGTCTCTTTCCCTGTGATTGGGCTGAACTGTGTCCACCTGAAATTCCTATGTTGAAGTCCTAACCCTCAGTACCCCAGAAGGTCACTGTATTTGGAGATACGTGTTTTAAAGAGGCAATCAAGGTGAGATGAGATCATATGGGTTGGCTCTAATTCAATAGTGTCATTATGAGAACAGGAGCTAGGACACACATAGAGGGATAAGCAAGTGAACAAAAAGTGTGAAGATGGCTGTCTGCAAGCCAAGGAGAGAGACCTCAATGAAACAAATCATGCTGAGACCTTGATTCCAGACTTCCAGCCTCTAGAACAGTGAGGAAATAAATGTCTACTATTCGAGCACCCCAGGCCGTGGTACTTGTTACGGCAGCCCTAGAAAATGAATACATGCTCCTTAAACAAACTAGTGCTGGAACTATGGTATGTGGGTGTGTGGCAGCTCACTGGAGAGCATGTGGTGAGATATTAGGGAAGAAACTAGCACTTGGAGGATGCTGAGCCAAAACAAAAGAACCTGGGTCCTTGAGGACATCACAGAGCTGCCACACCAAGCTTAGAGCTCCCAACCTCCAGAGTTGTTACCTGAGGAAACTAAATGTCTGTGCTGTTTAAGTCACTCCTAGTCACCTTGAAAGCACCCTAAGTGACCCAAATCCCCACTTGAATGGCAGCAGTGGTACCTCCCACCAACGCTGTTGCTCTTCTCTCAGTTTTCTCTCCTGGAAGTCAAGGACCCCCTCTGAGTCTCCAAGCTGAGTTCGAATATCACTTCTTCAACTAAAGGGACATGACAACCAAATGTACTGTGTGATCCTCAATTAAATTCTGGACCAGTTGAGAAATAGCTATAAAGGACATTTTTGGGACAATTAATGACATTTGAATATGAATTTTGGGGTTAGATAATAGAATTATATCAGTGGTAATTGTCCCTATTTTGATAAGTATGATAAGTGTTTATGTTAAGAGAATGTCCTTGTTCTTAGGAAATACACACTGAAATACGTACTCATAAAGGGACATTGTGTCATCAACATACTCTCAAATGCTTTAGAGAAAATATGCATATCTATATGTACATATTAATATACAGAGAATGACAAAGCAAATAGGACAAAATGTAAACAATAGATAAATCTAAGTGAAGAGCGTATGAGAATTTACCCTGAAGTTAAAATTATCCAAAATAAAAAAAATCCAAACCCTCCTTTCTATAAAAAATAGCCCCTCCAAACTTTGTCCTCCAGCACAGCCTCTCCCCACACATAGGACATCCTGTGCCCTCGCCTCAGGCCCTTGTCTCTCTGGCCTCACTTAGCATCCAACATTCAAAGACCATATATTTTCACAGATGTTCATCGTCCAGACTAAAACACACACTTCAGGCATTCAATTGGTTGCATATGTTTAAGGGGGGAAAAAAAAGGAATTTATTGGCTCACAGAACCAAAACCTCCAGCGTGGACTGTTTTAGGCAACTTAAATTGGGGCACATATCACAGTCACACATGAACACAGGCTCCTCTCCAACAGCCTCTGTCCTCATGGTTGTAAAGTGGCTACAGCAGTTACAGCCCCTACATCTTTTCATGCCCAAGGTCAGCAGGAAGAATGTGAGAACTCTTTCCAAAAAATTCTCTTCTGCAAATTTTTATCAGATTTAGTTGGGCCATGTGTTCCCCCTGAATCACCCTCTGTGGCCAGGAGCACACAGTAGCCACACTGGCCCAACCTGAGTCATGAGCCAACTCTGAGCAGCTGACTGGGGGGCAGGGCAGTTACCCCAGAGGAAAATCAGGATACAGTTTCAGAAAAATGGGGATGGATTTTGGGTAGAAAAACCCACAGAAGCCCACCCCAGCTCACACCCTGACCATCCAACATCTATAAGCATCCTCCCCGTGTTCATTTCTGAGGGAAGTGTGGTAGACAGAATTATGGCCTCTAAAGATGTCCCCCCGATCTCTGGAAACGGTTAATGCCTGTAAATTTGTTCCTTACATGGTCAAAGGGACTTTCCATATGTAAAGTTACTAATCAGTTGACCTTAAAATAGAGAGATGATCCTAGCTTATACTGGTGGGCTCAGTGCAATCATGTGAGCCCTTTTTAAAAGCAGAGAACTTTCCCTGGCAAGTAGTAAAAGAAGAAATCAGAAGAGGGAGTTAGAGAAAGCTAGCAGAAAGGAAAAAGATTCACCTCTCAAGAAGGATCTGAAGCATATTGCTGCTTTGAGGATGGAAGGGTCACTTGGAAAAGAAATAGGAACCCCAGTCCTACAACAACAAATAATTGTGCCAACGACCTCAATGAGCAGTGGACTCTTACCCAGGAGCCTTCAGGAAAGAGTCCAATCTGCCAATACCTTGATTTCAGTCTTGGAAGACCCTTAGCAGATAAACCAATTGAGGCATGCTCTGCCAGGACCCTTTTCCCACATAAACTTTAAGACACAATAGTAAATGAATGTTGTTTTAAACCTCTCAGTCTGTAGTAAATTGTTACAGCAGCAATGAAAAAAATAGGACTGGAAGCAACACACTCTCTCTTCCTGTAACACATCCAGCCCCAGGACCAGGATTCCAGTGATCCACTGCTGAGGTCTAAGCTTAACACTCCATCACCATTTACATGACCTGTTCAGAAAGGAAAGGAAAAATATGCCAGCTCCCATGGGGGAAAGGAGAGAGTTGATGACCACAGCAGGTAGCCCTATCTCATAGCACATCTCAAGGCTTGTTAGCAAGAATATGGAGAAGTGTTTGACATAAAATTCCCATATGACTCAGCAATGCAACTCCTAGGCATGTACCCAAGAGCCATAAAAACATATGTCTGCACAAACACTTGTACACTAATGTTCATAACAGCATTGTTCATGAGAGCCAAAAAAGTGGAAACAACCCAATTGCTGACCAGCTAATGGATGGATACTAATGGAATATTATTTGGTCATAGAAAAAGACTGACAAAAGCTATGATGTAGAAAAACAGATTAGTGGTAAGTGGGTATACCATGTTTTTTAGTATATTCACAGAGTTGTGCAACTATTACCTGTCTAAATTTAGAATATAATCATCCCGCAAAGAAACCCTGTACACATTAGCTATTATTCTCCATTCCCTGCTTCCCCAGCTGCCGGTAACCACTAATTTGAGTTCTGACTCTGTTATGGACATATCATACAAGTGGAAGCTCACACTTTCTGGTCTTTTGAAACTGGTGTCTTTCGCTTAGCATAATGTCAAAGTTCATCCATGTTGTAGTACGTGTCGGAACTTTTTCTTCATGAATTTCTTGGGCAGCCAGATCAATTGCCCCAGTTCTGCCCTTTGAGAGGCAGTTTCCTGCCCACCCTTTACCATGGCCATGTCTGAGATGGACATTGAGATTTTCATCTCCTTAGTAGCTAGTTTCTGATGGTGCAGATTCTAGACGTTAGAGATTGCTTAGGCTTAGACATAATGTCACATAGCCTTTTGCTTATTTGTTTTTGCCAGATTTGAATTTTTTCTGGCAGTGCTAACCCATCAAAACTTATTAGGTTTTTCCCCCCTCCTTATTTCTTTATAAAAAACACATTGTGAAATATTTTAGGCATACAAAAGATTAAACAGAATAATGTAAAAACACCTACATACCTGATACCTAGCTTAAGCATTAAAACATTAAGCTCAAGCATTAAAACCAATAAAGTTGTCATTAATTCACCACATTCTTGGAGAAAATGTAAAACTGGTTGGGTTTTGTTTTGTTTTTGTTTTTGTTTTGTAACTTTGGGGTAGGGAGGGAATTTCTAAGCATTGCACAGAAAGCAGAAGATATAAAGAAAAGGATTAATTCATTGGGCTGCATTAAAAGTTTCAAGTCCTGTATAGTAAAAGATACTATAAATAAATTTAAAAGGTAAACAAATAACTGGGAGAAACTATTTGCAATGAGTATAATGAAGTAATAGTCAATATCTGTAATATGTAAAGTACTTCTAATATCAATAAGGAAAAGACAAACAACCCAAGAGAAAAATAGGCAATTCACACAAGAAGAAATACAATGGTCAGTAAGCATATAAAAAGGGAATATGCCCTCATTTATAAATAAATAAATGAAAAATAAAAACAACAATGAGATACCATTTTTAATTTAGCAGATTGACCACACACAAAAAATTACACAAGTAACAAGAATGATAACATCCTTCAATGCCAAGCACCTGGGAAAGTAAACACTTTGTTCTCCTGTTGGTAGGAATATAAATTGATATAAATTTTTTGGAAGAGCAATTAACTAGACTCTATCTAAATTTAAAGTGTACACACCTACTATCACACAATTAGTAATATATTATTCAGGAATACCAGAAATGAAAAAAAAAATAAATGTACAAACATCATTTGTAAGAGCAAAAATATTGAAAATAGCTTTAATGTCCACAATATGGACTGGTTAAATAGATTTTGATACAACCATTATTTGGTTTGTTGTGCAGCTTTTTAAATGGATGAGTTAGCCCTGGCTGGTGAGGTTCAGTGGACTGAGCGCCGGCCTGCGAACCGAAGGGTCGCTGGTTCGATTCCCAGTCAGGGCACATGCCTGGGTTGTGTGCCCGGTCCCCAGTGCGGGGTGCTCAAGAGGCAGTCACTCATTGCTGTTTCTCTCCCTCTCTCCCTCCCTATCCCTCTATCTAAAAATAAATAAATAAAATCTTTAAAAAAATAAATGGATGAGTCAGACATGTATGTGTTGATAGGAAATGTTCACAATTTATATCAAGTGGGAAAAACTTAGTTATAGAATAATACATATATTATAATCCCATTGCTATTAGAAAACCTATATAATAATGTGCATATGTATTCTTTAGGGTTGTCTGTGAGTGGCATTGTTTTAATTGTAATAACGAACATATTTATTTTGTTATCCAGAAAACAATAAGAACTTTTAAAAACCTAATTAAGAATGTGTAGTATGTGATTTTAAATAATAAAAATGATATCTATTTTATTATTTTTCTTTCACAGGTTGTGCCTTTGCGTTCCATTTAAGAACTCTCTGCCTAACCCAGTGTTGCAAAGATTTTTTTCCCCATGTTTCCTTCCTCTTGTATTTAGATTTAGAGTTTTACCTCTTGCATTTAGATCTATGATTTTTTAAAAATGTTAGCGTGGTGCAAAATGAGGATTGGATTTTCTTTTATTCCAGAAACACATTTAATTGTTCAAGCACCATATGTTTAAAAAGCAATGGGGGTTTCCCCCATTGAATTCCTTTGGTAACTTGGTAAAAAATCAATTGATCATATGTGTGGGTCTATTTCTGGACTCTTTTTCATAGACTTATAGATTTATCCTTACTAAAATTACAATCTTGATTGATACTGCTTTATAGAAAGTCTTGAAATCAGATGGTGTAAATCATCTGACCCTATTCTTTTTCAAGATTGTATGGGCTCTTCTAAGTCTTTTACCTTTCCATATAAATTTTGAAATTTTGTTGTAAATTTCTCCTTTAATAAAGACTGGAATTTTTAATGGGGTAGTATTGAATGTATAGATCAAACATGTTAAATTTTGTCAAATGCTTTATTTACATCATTCAAAATGATCATATGATTTTCCCTCTTATTCTGTTAATGTAGAGGATTATGTTAATTGATTTCGGGTGTTAAATCAACTTTGCATTCCTAGGATAAGCTGAACATGGTGACCACATATTACTCTTTTTATATATTACTATATTCAATTTGTCAAAATTTTGTTGAGGGCTTTTTGCATCTATGTTCATGAGAGATTTTGGTCCATAGTTCTCTTTTCTTATGATTTAAAAAAATGTAACTGTCATATTTTAAAAAACTTTCACCTATCCCCCACACCTCTTTCCTTTGGCAACCATCACCTTGTTCTCTACATCTCTGGTCTCTTTCTGTTTTGTTTTGCTTATTGATTTTTTTCTTAGATTCCACATATAATTGAAATTGTATGGTATCTGTCTTTCTTTGACTTATTTCACATAGCATAATACTCTCTAGGTCCATTCATATTGTTACAAATAGCAAGATTTCATTCTTTTTTATTGCTGAGTAACATTCCATTACATATACAGAGGTGGGCAAAGGGAGGTTTACAATTGTGAGTATGCAAAACAGGGTATTCTTGAATTATTATGTATTAATTATTGTATTATTTTCCATGTGAGCAACTGTAAACCTCCTTTTGCCTACCCCTGTATATACACCACATCTTCATTCATTCTTCTTTCAGTGGACAAAGTTGCTTCCTTATCTTGACTATTTTAAATAATGCATGAAAATTGATGCAATGAATGCATCAATTTTCAGAGTAGCATTTTTATATTCTTTGGATACATATCCCAAACTGAAATTGCTGGGTTGTATGACAGCCAAATTTTTCTTTTTTTGAGGAATCTCTATACTGTTTTCCATAATGGCTAAACCAATTTACAATTCCAAAGCTGTGTACAAGGGTCACCTTTTCTCCATATCCTCCTCAGTCCTTGTTATTTGTTGTTGTTGTTTTTTATGTGTGTGATAGTTATCCAACAGATGCGAGGTGATATCTCACTGTGGGTTTTTTTTAATTGTTGTTAAAGTACAGTTTTGTCCATTTTCTCCCACCTTCCCACCCCCCACCCTTGATCCCAGTCCCACTTGGCTTTGTCCATGAGTCCCCCATATATGTTTTTTTACCACTCTTCCTCTGTTTACCCCCATCTCCCCCTCATTGTGGTTTTGATTTGCGTTTTCCTGATGATTAGTGATGTTGAACATCTCATATGTTTATTAGCCATCTGAATGTCCTCTTGGAGAAATGCCCACTTTTTAATTAGATTTGAGTGGGGTAGTTTTTTGATGTTGAATTGTATGCATTCCTCATATATTTTGGATATTAACCCCTTATCATACGTATCATTTGTGAATATCTTCTCCGATTCAGTACGTTGTCTTTTCATTTTGTTGATGGTTTCCTTCACTGTGAAAGAACTTTTTGGTTTTATGTACCCCCATTTGTTTATTTTTTCTTTTGTTTCCTGCATCCCAGGAGATATGTCAAAAAATGTGGCTAAGAGATTTTATTACTGCCTATGCTTTCTTCTAAGAGTTTTATGGTATTGTGTCTTAGATTTAAGTCTTTAATCCATTTTGAGTTTACTGAATATGGTGTAAGACAGTGGTCTAGTTTCATTTTTTGCATGTATCTGTCCGATTTTTCCATCACGATTATTGAAAAGATGGTTTTTATCTCATTGTATGGTCTACCCTCTTTGTCATGCATTAATTGACCACATAGGCATGGGTTTATTTCTGTGCTCTCTATTCTATTTCATGTGCCTATTTTTTTGTATGCCAGTACCATTCTGTTTTAATTGCTATGGCCTTGTGGTATAGTTTGACATCAGGTAGTTTGATACCTCCAACTTTGTTCCTTTCTCCCCCCACCCAAGATTGCTGTGGTATTTCAGGATGTTTTACAGTTTCATATAAATTTTTGGATTATTTGTCCTGGTTCTGTGAAATATGTTGTTAGTATTTTCATAGGAATTGTGTTGAATCTATAGATTGCTCCAGGTATTATAGGCATTTTAACAATGTTAATTCTTCCTATCTATGAGCATGGTTTGTATCTTCTTTAATTTTCTAAATGTCTTATAATTTTCCGAGTACAGCTCTTTTAAATCCTTGGTTAAATTTATTCATAGGTATTTTTTGAAGCAATTGTAAATGGGTTTTTTTTCTTAGTTTCTCTTTCTGACAGTTCATTATTCGTATATAAAAAATGCAACCAACTTCTGAACATTTACTTTGTATTCTGCTACTTTACTGAATTTATCAGTTCTCGTAATTTCTTGGAGAAATCTTTGGGGTCCTCCATATACAGTATCATGTCATCTGCAAATGACAGCTTTACTTCTTCCTTTGCAATTAAGATGCCATTTACTTCTTTTTCTTGTCTGATTTCTGTGGCTAGGATTTCCAGTACTGTGTTGAATAAGAGTGGTGAAAGTGGATATCCCTCCCTGTCTTATTTCTGAACTTAAGGGAAATGCTTTTTTGCTTCTCTCCATTAAGTATGATGATAGCTGTGGGTCTGCCACATATGGCCTTTATTATGTTGATACATATTCCCTCTATTCCACTTTGCTAGGAGTTTTTTTGTTCCTCATAAATAGATGCTGGATTTTATCAAATGTTTTTCCTGCATCTATTGATATGATCATAGGATTTTTATCTATTTTGTTTTATGTGGTATATCATAATAATTGCTTTGCAGATATCGCTCCATCCTTGCGTCCCAGACATAAATTCCATTTGATCACGTTGTATGACCTTTTTTCCCCTCCCTGATATTCACACTCAGTGAAATTTCCTCCCCCTCATTTTTCCTTTTTAATATATTTATTTGATTATGTTATTACAGTTGTCCCCTTTTTTCCTCCCCTTTATTCCCCTCCCCCCTGTACCACCCCTCCCACCAGCATTCCTCCCCTTAGTTCATGTCCATGGGTTGTACATATAAGTTCTTTGGCTTCTCGTTTTCCTATACTGTTCCTAACCTCCCCCTGTTTATTTAGTGCCTACCATTTGTACTTCTTATACCCTGTAACTCTTCCCCTATTCTCCAGCCTCCCCCTCCCTGCTGATAACCTCCATGTGATCTCCTTTTCTGTGATTCTCTTCCTGTTCTAGTTCTTTGCTTAATTTGTTTTTATTTTTATTTTGTTGGGTTCAGTTGTTGGTAGTTGTGAGTTTGTTGTCATTTTACTGTTCATATTTTTGATCATCTTCTTTTTCTTAGATAAGTCCCTTGAACATTTCATATAATAAGGGCTTGGTGATGATGAACTCCTTTAACTTGACTTTATCTGGGAAGCACTGTATCTGCCTTTCCATTCTAAGTGATAGCTTTGCCGGATAGAGTATTCTTGGATGTAGGTCCTTGCCTTTCATGACTTTGAATACTTCTTTCCAGCCCCTTCTTTCCTGTAAGGTTTCTTTTGAGAAATCAACTGATAGTTTTATGGGAACTCCTTTGTAGGTAACTGTCTCCTTTTCTCTTGTTGCTTTTAAGATTATCTCCTCATCTTTACTCTTGGGTAATATAATTATGATGTACTTGGTGTATGTTTCCTTGGGTCCAACTTCTTTGGACTCTGTGAGCTTCCTGGAATTCCTGGAAGTCTATTTCCTTTGCCAGATTGGGGAAGTTCTCCTACATTATTTTTTCAAATAAGTTTTCAATGTCTTGCTCTTCTCCTTTTCCTTCTGGCACCCTTATGATTTGAATGTTGGAGCATTTAAAGTTGTCCCAGAGGTTCCTAAGCCTGTCCACATTTCTTTGAATTCTTGTTTCTTTACTCTGTGCTGGTTGAACATTTCTTTCTTCTCTCTGCTCCAAATCATTGATTTGAGCCCCAGTTTCCTTCCCTTTGCTGTTGGTTCCCTATATATTTTGCTTTATTTCACTTTGCATAGCCTTCACTTTTTCCTCCATTTTGTGACCATAGTCAGCCATTTCTGTGAACATCCAGATTACCAGTGTTTTGAACTCTGCACCTGTTAGGTTGGCTATCTCTTCATTGCTTAATTCTATTTTTGGACCTTTGATCTGTTTTTTCATTTGGGCCTTTTGCGGGGGCGGGGGGTGTCTCAGCACACCAATTAAGTTGTGAGGGGTGGGGCCTTAGGTATTCACCAGGGCAGAGCAACCCAGGTCACTGCCTTGTGGCACTGTATGTGGGGGATGGGTCTAAGAGAGAACAATACTGCTTGCTTAGCTCCTGGCTGGCTCTCAGTCTCTTCCCCTGCTATGCCTAAGCAAATTGGATACTTCTGGTGCTGATTCCCAGGTGGGTGGATTGAGAGACCCTGTGCGTCTCCCAAATGAACCCTTCTGTGAGACTAGCGGTTTCTCCCACTGCCACAAACCCCACAGGTTTTTACTGGTAGAGGTTTTGAGGCTTTCTTTTCCCCATACTGGAACCCTGGATTGCATGGTCTCTCTCAATGCCCAGTTGTTCCTTTCAGTTTATCTGCATGCAAATTTGGAGCTACCGGTACACCAGCTGCTGCCTTGCCCACCCTTGTCCCCCAGCCACAGCCTTTCCACATGTCCTCTCCACCCTAGCTGCCCATCTCCGTCCCTGTCTGAATGAATGTTTCTTCTTTAACTCCCTGGTTGTCAGGCTTCCATACAGTTTGATTTTCTGGCAGCTCTGGTTGTTTTTTGCTTTTAAATTTGTTGTTGTCCTTCTTTTGGTTGTGCGAGGAGACAAAGTGTATCTACTTATGCCTCCATCTTGGTCAGAAGTTGACCTATTCAATATATTTTTGAATTAGGTTTTCTAATACTTTGTTGAGGATCTTTGCCTCTACGTCTTTCAGGGATTTTGGTCTATAATTTCCTATCTTTGTAGTATTTTTATCTGGTTTTGGAATCAGGATAACGGTGGTCTTATAAAATGAGCTTTTGAACCTTTCCTCCTCTTGTAATTTTTGAAATAGTTTGAGAAGAATAGGTGTTAGTTCTTTCAATGTTTGGTAAAATTCACATATGAAGCCATTGGGTTCAGGACCTTTGTCTTTTGGGACTTTTTTGATTACTGCTTTGATTTCATTAGTTGTAATTAGTATGTTCAGATTTTCGGTTTCTTTTTTATTCCGTTTTGGAAGATGGCATGTTTCTAACAATCTACCCATTTCTTCCAGATTGTCCAATTTGTTGGAACATAGTTGTTCATAATATATTTTTATAATCCTTTGTATTTCTGTGGTGTCTATTGATACTTCTCCTCCTTAATTTCTGGTTTTATTTATTTCATTCCTCTCTTTTTCATGATGAGTCTGGTTAAATGTTCATCAGTCTTGTTTATCTTTTCAAAGAATTACCTCTGGATTTCATTTATCTTTTGCCTATTTTCAGCTCTGTTTTGTTTATTTCTGCTCTGTTCTTTTTCATCTCCTCCCTTCTACTCAATTTGAACTGTACTTGTTCTTTTTCTAATTCCTTTAGGTATAAAGTCAGATTGTTTGATTTTTCTTGTTTCTTCTGGTAGGTTAGAGTTGCTATGAATTACTCTCTTAGGACTGCTTTTGCTGGGTTCCACAGATTTTGTGGTGTTGTGTTTCCATTTTAATTTGCTTCAAGGTATCATCTGATTTGAAAGATCACAGTCTGTGGTCTTCAGGAAGGGTGGTAAGACATCTCTCTGAAGCAATGACATCTGAGCTGAGATATGATGCTTGGTCAGTGCTCCATAAATAGCCGCTGTAGCTCCAGTGAAGGGCATCAGGGAGCAGCGAGACCCCCATTCCCTCACTTTCTCAGATGCAGGGTCAGTTGGGGATGTGCAGCCTCTCTGATCTGCAAAGTAGGGTACAGAAACTCTCTTGAAGGTGGCAGCTCCTCAGCTCACTTTGCCTTGCAGGATGAGGGCTGGTAGGTGCTAACTGGTTCAAGTCATTACCTTCAAATCAGGGGGCTCTCTTGTGTACCCCACTGTAGGCAGCCTGCTGTGGGCTCTGCTGAGACAGACAGAGTCCCCGGTTTTGCCCTCTGACCACAAGTGGCCTCAGGCAAGGTCTGGCACAGGCACCGAAGGTCATTACAAAATATATGTTGTTTTCCTCTTCTGGGGACAGTGTCTTTGGGCCTTCACAATGGTCCAGGGCTTGACATACCATCTGAGGCTGTCCTGTAACACAGCCTTTAACAAAACTAGGCTGTCCCAAACCCCTGGTAATAGAATTGTTTATATTTATAACAAGAAGGTTGTGGAAGCACCACAATTTGCATGTGGCGTGTGCCCAAGTCAACCTCACAAAGCTCAGACTGTGAGACCTAAAGTTCTAATGAGGTTGTCTAAAACAAAAAAACAAAAAAAAACAAACGGACAAACAACAAAAAAAACATGTCAGCATGGCCTTTGGTGGACCCATGTGTGATAAATGTACCCGTGAGAGTATCAATCATGCTTTTCTTATTGAGGAGCACAAACTCATTGTATGTTTTGCAGCCTCTTTAGTATAAACGGTTTCGTAGAGCTCACTCTGTATCGGGCACAATTTTAAGCACTCTATGTCAACTTGTTTTATCTTCACCACTACCCCATGAAATAGGCAGTAGAGTCCATCACTTTCAGATGGGTTCAACCAGAGGAAAAGAACCAGTGGGAGATCTACAGTAATAGATTTACTGCAAGAAACTGGTTTATGGCAGTGTGGCTAAAAGTCCTTAGGGCAGGTGGTCAGGCAGGACAGGCTGGAACTGAAGCTGCTATCCATGGGTAGAACTTTTCTAGAAGCCTCAGTTCTGCTCTTATGGACTGTCAACTGATTGAATCAGTCCTAACTCAATTCTAGGATAATCTTCTTTTTTTAGAAGTCAACTAATCACACAGTACTTAATTTTTAAAAAGATTTTATTCATTTTCAGAGAAGGGGGAAGGGAGGGAGGAAGAAAGGGAGAGAAACATCAATGTGAGAGAGAAACATCAGTTGCCTGCCTCTTGCCCCCAACTGGGGACCTGGCCTGCAACCCAGGCATGTGCCCTGACTGTGAATGGAACCATCAACCTTTCAGTTCACAGGCCTGCATGCAATCCACTGAGCCATACCAGCCCGGGCTACATGTTACTTTAATCTCATCCATGAAAGAACCTCACAAGAACACCTAGATTTGTATGTGATTGAATAACTGAGACTGTAGTTTAGTGAGTTGACACATAAAACTACCATCACAGATGGGAAAACTGAGGTATGGGGTGGTGAAATGGCTTGGCCAAGGTCTCACAGTGAGTAAATGACAGAAACAGGACTTGAACCAAAAGATCCAGAGTCAGCCCTCAACACGTTTTCACATTGTTTCTTTTAGCCAGTTGCTTGTCATGAAGTTAACCCTGCCCTTGCATGCCTTCTTCTGTTTCATTACATGGGCACTTAAGCCTGATATATGCCAGGCTTAAGATGTGGGAGTTTGGGGTGGCTGGTGTCATGGCTAGGAACACTGGCTCTGCAGCAAGACTCTTTAGAGTCTTATTCTGGCTCTGCTTTCAATAGTTGTCTGAGATTATTGGGTGGGTTTCTTAACCTCTCTGTGCCTCAGTTTCTTCATCTGTAAAATATGCATAAAATGGCACCTGACTCATAGGGCATTTGTGGGGACTAAACTAGATAATAGAGAGAAGATACTCAGAATAGAAAGCAGTCAATGAATATCAGTTCTTAAATTTTGGTTCAGTACCACATTATGCCCCCCACCTCCAGCTACTGTGGGATCAGCCCCAGGACCCCCCAGAGCTACCTGCCTCTCAGCCTTGCAAAACTTTGGCCCATCAGAAACCTGTTCCGTGGCAGAGAGTTGAGGTAACTTTTTCAGCAGTAGCAGGTCCCTGGAGTCATATGGCTTCTGGCACTGCACATCACAGAGTTGTGTGCTGGCAAGGATTGGCAAAGAAGACTGGCTTAGGCCCATGGCCATTCCTGGGATCAGCAGGTGCCCCCAGCACAGAGGAAGCCTGAGATGAAGAAGAAGTTTTATGGCCAGAAAGGCAGGCTCTCAGCAGGTGACACTGGACTGGGAACAATGGGTGCATCAGGGATGCTACCCAAATGTGCACAAGCGGATGGGTAAGGACTCCAGGCCAGGGACTACTGTGGTGTGAGCTCTAGCAGTCTTTCCTAAGGGAAGAAGGAGCAGGCAGGCCCTTACCTCCCATAATTTGATTTTGAAATCCTAAAATCAAGTGTTGACAGGCTAGATCCTCTCCCAGGGGTATCCAACTTTTTGGCGTCTCAGCGCCACACTGGAAGAAGAGTTGTTGTCTTGGGTCACACATGAAATACACTGTGACACATAATCACACACACACAAAATCTCATGATGTTTTAAGTAAGTTTACAATTTTGTGTTGGGCCGCAGTCACAACCATTCTGGGCAGCATGCAGCCCACGGGCCTCAGGTTGGACAGCCTCAATGGGCACTAAAAGGATAATCCACTTCTCAGACTTTTTCAACTTCTAGTAGTCACCTATATCACTTAGCTCATAACCCCATCCTTTGTTTTCATTCCAATCACTGCTTCCAGCATCACATGACCTTCTTCTCTGTCTCTGACCTCTCCTACCTTCCTCTGTGGTTACATTGGGCTCATCTAGGTAATCCAGGACAATCCCTCATCTCATGATCCTTAACTTACTCATATCCACAATGCCCATTTTTGCCATGAAGATAGCAGATGCTGGGGATTAGAATGTAGACATCTGTGTGGGAACCAGCATTCTTCTTCTGCAATAACTGAGTAACACTTATTGTATGCTTATACCAGTATGTTTTTATACATTCACCAGTTGAAGGACAATAACAGGTATTTATATTTTCTAGTAAACTAACTTTTTTTTATTGTTGTTCAAATACAGTTGTCTCCATTTACCCACCACCACTTTCCCCTGCCCCATCCAACCCCCACATCTCCCTCTCAATCCTTCCCTCCTTTGGCTTTGTCCGTGGGTCCTCTATACATGGTCCTTGATGACCCTTCCCCTGCCCTCCCCTATTATCCCCCTCCCTGCTTCCCCTCTGCTTACTCTCAGGTTGTTCACTTCGCATAATGCTGTCCAGGTCCATCCACATTGTCGCGAATGCTAGGAGCTCCTTCTTTCTTTCTGCTGCGTAGTATTCCATTGTGTAAATGTACCTTGGTTTTTTGATCCACCAGTTTGCTGATGGGCACCTAGGCTGCTTCCAACACTTGGCTATTGTAAATTGTGCTGCTATGAACATTGGGGTACATAGGTTCTTTTGAACTGGTGTTTCCAGATTTTTAGGGTATAATCCCAGCAGTGGAATTGCTGGGTCAAAAGGCAGTTCCATTTCTAGTTTTCTGAGGTAATTCCATATGGTTTCCCACAGTGGCTGCACCAGTCTGCATTCCCACCCACAGGGTGCTAGAGTTCCCTTTTATCCACAACCTCGCCAGTGCTTGTTGTTTGTTGATTGAGTTATGATGGCCATTCTGTCTGGCGTGAGGCAGTGTCTCATTGTGGCTTTAATTTGCATCTCTCCGATGGCTAGTGATGCTGAGCATCCTTTCATATATCTCTAGGCCCTCTGTATGTCCTCCTTGGAGAAGTGTCTGTTCAGGTCCTGTGCCCATTTTTTAAGTTGGGTTGTTTGTCTTCCTGGAGTGGAGTCGTGTGAGTTCTTAATATATTTCAGAGATCAAACCCTTCTCCGAGGTATCATTGGCAAATATATTTTCCCGTACGGTTGGTTCCCTTTTCATTTTCCTGTTGTTTTCTTTACCCATACAGAAGCTTTTTATTTCTATGAAGTCCCACTTGTTTAGTCTTTCCTTTACATCCCTTGCTCTAGGGGACACATCGGTGGAAATATTGGCTATTGCCCTTCTTTTTGTTGTATGAGGAAACAAAACTTATCTACCAATGCCTCCAACTTGGCTGAAAGTGTGATAAGAACTTTTTAAAAATTACCACAATAAAGTGATCACCCTTTAAAAATTAATAGTAATTACTTAATAATATAAAGTACATAATCAGAGCTTGAATATTCCTAATTCACAATTTTCATTTTACAATTTATGTGTTTGAAATGTTGCAGTGGGCTGATAAATTTCTTGGATTTCTTTTAATCCATGCCATTCCCCTGATATTCCTTGCAGTTTACTTGTTGACTTTTACTAATTTGCATCCCTGTGGGTTTTTTAAAAAAGAAGTTTCTCTATTTTCCTCATTTCCTGTTAGATCCCCATTATACCTAGGTTTGATTTTTTGGGGGGGTTTAAAAATCATAGGTGGTGCTGACTACTTCCATCAGAGGCACATCATGTCTACTTGTCTCTCCTTATGTGATGTTAGCAGCCATTGATGATTATTCCCTGGATCCACCACTTCATTAGTGATTACACATTCATGCTATTCTAATTCTATCATTCATTCATAATTCATTAGTTAAAATACTTCTGTGAAGATACACTTCCAGTCCTGACCAGCTTAGTTGGTTGGGCATGATGATCCTACAAAGCAAAAAGCTGCTGATTTGATTCCCAGTCACGGCACATACCTAGGTTGTTGTTCTGTCCCTGGTTGGGTTGCATAGGAGAGACAACTGATTGGTGTTTCACTCTCACATTGATGTTTTTCTCCCTCTCTTTCTGTCTCCCTTCCATTCTCTCTCTCCAAAAAAAATACACTTCTATTCATCAACTATTTCATTGCCCCATGAGGCAGCTTATATAAGGAGTGGATAAATGTCTTTTCCTTTTATTTACCAGTTTTCAAAATAACAAGTTGGTCTCCTAGTGCTCTCCAATGGTGACAGGTGAAGTGGTGGTGGTTGTTAAGCATGTGGACCCTGAAAAAGAAGATACCTACTATGAAGGGCTCCTGGTGGCTAACTGAGCTCAAATTTAACAGATCCTAGCAACCATTTATAAACAGGGCCTTTCACGCAAGCCACGCTTCAGGGTGAACCTGCACTAAATTGCCTGCCTGCCCTCTGTTCCTGCCACTTGAGCCACCCCTTAAAAAGGAGTTCCTGGAATTGTATTTCAACCAATAATACTTGAGTGGATATTCCCATCAACATCTTCACTGACCAATCAGATTGGCTCCACTCTGATCAATCAAGACAGTGCTTTGGGGACCAATCAAACTTTTAGGAGTCCTAATTCTAATGAGAATGAACCAATCTGGGACCAAGAGCAAGAGCTTCTCTACATATAAGTCAGCTCCCCTCTGGCTTGAGGAGTGCATTATTACCTTTCCGCAGAAGACTAAGTACTGCATTTTCCTGGTGCGGAGCTGAAACAGAAGACATCTCCGGGAATAGAAAAAGTTGGCACAGAGCAGGGTGAATTGGACCTGAGCAGGTGGAACAGACCAGAGCAGAGCTATTTAGCCAAGAAGGGCCTTGTTCCAGGGACAACCTTGCCCCAGGACCACATCACAGGCACACTGTTTCACAGCTGTGCTATAACACAATTGAGCTAGTTGCATTAGAAAGTTTTATTCTTCACCACACACCAAATTGGGGATTCCTGTTAGTGTTGAATTAGTGCGAATGACCATCGGTTGGCATAAGTGCCATTATGAACTCATGGGTTAGATATAGTTGATGAAAAAATAAAGTTAAAAACATTAAAAAATTATGAAATATGTTATCAAGCTTCCAGAAAAGTATGGAAAGTAATATAGTGAGTATTCCCTGTATACCTACCTCTCAGCTTTGTAATAATCTGAATTTTTCTCCCAGAGTTGCTTTGAATTTTTTCATTTTGAAATAAATTACTAGGTATAAAAAATAAATTAATAAACTAAATGTCAAATGAGCTCCATTTCCACTGTCTAGAAGGAAGCTGGTATGTAGTTTGTTCTAAAAAAAGTTTCTTGAACAGGACTCACACCCAAGGCCACTAGAAAGAGAAACTTAGAACTGGAGTGTGGAAAGCACTGTGGGACCTGATGTGAGGGATTCCACCAGTACCCAACAATCCATTTGCAAATACTTCTGTGTATGTTATCTCACTGGGATGGTCAGGGAGGATGAGAAAACACCATCCACAAACCCATTCACCTGTTAATTCATGCAGTTATTTATTTATTTATTTATTTATTTATTTATTTATTTATTTATTTATTTATAATTCAAGGGAGGACTGAAGGTTTGGAGTTGGAGAAGCCTGTCTTTGATCTGTGTCTTGACACAAACCTTCTAAAACTTCAGTTTTCTTACCTATAAAATGAGAATAAGAATCCCTACTTCATGTGGTTGTTATGAAAATCAAATAATAATTTTTATTCCACACAAATTGAGCATCTACTGTATACAAATGACTGGGTGCTGTCTCTGTGGCCTAATGCACTCTACTCTCCTTGTAAAATAAGGCCCAGAGGCACAGGAAATCTGTGAATGAAGCCAAGCATGTGGATCTGAGGTAATTGCAGGGACTATGGTGGGGTAAGCTCCACTCCATGTTATCATTTGGAGATCCAACTGACAGGTTTAACCCTCTTCTGAAGGGGTTTTCCAAGGTTGTCCAAGGGCATCAGTAATGTCTACTTGGGCAGAGAGAGTAGAGGAATGGGATGAAGGCTTTTATAGGGTAGCTTACATCACTGATGGCCACATTCCCTTGCCCAGTACTTATTTGCATGGCCCATCTAACCACAAGGAAGGCTGGAAAATAGAGTTAATGCAGTGTCCAGGAGGATACACAACTCATGTATGCCAGAGTCTTTTCAGTGACTAAGCCTAACAGGCAGACAGAGGAGGGTGGATCTCAGAGTGCCTTGGGCCATTTGATGACCTGCCACCAGACTCAGTACTGATGGAAGTCAGCCATTTTATGCAGCTTGGCTCCTCCCACAATTACCCAGGCCCAGCAGAAGACACAAACTGTGAATTACTTTGTAGCTCCTGACAGGTAGCCTAGGGCCAGTCACATTCAGTGTTTGACATTGACCTGCATTGAACTCCTTCCCAAGAGAACACAGACCCAACACACCCAATGGTGGGCTTCAGACCACATTAGCTCGACAAGTGGTACACCGAAGGAAGATCTCAGCAGGCACTAACCCTGCTTAAGTGAATTGTACTACATGGGGCCAGCTCCTACATAGTAGCTCACATATTATGGTCAGGGTCAGTCCTCATAGTCAGGCAGACTGAGGGCCAACACAACCAAAGATGGGCCAACAGCAATCAAGACTCAATTACAATAGGAGCCCTCCAACAATAGGAGGGCTCATATAACTCATACAAAGGAATATGCTGGGAGCACCTAGGTCAGGTGATCAGGGAGACTATGTCATTGAGCACAACAGGACACGTACTACATAAGGCCACCATACCAAGACTAGGAGATATAGAAGGTCTATATAACACACAGAAACAAATATAGAGAGGCAGCCAAAATGGTGAGACAAAGAAAATTCACCAAATAAAAGAACAGGAGAAATTCCCAGAAAAAGAACTAAATAAAACGGAGGTAAGCAATCTACCAGATACAGTGTTCAATACTATGGTTATAATGATGCTCAAGAAAATTAGGGGAAGAATAGATGAACTCTATGAGAACTTAAACAATAAGACAATAAGCATTAAAAATACACAGACATAAAAACCACCAGAAATAAAGAATACAATGTTGGAAATGAAGAACACACTAGAAGGAATCAACAACACATCAGATGAAGTAGAAAACTGAATCAGTAATTTGGAAGATAAAATAATAGAAAACACCCAATAAGAGAAACAAAAAGAGAAAAGAATTGGAAAAAAATGAAAATAGTTTAAGAGACCTCTGAGAAAACATGAAGCATAAAAGCATTCAATCATAGGAGTACAAGAAGAAGAAAATGAGAGCAAAGGACTGATAACCTATTTGAAGAAATAATGACTGAAACTTTTCTAACCAGGTGAAGGAAAGACACAATTCCAGTAAGTACAGAGAGTCCCAAACAAGATGAACCCAAAGAGACCCACACCAAGACACATCATAATCAAAATGGCAAAGGTTAAAGACAAAGAGAATCTTAAAAGAAACAAGGAAAAGAGAGTTTCTATAAGGGAACTTCCATAAGACTGTCCGCTGATTTTTCAACAGAAACATTTCAGACCAGAAGGGATTGGCACAAAATATTTGAAGTGATAAAAAGCAAGGATCTACACCAAGACTACTCTACCCAAAAAGGCTATCATTTAAAATTAATGAACAATTAAAGAGCTTCCCAGATAAGAAAGAAAATTAAAGGAATTTATTACCACCAAAGCAGTATTACGAGAAATGTTAAATGGATTTCTTTAAGAAAAAGAAAGAAAAGAGGAAACATGATTATAAAGAACAAAATGGCAATAAATACATATCTATTAATCACTTTAAATGTAAATGTAGTTAATGCTTCAATCAAAAGACATAGGTAGCTGAATAGATTAGAAAAAAAGATCCATATACATGTTGTCTACAAAACACACCTCAGAATGAAAGACACACAGAGACTGCAATTAAAGGAATGGAAAAAGAAATTTCACCCAAATTTCCATTGGATGAAATCAAGCAAATGGAAATGAAAAAATCTGGGGTAGCAATATTTATATACCAGACAAAAAATAGACTTTTAAATAAGGATATAGTAAAAGACAAAGGACATTACAAAATGATAAATAAAATACTCCAACAAGAGGATATAACCCTGATAAACATTTATGCACCCAAGTATATAAAGGAAATATTGATGGACATAGAGTGACAATAATACAGTCATCATAGGTAATTTTAATTCCCCATGAAAGTCAGGCAATCCCAGCCAGAAACATGTTGGTTTCTGGAGAAAGGTACCAACCACAAGGAACAATATTTCCGGGACAAACTAAATTAGTGTCCAAGAGCAAGACTTCTGGCTTTGAGTTTGAGACAATGGAGTAGGAAAATCCTGAATCTCCTTTTCTCATTGACACCAAAACCACAACTACCTATAGAACAGTTATCTCTGAGAGTGATCTGAAGATTAGCAGAATAGATTTTCTACAACTACTAAAATAAAGAATAAAATGCATTGAAATGGGTATGAGAGGTCCAAGCCCTCGCCTGGGGGGACCTCAACCAGGAAGAGGGGCCCACATAACATCTGTCTTTGAAAACCAGTGGGGCTTACATCTGGAAGAGCCAAAGAACTGTAGAAAACCCAGGTTGTACTCGTTCTACGTCCTGGCACAGAGGCAGCAGTTTGAAAAGCACTTCAGTCATGAGTGAAGTTGATGTTTTGACTACTTTTAAAATATATGCTGGTGGTACAGAAATATGCTACAATTTTCTCCTAAGTCAAAGATGTTGGTAGTGTCATTCTTCCCATTTCTTTAACCTACTGGGTCTGACACTGAAAGGTACCATTCCTGAAACTCTTCATTAACATTGCTAATACTGTATACCAACCCTGAGGTTTCACTGAGGACCTATATAGGCTAGCACCCCTCCCAAGTGTCCCCTGCCCTACCACAGCCAGTGGGAGGCCTCAGCATCAACACATAGCAGTGTGTTTGCAACAGTGTGCTGGGTCTTGGAACCAGCCACACCAAAGGCTTACCTCACACACCAGTGACCTTGCAATAGTTGTGGCCAAGCCTCACAGCCAACAGGTGAGGGACAAGCCTCGCCTTCCAGTGTGTTCATGTAAGTTGTGGTCCAGCCAGAACAAAAGATCACACTAGTCCACCCAGAGAACACCTCTGAAGCACTTGGCTCTGGTGACAAGGGAGATTACACCACTGGCCCTGCAGGACATTTCCTAAATAAGGCCACTTCTTTAAGACCAGAAGATTTAGCTGACCTACCTAATACATTAAAAAAAAAACGACCCACAACCAGGTAACATGAACATGTGAAGGGGAAAGAATATGTTACAAACAAACAAAAAATCAGACAAAACTCCCTAAAACACTAAATGAAAGTGTCCACTATATAAAGAGTTCAAGTTAATAGTCAGAAATATGCTCATCAAACTTAGCAGACAAGTGGATAAAGTCAGTGATAATGTTAACAAAGATAAAAATTATATGTATTAAAAAAGGTCTCTGGCCAGTGTGGCATAGTTGGTTGGAGCATTGTACCATGACCAAAAGATTTCAGGTTCAATTTCTGATTAGGGGCACAAACCTAAGTTGCAGGTTTGCTCTCCATTCCAGGAACATATGATCTTTGGTCCAAGTATGTATAATACATGGTCCTGGGACATGTGAGAGGCAACCAGTCAATACTTCTCTCTTGCATCAATGCTTCTTTCTTCCCTTTCATTTCTCTCTTCTTCTCTAAAAAACAATGAAAAAAATGTTCTCAGATGAGTGTTTTAAAAAATTATAAAAAAGGACATATCAGAACTGAAGAATATCACAACTGAAATGAAAAATACACTGGAGGGAATCAATAGCAGATCAGATTATGCAGAAGAATGGATCAGCAACAGGAAGACAGGATAGTGGAAATCAAGTAATTGAAGATCAAAAAGAAAAAAGAATAAAAAACAATGAGGACAGCACAAGGGACTTTTTAGACAACATCAAGCATGCCAACATTTGAATAATAAGTGTCCCAGGAGGAGAAGAGAGAAAGAAAAGGATGGAAAACTCATTTGAAGAAATAATAACTGTAAACTTCCTTAACCTTGCGAAGGAAACAGACATCTAAGTCCAGGAAGCACAGAAAGTTCCAAACAAGATGAACCCAAAGAGACCCACACCAAGACACATTATAATTAAATTGTTAAAAGTTAAAGACAAAGAGAGAATCTTAAAAGTATCAAGATAAAACAACTATTTACATACTAGTTGTTACATTAAGGGAATACCCATAAGGTTATCAGCTGACTTTTCAACAGAAACTTTGCAGGCCAGAAAGGAATGCAATGATATGGTCAACATGATGAAAGGGAACACACACACACACACACACACACACACACACACACACACACTGAAATATTACTCAGCCATGAAATAAAGAAAATCTTGCCATTTTCTACAACATGGATAGACACAGAAGGTATTTTGCTAAGTGAAATAAGCCAGAGAAAGACAAATACTGTATTATTTCACTTACGTGTAGAATCAACTTAATAAATGAACAAACAAAACAAACTGACTTCTAGAAACAGAAAAAGTGATAGTTGATGGAGAGTTGGATAGTGGTGATATAAGCAAAAAAGTAAAGGGGATTAAGAGATACAAACTTAGAGTTATAAATAAGCCAAGTGGATGTAAAGTACAGCAAGGTGAAAACAGTGAATAATATAACAATAATTTTGTACAGGGACAGATGAATAGTGGAGCTTTTGTGGTGATTACTAAGTAAGAAGTATAAATGTGAAATTTCACTATGTTATACATCTGAAACTAATAAAATATTGTATGTCAACTACATTTTAATTTTAAAATGTTTTACATTACAGACCTTGCCCAGTGTGGCTCAGGTGGTTAAAGGTTTGCCCTGTACACCAAAATGTCACAGGTTTAATACACGGTCAGAAAACATACCTGGGTTGTGGGTCCAGTCCCCGGTTTTTCCCTGGTCAGTGTCCGGTCAGTCTATGGTCTGTCCCTAGTCAAAGCACATACAGGAGGCAACTGATTGATGTTGATCGCTGCCTCACGTAGATTTTTTCTCTCTCTCCCTTTATTTCATACACACACACACACACACACACACACACACATATGTGTATAAAGTTCTACATTCAAGAATTTAAAAAATAACCCATGGAACTCAATAATGGATATTCCACACATAAAATCAACAGGTAAACATCAGCCTTCAATGACAAACTAGACCAGATGTATTTAACTAACATTTCTGACCATTAAATCACAAACCAGCAGAACATACATTTTTCTCAAGTGCGCATGAAATATTTTCCAGGATCGATCACATATTAGGACAAAAAACAAGCCTTAATAAATTTTAAAAGTTTGACATCAGATCAAGCATCTTTACCAATCACAATGGTATGAAACTAGAAATAAATTACAAGAAAAAGAAAAACTAAAATACATGCAAAAACATGGAGGCTAAATAATGTTACCGAACAATAAATGGGTTAACAATGAGATCAAGGAAGAAATCAAAAGATACCTTGAGACTAATGAAAATGAAAACATAACCAAAACTCTGTGGGACATAGCAAAAGCAGTCCTAAGAGAAAAACTCATTAGCAATTTGGACCTACTTCAAGAAACAAGAAAAATATGTTCGGTCAAGATGGAGACATAGGTAAACATGCTTTGCCTCTTCGCATGACTACAGCAAAAATTACAACTAGACTACAAAGCAAATATAACCCAGATTCTTCAGAAAATCAAGCTATATGGAAGTCTGACAATCACAGATTTAAAGAAGCCACATTCATCCGGATGGGAAGGAAGGGCAGAGATATGGAGAAGCACAGAGAGGAGGAGAAGTATGAAAAGGTGTGGAGACATGGAGTGGCATGGACATATGTTGGAACGGGTAGTCCTGCATTCACCTGTGGTGAATAAAAATTGGGAGCGAGCCTTCCCAGCCGCAGACAAAACCACGCACACTGGGTACGAGCTCCAGGAAGATAAGTCTCCATAACTTCTGGCTGTAATAACCAGTAGGGGTTGGGGCAGGAGAAGAAACTTCAGAATTCTCAAGAGACTCCTTTTAAAGGGTCCATAAAGGTCTCAGGGCTTATGCAGATGCACCCCCTCTGAGATTCAGCACCAGGGCAACAGCTGGAAGGTCACAAGTGGCATATAAGGAGAAAGTGAAGTGAATGGCCACAGGGTGAGTGCCAGGAGATGGCTTCCTCACAGACAAATTACCAGAGGCCAACAGCAGCATTGTCCTCTCTCTGAGCCCTCCCCCATACAGAGCCACAAAACAGTGAAACAGGTAGCCCTGTTCTGGTGATTACCTAAGCATCTGCCCCACACAATTTATAGGTGCCTCTTCTACATGTAGGCCATGCTACTAAGTGAGGGAGTCAAAGCAGCTCTACACAGAAGCAAACACAGGGAGGCTGCCAAATTGAGGAGACAAAGATATATGGCCCAAATGAAAGACCAGAACAAAACTCCAGAAAAAGAACTAAACAAAATGGAGATAAGCAACCTATCAGATGCAGAGTTCAAAACACTGGTTATCAGGATGCTCAAAGAACTCACTGGATACTGCAACAGCATAAAAAATAACCAGGCAGAAATGAAGGTTGCATTAAGTGAAATAAAGAAAAATCTACAAGGAACCAATGGTGTAAACAATGAAGACAAGAATCAAATCAATGATTTGGAACATAAGAAAGAAAAAAGCGTTCAATCAGAACAGCATGAAGAAAAAAAAGAATTCAAAAAAACAAGGATAGGCCAAGTAATTGAAGAATATCTCGAATATCTCTGGAATATCTTGAAACATACCCACATCTGAATCATAGGGGTGGCAGAAGAGGAGGTAGAGTAAGAAATTAAAACATTTTTTAAAATAATGAAAGAAAACTTCCCTAATTTGGTGAAGAAATAGATGTATAAGCCCAGGAAGTACAGAGTCCCAAACAAGTTGGACCCAAAGAAGACCACACCAAGATACAACATAATTAAAATGCCAAAGGTTAAAGATGAAAAGAGAACCCTAAAAACAGGAAGAGAAAAGCAGAGAGCTACCTACAAAGTAGTACTCATAAGAGTGCCAGCTGATTCTTCAAAAGAAACTTTCCAGGACAGAAGAGGCTGGCAAGAAATATTCAAAGTGATGTAAAGCAGGGACCTACAAACTATTGTATTTTGCCATATGTAATGCACACTTTTTACCCAAAATTTTTAGGGAAAAATAAGGATGTGCATTATACATGGGTAGTACTAATTCCATATCTATATAAATGTTTTTATTTCTTTTGTTTATGCTTACATATTAAAAGTATAACTCTAGAAAGCAATAATGACATCAGTATGCAAAATAATATTCTGGAATATGATAATCTGTTTTGTCATACCAAATTTCTTGTACCTTGTATCTGTTTTTGTGTTTTGTAATTATTTGTTACATAAAATTTCTTGTGCCATAATATCTTCAAAAATAAATTCTAAAATTCTTTTATTATACACAAAACAAGTATTTAAATATGAATAAATGAATAATTGAATTTAAAAATTAAAATCATTATTTTATAAAATGTTAAAAGGACTTCTTAAGAAAAAAGGTTAAAACTATGAACAATAAAATGGAAAAATTCATATCTATCAACAATTGAATCTAAAAAACAAACTAAGCAAACAAGAAGAACAGAGATCATAGATATGGAGAACATTTTGATGCTTGTCAGATGAGAGGGCATTGAGGGAGAATGGGTGAAGAAGTGAGGGATTAAAAAGTACAAATAGGTAGTTACAGAATAGCCAAGGGGATGTAAAGTACCGTGTAGGAAATGGAGTAGCTGAAGAACTTATACACATGATCCATGGACATGAACAAAGATGGGGAGATTACCTGAGGGAGTAGGGGGTGCTGGGTGGAAAATGACCAAAGAGGAAAAATCAGGACAACTGTAAAAGCATAATCAATAAAATATAAATTAAAAAAGCAAAAAATGAAATTACATAAAAAATTTTAAAAATTAAACTGAAAGATTTTTTTCCCTGAAAGTTGGGACCAAAAATGAGGTATTATACACAGCAAAATACAGTAGATTGCTCTATCCAGCAAAGCTATCATTTACAATTGAGGGATGGATAAAATGCTTCCCAGACAAGATGAAACTAAAGGAGGTCATCGCCACCAAGCTATTATTATATGAAATGTTAAAAGGAACTGTATAAGAAAAAGAAGATCAGAACTATGAACATTAAAATGGCAACAAATTCACAACTATCAACAACTAAATCTAAAAAACTAACAAGCCAAACAGGACCAGAATCATAGATATGGAAATCATTTGGAGGGTTATCAACTGGGAGGGGAAAGGGGAGAATGGGGGGAAAGGTGCAGGGATTAAGAAGTACAAATTGGTAGATACAAAATAGACAGGGGGATGTTAAGAACAGTATCGGGAATCGAGTAGTCAAAGAATTATATGCATGACTATGGACATGAACATGTATGGACATATGGGGAGAAGATTGCTGGAGGGAATGTGGATACAGGTCAGAGTGGGGCAAAGGGGAAAATTGGTATAAATGTAATAGCATAATCAGTAAAATATATTTTAAAAAAGAAACGAAAAATCTAAAATAAACAATGTAAACTTTACACATAAAGGACTAGGAAAAGAAAAACAAGGACAGTTCAAAGTGAATAGAAGGAAGACAAAATAAAGATCAGGGTGGAAACAGAAGAGCTTAAAAAAATTGAACAATCAATGAAACCAAAAGATGGTGCTTTGAAAAGATAAACAGAGTGATTAAGCTTTAATCAGACCCATCAAGAAAAAGAGAGGATCCAAATAAATAAACTTAGATATGAAAGAGAATTGACAACTGACACAATAAAATACAAAGGATTATAAGAAAAATATTACAAACTATATTCCAACAAAATAGACAATCTGGAAGAAATTATTACGTTTCTAAAAACATAACATACAATCGTCCAACACTAAATTAAAAAAAAAACCAGAAAATCTGAACAGGCTGATTACAACCAATGAAATTGAAGCAGTAATAAAAAAATCCCATCAGTAAATGAGTGGATCAAAAAACTGTGGTACACTTACACAATGGAATACTATGCAGAAGAAAGAAAGAAGTTCATACCATTTGTGACAGCATGGATGGATCTGGAGAGAATTATGCTAAGTGAAATAAGACAGGCAGTGAAAGACAAATACCACATGATTTCACCTGTAAGTGGAAACAAATAAACAGAACAAACAAGCAAGTAAAATGTAACCAGAGACATTGAAGTGAAGAACAAATTGACAGTGAACAGAGGAGGGGAGCTAGGGGAAGATGGGGGGCAACAGGGGAAGGGTTGTCAAGGAATATATATGGGGGACTCATGGACAAAGCAAAGGGGTGGTGGGTGAAAATGGACAAAACTGTACTTGAACAACAATTAAAAAAATATTAAATGAAAAATTTCAGATTAATAAATAAATAAATGAATCCCAAGAATCAAATGTTCTGGACCAAATGGCTTCACAGTTAAATTTTACTGAACATTGAAAGAACTAACAGGTATCCTTCTAAAACTATTTCAAAATGAAGAAAAGGAAAGACTCCCAAATCCATTTTATGAGGCTAGCATTATCCTAATTTCAAAACCAAAGAGACACTTCAAAAAAATGATAGGCCAATATCCCTGATAAACATAGATGCAAAAATCTTTGACAACATAATAACAAAGTAAATTCAGCATTACATTAAAAAGATCATATTCAGCACTGACCTGTATAGATCAGTAGGCTGGGTGTCATTCCCACAAACCAAAAGATTGCCAGTTCGATTCTTGATCAAGGCCCATGCCTGGTTTGTGAGTCAGGTCCCAGGTATGGGGCATGTGAGAAGTAGCTGATAGATGTTTCTCTTGCACATCAGTGCTTCTCTCCCACTCTTTCTCCCTCCCTTCTCTTCTCTCTAAAAATAAATTAATAAAATCTTTTAAAAAATCATATATCATAATCAAATATATTTATCTCTGGAATGCAAAAATAGTTTATGTCCAAAAATCAATTAACATTAGCCACTACATTTAAAAAATGAAGGATAAAAATTATATTATCATATCAATAGATTCAGAAAAGCCATTTGACCAAATTCAGCATCAATTTATGACTAAAAATGCTTAGCAAAGGCAGGTAAAAGGAAACATAGCTCAACATAATAAAGGCTATATATGACAAATCCACAGCTATCATCATACTTAATGAAGAACAAAAAGTGTTTTCCTTGAGGTTTGTGGAAAAAAACCAGGAATGTCCACTTTCACCACTCTTATTTATCATAGTAGTAAAAGTCCTAGCCACAGCAATCAGACAAGAAGAAGAATTAAAAGTCATCCAAATTGGAAAGGAAAAAAATAAAACTGTTATTAATTACACATAAAATGATACTACATAAAGAGTTCCTTAAAAATTCCACCAAAAAACTACTGAAACTGATAAATTCAGTAAAGTAGCAGAATAGCAAATACAGTCATACCACAGTACTCATCAGCTTCAGAACTCATCAAACCCTGTACTCATCACATTTTGATGAGAAAAAAAATGTTTCAGCACTCAGTACTTTCTTGGGAGTTGTCACACTTGCTAGAAGTTGTATAAGTCACAACACCACCCTGTGAGAGAAGCTACTTCACCCTTTAGTAATCATGGGTTTTAGCCCTTCTTACAAGTTCTGGAACAAATTAACAATGAGCACCAAGGTAGCACTGTACATGTTCAGAAATTGATTACATTTTTATACACCAAAAATAAGTTACCAGAAAAAGAAACTAAACAAAAAGGAATTGGAGCTTCCAGGCAAGATCGAGGCATAGGTAGATAAGCTTCACTTCCTTGAGCAACCAAAAGAAAGATAACAACCAATTAAAAACAAAAAGTAACCAGAACTACCAGAAAATTGAACTGTATGGAAGTCCAACAACCGAGGAGTTAAGGAAGAAACATTCATCCAGAATGGTAGGCAGGGCAGAGATGGGCAGCTGGGGTGGAGAGAACATGCAGCAAGGTGGTGGCTGGCAGAACAGGCAGGTGAGGTGGAGCCTGGTGGACCAGGCAATCCCACATTTCTGTGAGGATAAACTGGGAGGAACACCTGGAGAGTGAGACAGACCACATAATCCAGGGTTCCATTTGGGAAAATAAAGCCTCAAAATCCCTTGCTGTGAAAACCAGTGGGGTCTGTGGTAGCAGGAGAAACTCCCAGTCTCATAGCAGAGTCTGTTGGAGGGACCCTAAGGAGTCTAGATATTCACAAGCCCACCAACCCAGGAATCAGCACCTGAAAGGGTAAAATCCACTTGTGGGAAGTGAGGGAAGTGATTGAAAGCATGGTGAGAGCCAAGCAAGCAGCATTGTTTCCTCTGTGACCCCTCCCCCACATACAGCACTACAATGCAGCAAAGTGAGTTGCCCTCCCATGGCCAACAACTAATGCTCCAACACTTACTATGTAACAGGTGTGCCAAAACAAGACATATGGCCCTAATGAAAAAACAGATCAAAACTCCAGGAAAAGAACTATGTGATGAAGAGATAGCCAACCTATCAGATGCAGAGTTCAAAACACTGGTAATCAGGATGCTCAGAGAAATGATTGCATATGAATGCAAAATAAAGGATGAAGTGAAGTCCATATGAAGTGAAATAAAGGAAAATATGCAAGGAACCAACAGTGAAGGGAAGGAAACCTGGTCTCAAATCAGTAATTTGGAAGAACAGGAAGAAATAAACATTCAACCAAGACAGAATGAAGAAGTAAGAATTCAAAAAAATAAGGAGAGGCTTAGGAGCCTCTGGGACAACTTTAAACATCCCAACGTCTGAATCAAAGGGGTGCCAAAAGGAAAAGAGGAAGAACGGGAAATTGAAAACTTATTTGAAAAAATAATAAAGGAAAGCTTCCTCACTCTGGTGAAGGAAATAGACATTCAAGTCCAGGAAGCTCAGAGAGCCCCAAAGAATTTGGGCCCAAGGAGGAATACAACAATAGAAACCATACTTGAATTACCAAGATTAAAGATAAGGAGAGAATCTTAAAAGCAGCAAGAGAAAAGGAGACAGTTATCTACAAAGAAGTTCCCATAAGACTATCAGCTGATTTCTCAAAAGACACCTTGCAGGTAGGAAAGGTCTGGAAAGAAGTATTCAAAGTCATGACAGGCAAGGACCTACATCCAAGATTACTCTATCCAGCAAAGCTATCATTTGTTGTTGTTGATCAATTACAGTTGTCCCAATTTTCCCCCATTACTCTCCTCTGCCCTGCTCCCTCACATTCTATATACTCCCTACCATTGTTTTTGTCCATGGGTCTTTTATATATGTTCCTTGACTTGACGCTTCCCCTTCTTTCCCCTGTTATCCTCCTCCACTTCCCCTCTGGTTACTGTCAGCTTATTCTTTATTTCCATGTCTCTGGTTCTATTTTGCTCACTTGTTCTATCATTTAGAATGGAAGGACAGATAAAATGCTTCCTAGATAAGGTATAGTTAAAGGAGTTCATCATCACCAAGTCCTTATTATATGAAATGTTAAAGGGACCTATCCAAGGGAAAAG
The DNA here is from genome assembly GCA_004026545.1 of Mormoops blainvillei. Lineage (NCBI taxonomy): Eukaryota > Metazoa > Chordata > Mammalia > Chiroptera > Mormoopidae > Mormoops > Mormoops blainvillei. Next base: position 743,439 of record PVJD01000066.1, read on the forward strand.
ATATCAACAATATGAACAATAAAATGACAACAAACTCACAACTATCAACAACTGAACCTAAAAAAACACAAACAAAAACAAACTAAGCAAACAACTAGAACAGGAACAGAATCACAGAAATGAAGATCATGTGGATGGCTATCTGTGGGGAGCAGGATGGGGCAAAATGAGGGAAAAGGTACAGGGAATAAGAAGCATAATTGATAGGTACAAAATAGACAGGGGGAGGTTAAGAATAGTATAGGAAAAGCAGAAGCCAAATAACTTATATGTACAACCCATGGACATGAACTAAGATGGGAAGGAATGCTGGAGGGAGGGGGGTACAGTGTGGAAGGGGACAAAGGGGAGAAAAAAAGGGACAGTTGTAATAGCATAATCAATAAAATATACTTTAAAAAGGGAAAAAAGAAAAGAATCCCATGTACAATTGCATAAAAAAATTAAATAAAATACCTAGGATTATTTGCTTTTAATCCTCTCCTGAGGAAACTTTTTTCACTACTTTTTAGAGAAGGAGGAAGGGGGAGAGAGAAACTTGACGCAAGAGAGAAACAATGATTGGTTGCCTCCTGGATGCACCCAAACCAGGGATAATACCGGCAACATAGGCATGTGCCCTGACCAGGATTCAAAATCACAACCTTTTGGTTATAAGACAATGCTCCAACCAACTGAGCTACACCAGCCAGGGACCTAGGATTAAATTTAACCAAGGAGGTGTAAGACTTGTCCTCTGAAAATTACAAGAGACTGAAAAAAGAAATTGAATGTATTACAAATAAAGGGAACAATGTACTGTGCTCATGGATGGAAATAATTAACATTATTAAATTGTCCATACTACCCAAAGCAATCTATAGGTTCAAAGCAATTTCTATCAAAATACCAATGTTTCATATTTCACAGATAAGATAAGGAGAGAACTAGAAAAAATTATCCAAAAAGTTGTGCCCTGGTTGGTGTGTCTCACTTGGTTGGAGTGTTGTCCCATGGCCAAATGCTTGCTGGTTTGATTCCTGGTCAGGGTATGAGCCTGGGTTTCACATTTGGTCCCCAGCTGGATAGGTACAATCCCTGGTCCGTGTGTATTCAATCCTTGGTTCGGGTGCATACAGAAGGCAATCCATCAATGTTTCTCACATTGATGTTTCTCTCCCTTCCTCTCTCACTTTCTCTCTCTTTAAAAGCAATGATGAAATGTCCTCAGATGAGGATAAAAAAATATTCTATGGAATTACATAATAGCCTGAATAGCCAAAGCAATCTTGAGAAAGAACAAAGTTGGAGGTATCATGCTACCTGATTTTAAACTGTACTAACAGTAATTCAAACAGCATAATACTGGTGTAAAAGCAGACACATAGATCAATGAAACAGAATAGGGAGCCAAGAAATAAGCCAATGCTTGTATGGTCAATTAACATTTTACAAAGGAGGCAAGAACATACAGTGGGGTGAAGATATTCTATTTAATAATTGATATTGGGAAATTTGAGCAGATAAATATATGTAAAAAAATTAAACTAGTCCACCTTCTTACACCATACACAAGAATAAACTCAAAATAGATTAAATACGTAAATATAGGTCTTGAAACCATGAAAATCCTAGAAGAGAACATAAGAAGTAAACCCTCCAACATTTCTCATAGCAATATTTTTTGTGATATATTTCCTCAGGCAAAGGAAACAACAGGAAGTAATAAACAAATGACACTACATCAAACTAAAATGTGTTTACACAGCAAAGGAAACTATCAACAAAAAACAAGACAACCTACTGAGTGGAAAAAGATATTTGCCATTAATAAATCCAGTGTGAAATTAATATCCAAAATTTATGAAGAAGTCAAGTAACTAAACACCAAAAACACAAAAAAAAATTTATTTAAAATATGGGCAGAGAACCTGAATATATATATATATCTTCAAAGAAGATATACAGATGACCAAGTGACATATGAAAAGATGCACAATGTACAAATCACCAGAGACATGCATATTAAACCACAATAAGATATCATCTCTCAACTCTCAGAATGGTTGTCATCAGTAAATCAACAATCTTACAAGTGTTAGCAATGTAGTGGAGAAAAAGGAGTCTTCCGGCACTCTTGATGGGAATGCAGATTGGTGCAGCCACTATGGAAAACATTATGAAAATTCTCAAAAAATTAAAAGAAAACTACCTTATGATTCAGCATTTCAACATCTGAGTGTATGTGAGCAAAACACATTCCCATCAACAGATGACTGGATAAAAAAGTTATGATACATATATAAAATGGGTTACTTATCGGCCATAATTAAGAATGAAGTCTTACCATTTGTGACAACGTGAGTGGACCTAGAGGGTATAATACTAAATAAAATTTGTCAGAGAAAGAAAAATGTTTTGTAGTTTCACTTATATGTGTAGTCTAAAATACAAAATAAATGAATGAACAAACAAAATTAAAACTGATTCATAGAAAAAGAGAAGAGACTTATGTTTCCCAAGGGGGACTGGGTGTAAGGAGCCAGGTAATAAGGTTAAGGGGTTAGAAAACACTAACTGGGGACGGGATCAAAGGTGGCAGTGAAGTGGGTAGAAGTTACACTAACTTCCTCCCAGAGCCAAACTCGAATTACAACTAAATTATTTTTTAAAGTCATCCAGAATAACCAACTGAACACTAGCTGGAGAGAAGTTTTATAAGTAAGGACTTACAAATAAAACCACACCAAAATGAAACTGAGGGAAGTAAGAAGGCACAAGAGTGCTGGTTGGGCTCTCATGGGCAACAGCTGATGTTCTAGAAGGATATTTCAGCAACCAGTGTAGGGGTCCCCATGAGAAGTATGGGGTATAAAATGCCAAACTGCTCTCTCCAACCAAAAGTACCAGAACCAGGAAAGGCACCCACATAACATCCAGTTGTGAAAAGCAGCAGGGTTTCTGTCTGTCAGACAGAGACTGCTTGAAACACAGCCACCATCTTAAAGGATCAACACAAAATTTTGTTTGCATCCACTTACCCTGAGTTCTGGCAGAGGGAGGGCAGAGTAGACTAGAGACACATGAGGAGAGTCTGGGATTGGTGGCACTGGGGAGAGAGCTGAGGGGTCAGCCACCCAGGTCTTCATGCCAGACATTCCTCATACTACAGAAGCTATCTTTCTTAGGTAGAGTACTCCCCTCCATGTGGTATCACTCTGAGGGGAAGCAATATCCCATCCAATAAGAATCCCTCTTGCTGCACCCTGCTGAGGAGTACAACTGGAGGCTTTTTCAGGGATTAAGCCAAACTGACGCCTGCAGGTGGAGGTGGATGTCAGTCCTATGAAACATAACTGACCCTACATCAGGCCTGGTGCTGGTAAAAGCCAGTCTTGGAATACAGTTTGGTCTTCTCAGCATACACCCAGACCCAGCAGAGGGAACCACACGCTGTGGATTGCTATAGCTACAAACAGGTTGCCCAGGGACATCACAGGCAGCATCTGACATAGGGCTGGTCCGGAGTCTTTACAGTTCTATCTAATACAAAGAAACAAACCCAAAGAGGCATTTGATATGGGAAGACAAAGAAACAGGCCTTAAATGAAAGAACAAGAGAAGTCTTGAGAAGAATAGCAAAATGAAATGATATGAGCAATTTATCAGATACAGAGTTTGAAGTAATGGTTATAAAGATGCTCAACAGCATGAAAAAAGACATAGAAACCATAATAAGGATCAATCAGAAATAAAGAATGCAATATCTCAGGTAAATAATACACTGGAGAAATAAACAGTAGGTTAGATGAACCAAGGATCAAGTCAGTAAAGTGAAAACAAGGTAGGAAAAAAACCCAAGCAGTATGGAAAAAAAGGATTTAAAAAAAGAGAGTAATATAAAGGGCCTTTGTGACAACATAAAGTATAACTACATCTGCATAATACGGATACCAGAAGAACAGAGAGAGCACAGAATCAATAATTTATTTGAAGAAATATGACTGAAAACTTCCTTAACCTGGTGAAGGAAAAAAACAATACACAAGTCCAGGAAATGCAGAATCCCAAAAAAGGTAGTCCCAATGAGGCTGACAACAAGGCACATCATAATTAAAATGACAAACTTAAAGACAAGGAGAGACTCTTAAAAGCTGAAAAAAATTTAAAAAGCAGTTAGTTACCTACAAGAGAACTCCCATAAGGCCATCACCTGATTTCTCAACGGAAATATTTCAGAGTAGAAGGAATTGGCATGAAATATTCAAAGTAATGAAAAGCAAGGACCTACAACTAAGATTAGTTTACCCAGCAAGGCAATCATTTAATATTGAAAGAGAAATAAAGAGCTTCCCAGACAAGAAATAGCTAACTGAGACCCAAATCACAACAAAAGATACACACGGATTAAAAGCAAAAGAATGGAAAAAGACACTTCATGCAAATGGAAAGAAAAATAAAGCTGGTGTAGCAATATTTATATCCAAAAATATAGACTTTAAAACAAAGCCTATAGCAAGAGACAAAGAAGAACATTAGATAATGATAAAAGGAATAATCCTACAAGAGGCTCTAACCCTAGTAAACATTTATTCACCCAACATAAAGCACTTAATATGTAAAGCAAATCTTGATGCACATAAAGAGAAAAATCAACAGAAATGCAGTCATAGTAGAGGATTTTTACAGCTCATTGACATCAATGGATAGATCTTCCAAATGAAAAATTAAAGAGGAGACAAGTGCTTTATATGATAAACTGCTCCAGATGGATTTAATCGATACCTGAGTATTTTTTCCCAAAGCAGTAGAATATAACTTCTCACCCAGGGCACATGGAATATTTTTTAGGATAAACTACATGTTAGGACACAAAACAAGACTCAATAAATTTAAGAAAATTAAAATAATATCAAGCATCTGTGTGAACATAATGCTATGAAACTAGAAATCAATCACGAGAAGAAAACTGAAAAATATACATAGATGTGGAAGTTAAATAACATATTATTGAACAATGAATGGGTTAACAATGAGATCAAGGAAGAAATAAAAATATACCTTGAAACAAATGGAAAGGCACAAAAACCCAAAATTTGTGGGTTACAGGGTAAGTAGTCCTAAGAAGGAAATTGATAGCATTACAGGCATAGCTCAAGAAACAAACAAACAAAAACCCATTCAAATAAACAATCTAAGTTTACATTTTAACAAGGACAAAATGCAGAATAGAAGAAAGGAAATAATAAAGATTAGAGCAGAAATAAATGAAATAGAGTCTAAAAAAAATACAAAAGATCGATGAATCCAATAGCTGGTTCTTTGTAAAGATAAAATTGACAACCCTTTAACCAAACTCATCAAAATAAAAAAATAAAGGACCCATATAAATAAAATCAGGAATGAAAGAGGAGCAATAACAACCCACACCAAATAAATGCAAAGCATTATAAAAAAATAATACAAACAACTATATGCCAACCAAATGGAAACCTGATCAAAATGGATAAATTTCTTGAAGCAGTATTATAAACCAAATCAGGAAGAATCAGAGAATTTGAATAGACAGATGATACCTAGTGAAATTGAAGCAATAAACAAAAAACTCCCAACAAACCAAAGCCCTTGGCAAATGTCTTCACAGGTGAATTTCAGCAAACATTCCAAGATGTATTAACACCTCTCCTTCTCAAACTGTTCCAAAAATTTCAAAAGGGGAGATTCCCAAGCACATTTTATAAGGTCTGCATTGTCCTAATATCAAAATCAGATACACTACAAAAATATATGTCATATAATGATGACCTGATGAACATAGATGCAGTGATCCTCAACAAAATATTAGCAAGTCAAATACAACAATACATAAAAAAGATCTTACATTATGGTAAGTCATAATTATTCCAGGGATGCAAGCTTGCCACAATATTTGCAAATCAATACATGTGATTCACCACAAACAAAATGAAGGATAAAAACCACAGGATCTTATCAATAGTTTCAGAAAAAGAATTTGATAAAACCCAGCACCCATTTATGATACAAACTCTCATCAAAGTAGTAATAGAGGAAACATAGCTAAACATAATAAAGGCCATATATGACAAACTCACTGTGAGCATCATACTAAATGGGCAAAAACTACAAGCATTCCCTTTAACAGTGGGAACAAGAAAGAGATAATGACTTTCACCTCTCTCTCTCTCTCTCTCTCTCTCTCTCTCCCCCCTCTGTCTCTACTTGCTAAATATATTTACTTTAAATAATTTTTTAAATTTAATCTGATGATTTTTCTTCATCTGGTAAAATGATCATATCATAGGTTTTTGATCTTATTGTAGTAAATTCTATTAATTAATCTAAAAATTCGGCAATTTGCATTTCTGAATAAAACTCAAATTGATTGCAATATATTATCAATAGTACATATTACAGGATTTAGTTTGTCATTTTTATCCCACTTCTTTCCCCTGTTATTCCCCTTCCCTGCTGTTCTGGTTACTGTCAGTTTGTTCTTTATGTCAATGTTGCTGGTTATATTTTGCCTGCTTGTTTGTTTTGTTGATTAAGTTCCACATATAGGTGAAATTATATGATATTTGTCTTTCACTACCTGGCTTATTTCACTTAGCATAATGCTCTCCAGTGACATCCATGCTATCACGAAGGCCAGGAGACCTTTCTTTCTGTATGCTGTGTAGTATTCCATTGTGTAAACATACCACAGTTTTTTAATACACTTTTTTACTGTTGGGCACTTAGGTTGCTTCCAATTCTTGGCTATTGTAAATTCTGCTGCTATGAACATTGGGGTGTATAGGTTCTTCCGAATTGGAGTTTCAGGATTCTTAGTGTATAATCCCCAGAGTGGAATTGCTGGGTCCAAAGGCAGTTCCATTTTTAGATTTCTGAGGTAATTCCAAAATGTTTCTAACAGTAGCTGTACCAGTCCTCATTCCCACCAACAGTGTACTAGGCTTCCCTTTTATCTGCAGCCTCGCCAGCACTTGTTGTTTGTTGATTTCTATAATGGCCATTATGATGTGAAGTGATATCTCATTGTGGCTTTAATTTGCATCTCTCTGATGGTTAGTGATGCTGACTATCCTTTCATATGTATCAGGGGCCTCTGTATGCCTTTCTTGGAGAAGTGTCTGTTCAGGTCCTTTGCCCATTTATTAATTGGATTTTTGTCTTCCTGCTGTGGAAATGTGTGAGCTCTTTACATAGTTTGGAGATCAAACCCTTTTCCAAGGTATCATTGGCAAATATATTTTCCCATACTGTTTGTTCCCTTTTAATTTTGCTGATGTTTTCTTTTGCTGTGCAGAAGCTTATTTTGCTGAAGACCCATGTGTTTATTACTTCTTTATGTCCCTTGCATCAGGAGACATATCAGTGAAAATATTACTGTGTGGAATATCTGAGATATTCCTGCCTATGTTATCCTTTAGGGTTTTTATGGTGTCACAACTTATATTTAAGTCTTTTATCCATCTTGAGTTTACTTTTGTGTGTGGTGTAAGTTGGTTGTTGAGTTTTGTTTTTATACATGTGGCTGCCCAGATTTCCCAACATCAATTGTTCAAGAGTATTTTACTCCATTTTATGCTTCTGCCCACTTTGTCAAATATTAATTGACCAGAGACACAGTTTTATTTCTGGGCTCTCTATTCTATTATATTGATCTATGTATCTGTTCTTATACCATTACCAGATTGTTTTATTTACGGTGGCCTCATTTTATAGTTTGATTTCAGGTATTGTGATCCCTCCTACCTTGTTCATCTTTCTCAAAATTGCTGCTGTTATTTGGGGTTGTTTATGGTTCCATATAAAATTTTGAAATGTTTGTTCCATATCTGTGAAATATGTCATTGGCATTGTAATAGGGATTGCATTGAAACTATAAATTGCTTTGGGTAGTATGGACATTTTGATGATGTTAGATCTTCCAATCCATGAATACGGTATATGCTTCCATTTATTTGTGTCTTCCTTAATTTCTTTCTTCAGTGTTGTGCAGTTTTCTGAGTACAGGTCTTTTACCTCCTTGATTAGATTTATTCCTATGTACTTTATTTTTCTGGTTACTACAGAAAGTGAGATTTTTTTCCTGATTCCTGACTTTCCATTGTAGTAGTATAAAAGTGTCTTCAATTTATGAATATTGACTTTGTATACCTCTCTTTTGCCAAATTCACTTATTAGGTTGAGTGGTTTTTTGGTGTAGTCTATACTGTTTTCTATGTACACTATTATGTCATCTGTGAACAATGACAGCTTTACTTCCTCCTTTCCACTTGGATGCCTTTTATCTCTTTTTCCTGTGTGATCTCTGTGGCTAGGACTTCCAATACTATGTTGAATAGAAGTGGTGAAAGCAGACATCCTTGTCTTGTTCCCAATCTTAATGGGAAAGATTTTAGTTTTTGCACATTGAGTATGATATTGGCTGTAGGTTTTCCATGCATGGCCTTTATAATGTTGAGGGATGCCCCTTTACTCCCACTTTGCTGAATGTTTTATGATAAATCTGTGCTGTATTTTATCAAATGCAATTTCCCCATCCACTGATATGATCATGTGATTTTTTTATCTTTCCTTTTATTTGATGTATTACATTTATTGATTTGCAAATATTGTACCATCCTTCCATCCCTGGGATGAATCCCACTTTACCATGGTGGAAGATCTTTTTAATGTTGGAAGCGCTTTTTAAGCTGGATGCACTTTGCAAATATTTTGTTGAAGATTTTAGCGTCTATGTGCATCAGCAGTATTGGCCTGTAGTTTACTTTCCTTGCGGTGACTTTATCTGGTTTGGGGTTGAGGATGATACTGGCTTCATAAAAAGAGCTTAGGAGTCATTTCTCTTCTTGGATTTTTTGGAATAATCTGAGGAGGATAGGGGTTAGTTCTTCCTTACATATTTTGTAAAATTCTCCTGTGAAACTATCTGGTCCAGGACTTTGGTGTGCCAGAAGTTTTTGTTTACTGCTTCAATTTAATCTGCTGTTCTCAGTCTCTTCGGGCTTCCTGCCTTTTTTCATTCAGTTTTGGAATATTATATTTTTCTAGAGCTTTGTCCATTTCACCAGGTTTTCCAATTTCTTGGCATATAGTTGTTTGTAATAATTTCTTACACTCCTTTGTAGTTCTGTAGTATCATTTGTAATTTATCCTCTTTCATTTCTGATTTTATGTATTTCTGTCCTCTCCCAGTTTTTCTTGGTGAGTCTGCTTAAAAGCTTGTCAATTTTGTTTATCTTTAAAAAATCTTTGATTTATTGATATTTGAATTGTTTTTAGTCTCTGTGTCACTCAGTTCTGCCCAAATCTTGATTATTTCCTTCCTTCTAATTGCTCTGGGCTTTGTTTGTTGTTGTCCCTGCAGTTCTTATAGATGTATAGTTAGTTTGTTTATTTGAAATGTTCCTATCTTTTTTAGATAGGCCTGTATTGCTATGAACTTCCCTCTTAGGACTGCCTTTTCTGTGTCCCATAGGTTTTGGACTGTTGTACATTCATTTTCATTCATTTCCAGACACCTTTTGATTTCTTGCTTGATCTCATTATTGACCCATTCATTATTTAATAGCATACTATTCAGTATCCATGACTTTGAATGATTTTCAGTTTTTTTCCTTGTGGAAAGCTTTCAGTTTCAAGCCCTTGTGGTCTGAGAAAATGTTCGTTTCAATTTTCTTGAATTTGTTGAGACTTATTTGTGTCCATTCATGTGGTCTATCTTGGAAAATGTTATATGTGCATCTGTAAAGAATATGTATTTTGCTTCTTTGGGATGAAAGGTATATATATATATATGATGTATATATATACACACATCAGTTTAGTCCACTTGAATGACTGTCATTCAGTTCCACAATATCTTATTGATATTTTGTTTGACAAATCATTTATGTTGACAGTGGGGTGTTAAAATCCCCTACTGTAGATGTGTTGCTGTCTATATCTTTCTTGAAGTCCTCCAAGACTTTATATATTTGGGTGCTCCTATGTTGGGTGCATTTAGGTTTACAATGTTTATGCTTTCTTGATGGATTCTTCCTTTGAGTGTCATGAAGTGTCCTCCTGTGTCTATTTTTATGGTCTTTTGTTTTGAAGTCTGTTTTGTCTTCCTTAAGAATTGATACACCAGCTTTTTTTTTTTTCCTGTCCATTTGCTTGGAACATTTTTTCCAACACTTTACTTTCAGTCTGTGTAGGTCTTTTGGTCCAAGGTGGGTCTTTGTAGGCAGCATGTGTGCAGGTCATGTTTTCTTATCCATTCAGCTACTCTATGTCTTTTGACTGGGGCATTTAATCTATTTAAATTTAAGGTTATTATTGACAAGTACTTATTTATTTTTTTCTCTTTTGCCTGTGTTCCTCTCTCTCTGTCACTCTTTCTCTTCAGCTTCTTAAAGCAGTTCCTTTAGTATATCTTACATTGCTGATTTGGTAGAGGTATATTCTTTCAGCCTTCTTTTGTCTGGGAAGTCCCTTATTTCACCTACCATTTTAATTGAGAGCCTTGCTGGGTAGAGTAATCTTGGTTTCAGGCCTTTACCTTTCATTATTCAGAATATTTCTTGTCATTCCCTTCTGGCTTATAGTGTTTCCGTGGAGAAGTCAGCTGCTAGCCTTATCAGGGCTCCCTTGTATGTTACTTCCTGTTTCTCCCTTGCTACCTTTAAGATTCTCTCTTTGTCTTTGAATTTTGCCATTTTAATTATGATGTGTCTTGGAGTGGACTTCTTTGGTTTTTCTTAACTGGGACCCTCTGTGCTTCCTGATCTTGTTTGACTTTTTCTCTCCTCAAATTAGGGAAGTTTTCCATCATTACTTTTTCAAATAGGTTTTCTATCTCTTGCTCCTCTTCTTCTCCTTATAGTATCCCTAAAATATGCATATTATTATATTTCATGTTGTTCTGCATTTTCCTTAACCCTTCTTCATTCTTTTTTAGCTTCTCTTCATTTTCTTGCTCTTTCTGGGAGCTTTTTTCTACCTTGTCTTCCAGTTCACTGATTCACCCCTCTGTTTTATCTAGCCTGCTTTTGATTCCTTCTACTGTGTTCTTCAATTCACAAATTGTATTCTTCATTTCCTCTTGGCTCTTGTTGATAGTTTCTATCTCCTATTTCATGCTGATGTAGTTTGCTGTAAGTTCCTCATAGTTTACCTGCAGATTTTGGTAATCCTCACTGAGCTCATTGAGTTTCCTTATAACCATTGTTTTGAACTCCATATCTGATTTTTTACTTGCCACTACTTCATTTAGTAGCCTTTCTGAGGATTTCTCCTTTCCTTTCAAATGGGGATTGTTTCTTTGTCTTCCCATTGTTTGTGAGACTCTTCTTTTTTGCTTCTGCCTCTTCAATTGATCTGTTTTGACTCCCTGACTTTGTGGCATGAACTTCCATGATAGGAGACTGTGAGATTCAGTGGTACAGCCTGCTTGATCTCCTGAACTTAATGCTCTGGGATGACTTTTATGCCATTTATGTTGCCTCTCTGGAGGTAATTTGTTTTTACTGTTGTTTACTCATTCTTTAGAGGGCACTTCCCTCCAGCTGGTTGACTGAGGGTCACTCCACCCACCCTTTCTGGTGTGTGTTGTACAGGTTCTGTCACAGCAAAACCACAAAGCCCAGGAAACATATCCACGTATGCTAAAATAACTGCCCCCTGCAATCCCACTATAAACAGCAAATGAACCAGTATTAATAAGGATGTAAAGAGATTAAGACTGTTATAAGAAAGAAGAGAAATAAACTACAGTATAAAATCTAGTGACTCAATATGCACAAAACTGATGAACAAGAAATGATTGTTAAAGAGCTATGTAGTAAAGAAAATATCGCAAATCATGGAAAAGACCATGGTGGATTTCATCCCTCTAGTGTAGTAGCCTCTAGTGTTTACCGCTGTTTTTTCTTTCTGAATCCTCTTTGGTGGTGTCAGATGTTGACCTCATCTGACCTTAGGCAGTCTGTTGGAGACTTCCAGGGACTTACTATCTGTGGCTGTCTCCTTCAGTGTTTAATTTAGTCACTCTGCATTCAGCAGTCAGGCTTAAACACCATTAGGTGGGGCAGAATCCCTCCTGGGGTCTAGGCTAATGTTTCCCCTCAGGCTGCTGCTGCTCAGATGGGAGTAGTCTGTGTGAGCTCAATGGCTGCTGCCTTATGGGAGATGATTCAGCACCAGGGTCCCAGAGGTTACCCTCTTAGTTCTCTCCCCAAAGCCTCTGTCCCCAGTCTCTCCTCAAGCGCCTCTTGTCCTCTGCCTCCCCTTTGCATGGAACTACTGTCTGTGGCTGCCACTCTTCACTCATGAGTCAGACTTAAACATCACAGGGTCAGGACAGACTCCCCCCTGGTGCAGGACCATTGTTTTGTCGGAGGCTGCCACTCAAGGG
>PVJD01000067.1:600000-752459 GCA_004026545.1 Mormoops blainvillei
AGTGCCGCCCAAAAGAAAGGAAACACATGTTCACGCAAATAGTTGTATGTGAATGCTCAGAGCAACTTTATTTGTAATAGCCTCAGACTGGAAGCAACTCAAATGGCCTTCAGCTGGTGAATAGATGAACACATTGTGTTATATCTATACGATGAAATTATCCTTAATAAAATGGAACTATTTTTACATGCAAAAGCATGGATGTATCTCAGAAGCATTTTGCACAGTGAAAGAAGCCAGACACCAAAGACTGCACACTATAACATGATTCCATTAAATGAAATTCTAAAAGGGCAAAACTATAATCATGCAAATTAGATCAGTGGTTTCTTGGGGGTGAAGTGAGTGAATTAGCTGCAGTGGAGCGGGAGGGAATTTGGCGCAGTAGAAATGTTCTGTATTGGATGTGGTGATGGCCGCACAATGGCATACATTTGTCAAAACTCAAACTTTGCTATTGGAATGGGTCAATTTCATGGTGTGTAAGTTATTTCTCAATAAAGTTGTTTAAGACCATAGTATTATTTGAAAAAGAATTCCCTTCAGCAGTCTGCCAATTAATAAACTTAAGCAGAATTACCAAATTTATAAGATCACCGTTTGGAAAACCCTAAAGTGGAGACTGATTCCATTAAGAATTATAAACCATTTGGGGAGGTTGTTGGAGAACAAGACATTTGTAGATTACCCTACAAAGTGGTGACTACTTAAAATGGGTAACATATGCCTTTCCCATGGTTACCCATGATTGTCATCAAAATTGCATCACTGTGTACATACAACCTGACACTAGGAACTTCTTCAAGTGCACCCTGATAAAAAATGTTCTTGCCCTAATTGCCTAACTGGAATCTAAACCAAACTTAAATCTAATTTTCAATTAGAGATATCAGGGATAGAGGAACAAGTAATGACCCTGTAAGAGAATATTGGTAAAATTCTAAGTGTAGTATATTCTACAAGAGAGTTGGACTAGACTATTCAAAAAGTTGTTTCAAAAAACACTCAAGAGAGTTAGGGGAACCATTCTAGAGCCAAATCATAAAGAAAAACAAAAAAGACAACCAAAGGCAGTGTGTGGAATTTGACTGGATTCTGATTAGGGAAAAAAAAGTTATAAAAGACATTTCAGGGCAAGTGGAAAATTGGAAAATATAGGTATTTGGGCCGTTAACCAAAATGGAATTCTGTTGATTTCTTTGGCATGACATTATTATCATGCCTATGACAAGAATGTTATTATTCTTAGGGGGAGCATGGTGCAGTATCCTGTTGTCTACAACTTACTTTGGTTCAAAATAAAATATACCCAAGGCATAAATGAAGCAACTGTGGCAGAACATTAATTGTTAAATCCAGGGGGATGATTAGAAGTATTCATTTTATTCTTTGTAATTTTCCTATGTGCTTAAATTTTTTTATGAGAAAATGTTGAAAAATAAGATATGTACTCTCCTTTTTGGAAAGATAGTTCTGAAATATCATATACCTCAAGAAACTCTGAAATGTTCTTAAAAGATGTGACCACTTAAGAAGGCATATCCTCCTTTTCCTCACTGTTCTTGAACGTCACAGTTTTACTAAATTCACCATTTTACTAAAAATTTATGTTTCTATGTAGAGGAGGGAATCTTTGGAGTATTACAATTAAAATTTTTTGTCTGCTTGAAAAACTAAAGACTAACCGATTATTACGTTATTTTAGATAAATTAAAACAGAAAATGAAACTAGTTAAAACAAAGGCTTAAAACTTTTATTTTCTATTTGGAGCTGGTGAGATTTGGGTTCAAGGGTATATCACCTATAACAAATTACCACAAACTTCCCTGCTAAAACAAGACCAGTTTGTTGGCACACAGTTCTGTAACTGAGCAGTCTGGGCAGACTAAGCTGGCTTCTCTGATTAGGGACTCGCAAAGCCCAAGTCACAGTGTCAAGCCAGGCAGGGCTCTTATTGGGGGCTCTGGGAGGCTCCGTTGGCAGGATTGAGTTCGGCGCAGTTGTGGTTCTGAGGTCCCATGTCCTTGCCAGCCGTCAGTTCCTAGAGGCCACCTGCATTTCCTCTTGCATACTCCCCTGCAGCTGAAAACCAACCTCATTTTATTTTTCATACATTATCTTTCCTGACTTTGTCTTCTGCAACCATCAGGAAAAAACAAAACAAAACAACCCTCTGCTTTTTAAAGGCCTGGCGTGATTGCATTAAGCCTAGCAGAAAATCTCTAAGTCAGTTGTGCCATGTAACCTAAAATAATCATGGGGATGATATGTCATCACACCCATGGGTTCCACTGATGCTCAAAGAGGGGGCTTATACAAGGGTGAGCATCATTGGGCTTATTCTTATAATTGGGCTTAAGGGTTTCTTCTTTGATTTCTAGGAGACAAAATATTTTTTGTAATGATAAATAATTATATCTATTTAATCTATTTTTAAAAAATAAGAGACATATTTTGATTAGAAAAAAACTTTTGGTCTTAATACAGTGTAAAAAGGCAGGCATTTACTTCTTATGAAAAAAACCTCAGCTTTATTTTGTAATCATATCACTGATAGAAATATGAACGTTTTTAAAGGAAATATGTAATGTTCTTTCTGCAGTTCTTTGTATTGTTATTTCAAACTTATTCTCTGAATATTAATTCTGTTTATATGCTTACCACATTTCTTTTCCGGTTGCTCTATATCAAATCAGATTCAGCCATAACTTCACTCCTAGCATGCTCCAGATATCTGTTCTAGCTAATAAGCCAGCTCAACCATAAAAATGTAAAGCAAAAACCATTTTGTTATGCTAATGGATTGGGTGGTTCAGGGATTTAGACAGGGCCCATCAGGGATGCCTTGTCTCTGCTCCATGATGTCTGGGGCCTCAGCTGGGAAGGCTTCCACTGCCAGGGGTGGCTCAGAACCCCGAGTCCTGAAATCACCTGGGGGCCTCTTCACTCACGATGACACCGAGGCTGGGCTCAGCTGGGACTGGGCACCAGAGTTCCTACACGTGCCTGCCCCATGTGTCATGACTGTCCTCCTAGTAGGGTGACCTCAGGGTAGCCAAGTTCTTGCATGACACCTCAAGGCTAACAGCACAACTTAGTGTTCATCTAAAAATCCTCTTTCATATTGGTTTTAAATGAGACACATCCCAACATTATCTTTGATGTTTGATACTTGGTATTTTATATAACTTAAAGAGTTTTCAGATATTCTAAGTTATCGTTTTGTCTCCAGAGAAGAAACAATGATGACGTCTAAATCATAAAATTCAGACTCTTGGATGGATGGAAAATAGGTATTACCTATATATGTTATTCATAGCTAAGTAACATTTTTTTTTTGCTAAGTAGCATTTTTATTTCATTTTAAAGTAATTGGCATCAGCTTGCATAAGGCATAGATTTTGTACTTTAAGAAGACTGCAGCATAATTAAATATGGCAGGTTTTGCTCTGTTCCTGTGTCATCACTAATGAACTGTTAGAATTTTGTAGAGAAGCTAGCTATTGACTTTTGAAGTAAGAGGGTGGAAAATATAAGATAGTGTTAGAAAGGAAAGGAGAAAGTCATAAAAACAATTTTTATGAAATCAAATTTTATATGCCTTGTTCTTAGGTTTCTCACCTAAGAGAGGGTGGAACTTTTTCTTGTGTTACCTAAAGTGGGACCTGATGATGCTGAGTTCAATGACAGATGCCTATGACCCCAGAAATTAGGACTGCACTCGCCTAAATCTTCATGGGTCTTGAACAGAAATGTGTTATAGCAGCCACTTGCAGTATTAACTTACCTCAAAAAACCCCTGATGATACACTTTTAATTCATTATTTAGTATTTTTAACATTTCTAGTGTGTTATTTAAACATAGAGCCCCATATTCATTCTTCTATTAGTCTTTAGGTTATTGAGACTGTTTATTCTTACTAATCTGAGAGGAAAAGCCTTAAAAAATCTCCTGGGTTGACCTTCCATTTCTGTCACCTTATAAAAAATATTACATCTTATTTTTGGGTTTCCGTTCTATTAATGTTTAACACCATAACTTTTACATTATGCTTTCTGACACTTAGCAGATATTATGTTAAGTCAATTTAGGTGGTTGTCTCAAAAGAGACACACTGTCATTGTTCTTTCTATTCATTACATGTTGGGCTTCTCTGAAAATCAATTTTTTAAGAATTCAGTGAACCCGAGTTAGAACATTAGGATTAAGTGATGTTGACATTCAAAGGCCAGAGGTTCTCAGTGTAGTTTCTGGGCCCCAAAGCATTTTGTTACAAATGCATGTTCTTAGGACCCACTCTAGACCTATTCACTCAGAAACTCTGGGCTTGGGGTCTGGCAGTTTGTGTTTTAACAAGCCGTGGCAGGGGGTATGCATGCTAAGTTGGAGAACCGCTGTCTTAAGACCTTTGCTCTTGATGTCAGCATTCAGCATAAATTCGGCCTTTTTATCCTTTTGTATAAGTATTAGTAATTATCTGTGTAAGACAGTTTTATGTGTAGTATCTTAGTTATTCATTATTACATATGCTAGGTGTATGTACATATACATGTCAACATATTTTTCTTGATTTTGTACATTAATTAAAAAAACACACAAAAGAATACTATCTCTGCCATTGTCCCCTGCAGATTTACAGATAGAAGCAAAGAAAATCACCTGCTGTAGACAGAACTTGACCAGGGTGGGACTCTGGCGCTGGAGATCAACAGTTAGCTAAAGGGCGGGAAGAAGGTGCTGAGGAAAGGGGTGAAATAAGAGGGCATAACCAAGGTGTAGGACCTGTGTTGGGAACTGAGCTGAGAGCACATCATCAGGGCGGCTAAGTGGGAATACAGTGAAAGCTGATACTCTGCCATTTGGTTAGTCAGGACTCCTCCCTTCCAGTGATAGGGGGAGGTCAAATCATCCTTTCCTCTGTTGATTCAATCTTCTGGTAGTCAGGACTTACCTTTGCCCTCAGCCCCATATAAAGTCACCCCACAGTAAAGTAAGATGAATTTAATGATTGCACAATTGTCATTAACTTGATTATAGCACTTTATTCTACATATTACAGCCCCGAAATGTATTCCAGTGTATTGTAGAATACACTGCAGTGCTGTAACGTGCAGGTCGTGGTTGTGTTACTACTGTTAGGTTAAACAGAGGTGGTGTTCACCTGAAAAGAGGCATCAGTTGCTTCCTTCAAGAACGTAATATCATTGTTTCATCAAATGAAAGATTTCACTTATTATTTCCTCTCACAAGGCTTTTTCTCAGATTGTATCTTGGAAGTCCACACTTCCTTTGTTGCAGCAGCTTGGGAAGTAACATGGCTTTAGTAAGTAACCCTTTTTAAAATATGTTTATTGACTTTTTCAAGTGATAGCTATTATTCTTTATTTCAATATAGCCTAAGAATGTAATCTTTAGTTTTGGCATATGTACCCATAGTAGGTTCTCACTAAGTAAATACTGGTTAAATGAATGAATTTTCACTTTTTAAATTTAGTTCACAATTTTTTTAGAAAGCTTCTTTTATGTTAGAAAAGGGCTTGGAAATATTATTTTCGCTACTGCTCTGAGTTGTTTTTTATACTATGGTATGTTTTTATAGTTAAATATTGATCTCTTTTTGAAATTCTTAATTGCTTATGGATTTTTAAAGTTGATCTTTATTTTCTGGTTCTTTGTTTTAAATGTTCCACTTAATTTCAAATGGGGAATTTAAACCAAGCTCTCTACTAGGATAGACATTATGGACATGTCTTGAAAAATGTACTGTTATAAAGAATAATACTATGGCATTTGCCGGTAAGGCTTCTCATCATGTGAAAATGAGGGGGAAAACCTATTATATTCCTTTAATGGTGTTGTAAGAAATGGCAAGAACTTCACCAGACTTTTTACTAGCAGACTCGTTTGGGCTTCTGCCTTTTTATCGTTTCTGTCTCCCTGCAGCTTCTAAGTGACCTTTCAAATTGTTTTTCTCCCTCTATATCCTCACCTTTTCACTTTCCACACCACTCACACTTTTCAGTTACTCTGGTGGGTTTGACAGTACTCAGTTATCACCTGTAGGTAGTCTCAGTTCTTCCCCTCCCTGAAACCCCACTCCGTCTGTGGTCACTGTGACGTTTCAGAAGGGAGTGTGACGGGCAACAGAGGGAGAAGTTCTTGTTTCTTTCACTGAGAAGTGTTTTGACATTTTGGTTGGTAGTAAAAACAATGAAAACCTGATTTAAGAATCCAGCAAAATCCGAAGGTAAGGAATCAAAGACATAAACCTTACAAAGAAAAGGAGAAGCTCTGAGGAAGCTGGATTCGTTGGCTGCCTCTCTCCCTAGGTCTTTTCCATTCTTTTCTCTGGCTTGCAGTTGAAGCCGATTCAACAGAGATGGTGAAGCCAGAGCCACTGAGTTGTAAAATTACCCTCTTTTGTAAGACTGTGCCTCAGTGGATTGGAAGCTCTTGGTAGCAGAGAAGTTACTGAGGCTGGCCCAACTCGAACTGTGTATTCCCTCACATCCCACACACTGTGGGCGGAAGATGTGTTTACTGGAAATCTGCAGTAAAACACAGGGTGGCCCTTCCATAGCCTTGTTCCACTGTGGGGCCATACCTGCTCCGACTCAAGCCGGGCTGAAAGGAAAAAGAAAAAAGGAAAACAAAAAGAAAAACCTGCGGTTTGTGCTTTTAATTGATGCAAACCTTTTTGACTTTCACATCACATTTTCCTAATTAATTGCCTGTTTCAAACTGTGAGTTCTTGTTTTTCAGATGGGAGAGACAAGTGAATGTTTTTAATCAGTGAGAAATGAGAAATTGGGGAGGAAGCAGAGAAAGCATGTGAACGAGAAAGAACGCTTAATGGCTAAAACAAGGTCCAAGAGTATTCAGAAGAAAGGTGTCCAGGGCCAGTCAGAGGAGTTATTGGCCTTGGGCAGAAAAGATATACTGTTCTCTGACCAGGGAGCATCAGTGTGACTGTGTGTCAGAGTTTGAGAACTAAGCATAATTCCTGAGTGGAGGCATGGATGTCAGGTAAGAGCGATAGGATTGGGTAGGGGCCTGGAAGAACATGGTCAAATTCATGGTAACCAAGATGTAGAGTAGAACCATGAGTAAGTTAAAGGGTTTCTGAGGCTGCCACCAAAGCTGAAAATCCCGTATCTGGACCAATAGGAATCACCTTGCTCCACCTTCCCTCAGAACTTAGTATTCTCCCTTCAGAAGTGGTTAGTTAATACAGGGTAGGACTGTTCGGGCGATGCAGCAGAAGGACTGAGAGAAAAGAGGTTGAAAAAAAGACAGTTGGCAAGTGAGAAAATAGAAGTACTTAGTTGTGAGGCTTCATCTGAGTAAGGAAGGGGGTGAAAACAGGAAGGGGCAACAGGACAGCTTTAAAGAACTTGAGGGTTTTGGTGGTCCAGGCTCACACGTACTGACAGAGAGAAGCAAGAGAGAAGGTAGAATTTCAGAATCGATAATGCTGGATGTAAATCCATCCTGGATATGTCGGGGTTCAGGTTAAAGCCAGTGATTTTTACAGTGATAGTCACTCCCTTGGAAAAGGTTAAGGAACTTGGATGTTGGGCTCTTAAATGGGCTATTCACCTGGACCTCGATAATGGTAGCTAACATTTCATGACAACCTTTTCTGTGCTGGGCACCATTACCAATTTTACATATATTTTTTTCTAATGATTTTAATAATCCTGCAAATGAGCTTTCTTCCTTCACTCCTTTATTTATGCTTTCTTCATTCCACAAAATGATTTACAACCAACAAAAAACATGTCATAACTCAGGACTGAAAAAAAAAGAGAAATAAGGGTAAAAAGTGAAAGCAATTAGGAAAAATAAACAAACCAAAAAAGACTCCTCAGAGACACAGGCAATAGCATGGTGATTAACGGAGGGGAAAAGAGTGGGGGAAAGTAGAAGAGGGTAAAGGGGAGATAAATGGCGATGGAAAACTTGGGGTGGTGAACACGCAATACAATATACAGATGATATACTATAGAATTGTATACTGAAACCTATATAATTTTATTAACCATTGTCATCCCAATAAATTCAATAAGAAATAAAAATAAAAATAAATATATTTGTAAAAAATAAACGTAATCAAGGGTAGGCTAGTACACAAACTTGTGGTGTTAATTTTAATACATTTACTAGGCAGTAAAATTGACTCTTAACATTTTAAGATCAAACCTGAAGGAGAAAACACGAATTACCCAACACTCAGGGTTGATAAGATAAAAATAACCTAGTTCCCTCAGAAGATTACTTTCAGTGCTGAGATGTGGGAATGACAGGCCTGTGTAATGTGATAAACAAAATCTTCAAGAATGCTCTTTAGGTAAAAATAGCACTGCATTTTATTGAGTTCTTTGTGATAATATGCCAGTGTAAGCCAGTTAAAGTTAGTTTTATGCAGGTTAAAACAATGTAGTTGAATACAGTGTTCCGTAAAATAAGGCTCAGAAATGTAGATCTATCTAGCCAAATGCCATACTTGATTAAAGATTGGTAGAGGACCAGATGACAGCTGAAGATGAGTAGAAGATGTCACAGCAGAATAGCAAAAACTTCAGCCTGCTAATAGCAGTAAAATGGCTTCAAGTAGAATGGTCTGAGCTTTGGAATCAACTGTAGCTCTTTCTTGATCTGAGTTCAGCTCTTCCCTTAGCCTGGATAAGGGCTGGGGACAGTATTTACTGGGACACTCAATATCTAGGGAAGTAGGATATGAACTATAGGGGGATGAGATTGGATTCTGTTTTTGTTTGTTTTTTGTTTCCTTTTTGTATTTGAGTACTTTTAAAATGAGGCACAGGGATGTTGTTTTATCTTATAATCTTTAAGGCAGTGGTTCTCCAAAGTTAGCATGCATTTCAATCATTCGGAAGGGACCCCACCTCCAAGTGACTGAATTAGTAGATCTTCAGTAGGGCCGGAGAATGGCATTTCTAAAAAGGTTTTAAGTAATGCTGAAGCCGCTGGTCAGAGGCCATACATTGAGTACCTTTGTTCTGCAGAGGGGAAATAAAATGGTATTGGATGCTAATTAAAAATATTAATACTAAATTAGGGGAATGTCTTAGATTTTTTTTCAGAAATTTTCTTGTTTTTCATGAACTTATGTCCATATTAGTAAACTAGTGAATGAGAATGGGTTCAAAGCTTATTAGGACTCCTTTTCATTTGTTGGGAAGGATCATTTATTCCTTGCAGACTTTACCATTTAATGCTTTTGTATACTTGCTCCAGCCCCTTTTTCACTGACAATATCAAAGATAAATTTTTTATAACCTGCGCCAAATTCACAATTAATTGAAATTCTACAATTTCACAGGGAATTTTTGTTTTTTCCTCTAAACTTATCTACTAGTTAAAGTACAAAAGTTCAAAGATTGTAGCCTCTTTCCTTAGAATGGTAGAACTTCCAAGGGTCATTTGAATATAAAATGAACAGTTTCTCAATTTGTTCAGTGTTTAAAAGGCAGAGTTTCTATGAGTATTGAAATAGAAAGCTCATTTTAATGACTTTTTCTCTCAAGACTTCCATATTAATTTTTGGTCGAGGAGAATGCTTCTGGTATATTATAACAACATTCTGATGTAGCATCAAGCTCTAAGAGGTGCTTTACAGATTAAAAAAAATTTAGACTGTTTTAATATTAATAAGAGAGGCATCTCTTAAATACGTAGAATAAATTGCATTTAGGAAGACCTTCTAAGCTCATAGAGAATATGAGGGGTAAAATAGAGGGTCCGGAGCTGTGGTGTTTCCTTCAGTTCGGGACCCCACCAGTTCAGCTTCGATCTGATGAGACTACAGAGTAGGTGTTATCTTTTTTTTTATTCCAAAAATAAAGCCACTCTGGAAAACATAAGTAAAAAAAGAGCAGTGGGATCTGAATTACATTTTTCTTTGGTTCTTGCCATGGTTTAGGTGATAACTAGAACATGTGCAAGAACTTCCTGTACTTACTTGATAAGAGCATGTGGGTTAACTATGCTTGAGGAGGTCTGAATATAATACTCTGCACACGGACACCTGATAGCAGATAGAGGAAGCGCCAAGCATGAGTAAATTACGTACAGCTGATAACCTCATGCAGCGCGCTGATGGCTCTGGGTTTTTCCTTTTAGATATTGTTTTAATGCCTAATAAGATAAAGTTCTACATGTGAAAAATATTACAGTAATTAAAAACATTTGGCTTTTTTGCATATATTTTCTAAAATTAACTGTCTTGTTAACACTCATCTGTCTTATTTCTAATTGGGCTGAAGTGTGTGAAAGAAAAAGAGCTTTGATATGGAACTGTTTTTCAAAGGATGACTCCACTGTGATACACACAGAAGAGCAAATAGATGTGACTTTCAAGAAGTTTCTAATGTCAGCATTTTTACTTAGGTGGCAAAGAATTAAATAAGAATTTGCTACATCTCAATTAACTAAAGTTTTTCATGTGTCATTTGGAAGCCTGAACATTATCAGTTTAGAGCTTAGAGTTGAAAGGCGGTCCTCTAAGATCTGACTCTGAAGAAATAGTTTATCCTATTTCTTTAAAATAATCATATTATCATCTAACTTTTAATGAGGAGGGGGGTCAATATTAAATAATTGCCTTTTCTCAAAGCAGATAAATACCATTATTTTCTTATTTCAAGTTCTACAGCAGGATTATTTTGCCTGACTGTCTTGAAAATTGTCAAAAAGAACTGAAAAAAATATATATATGAATCAGATTAATGTAATTGGAGTAACTTTTACAAAGGCTTTGCATTAAAAAATTCTTATAAACCATGATCATGTTACAATTTCACCATAGGCAAACAGCCAGTATATTAAGAGAGTTCTTAGCATTTTTTGAAGGCTGAATTTTACATAAAAACAAGGTTATATCATATGCCTGTGGAAAAGTTAATACTCATTTTTTTTCTATCATCCCGTGAGTTTTTATTAAAACTGCTACCACCTGTCAGCAATAGGTAGACGAGAATCACAATGAAAGGAATCGATACTGAAATAAATGTCTGAAGAAAAACAGAATGAGGTTCTTTTCTTGAATTGTGATATGTACCATTGGCTATGTACTTGTGGCTAATCAGTATTGCAAAAGTTTGGGAGGATTTAAAGTCTGAAGGGAGTCAGCAAGGGCCATGACCAGGTGTGCTGGGCTCTGAAGCATATATAATTTGGGGATTTTCTTTAAAGGAAAAAAAAAAACCCAGAAAATATTTTCCTTTGGAAATTTATGAAAGCCTCTAAGTGAAAGCTTGGATTTCCTCCCAGGGCCAGGAAAGGGTATCTTTAAAGAAGACCCTTAAGTTTAAGCTTCACAAGCTTCAAGGTAAGCACTACCTTTCAGCCGGAAAAGGAGGACCATAGGCTCTGCTGCTGGGCATGATTGGCCTCCAAAGTTTCTTCCGCATCAGGCCACATTTTTCAGACTTCCACTCCTAGCTGAAAAGGTTTTCTTCTGCAAGAGAATTTCCATCTCACCTTCTTGAGTCCAGGTTTACAAAGCATCTGCCTGTTAACTAAAATCTTCAAATCTCAAATGAAACATGCTAAGTAGATATTTTTTAATTGATTGGTTAGGAGTTGGCCAAGATGTAGAGCACTTGGCCAAAGTTGTTGAAAATTGAGATAAACTGTGTTATAGATACGGTTGGCATTTTTTTGGATTTTGCCACATTTTAATGTATTAGTGCAGCATGCCAGCAAGTGAAGTATGTGAATCACATTATTCTTAGAGAAATGTTATCAGACTTAAAACTTGTTTTATGTTATAGCGGCTCAATAGGAGAACCACGTGTTGGAAATGCATTTTTGAATCATAATTATTACGTAATACATGTTGTCTGTCAAATGTCAGGGATTACATATCCATCTTACTGATCTCAATGAATAGTGTGTCTTACGGGATATTTGCTTAGTGAAACAGAGAAGTGTTGTGTTTAAAAAAAAAACACAGGCTTTAGAACTTAAAATATTTAAATAGAATCACCCTACCTCAGGGGTACTTTCTTATATCCATTGTAAAACATTTAGAACATATGCAAACTTTATGTATTTAGAAAGAGAAATTTCTTTTAAAAGTGTGGATTTTGGAGTTTTGAGTATATCACTAACTAGTTCTGTGCATTGGGCAGTCCTTATATTTTTGTGCTCCCATTTTCTCATGTATTCACGGAGGACTCCTAAGCTTCTTAGAATAGTTAAATGGTATAATAATTGTGGGGTACTTGGTAAAGTGTCTGGAATATAGTGAGTCCTTCTAAGTATTTACCTAATGCAGCTGCTGGTTTGTCCTTGATTCCACATTACACAAATACCCATCTGATAAATTCCTACCTGTAGTAAATAAATACAAAATTGGTGTCTTTATAAGTTTGAATTTTTTTGTATCAGAAAATTAGAACTATGTAACAACCTATTTTTATTTTTGTCTCAGGTATCAGCGAGGCTAGTCCTAAATTTATTATTCTGATGGCATAATTTGTTCAAGTCTGAGAACGACTACTTTGCTTTCTTCAGTTGGTCCCCATTCTCTTTGATGCTTTAATTTCAAATTTTATACTATCTTAATCCATAAATCACTGCCAAGCCTTTTGGAATGGCAGTAACTTGTATGAAATGGTCTATCCCCATTCTGCATTAATATCTTTATCATGTGCAGTTGCATCCGGATTCTCATCTGTGAGGTTTTAGTAGTTCCATGGATTGTTCTGAGACTTAATTGGGACACTGGCCAACCCTGCACACTGTCGAGGGCCTTCGGTAGTACGCCAAACAGACTAATTTTATGTGAATATCATGTTTTCTGACACAGGTATGAAAAGCAAAATGGAAAAAACATCTGCTTGCTAAATGCATAGACTTTAAAATAATATGTTTTTGAAACTCAGTTAAATTTTTGGGTAAGTTTTAGGTGAAACCAGAAGTTACATTCAGAATTTTAGAGTCAAAACCTATATAAAGGTGTAAATTACAGTTTTGTCTGTATACTCAGGCCTTTGGCTTGCTTACTTGCTTATAGTTTATATTCAAGAATGAATCACCACTAAATGAGATTTTAGGTCTTTCTGAAAGTGAGAAAATTCCATTGAAAGATGTAATTAGTCATGTTTTTATTACATAAGATTTTTGTAAGCTGGAAATACTGCATTTTCTCTTTCTTTAGCTTTTCTTCCATATTGTAGCTATGTGCTCCAAATGTGTTGAAAAATTTCTGCTACATAATGATATTGTGAATGATACATTATTAAGGAAATTTGTCCACCTGACAGAAATGAGCCATCATAGGTAGACAGAAAACTTTGGAGTTAACAAAGTTCTGTGGATTTACAGCTGAACAGATTGCACGTAGTTATTTTTAAATTCCACTTCAATTTTGGAATTGTTTAGTTTACCTATTATTCAGAAAAATATTGAATATAACTTACTTAGAATTGTGAAAGGGCAGTATAGTTAAACAAACAAAAAATACCCAGATCTCTATTGATACTTGACTAGAATACCCATGGCCTAGGCCCAGCTGTGTCGCTCAACTGTAAATGTGATTTGGACAATTTAATCTCTGTATGCCTTAATTTTCTCGCTTGTAAAACAGGAAAGGTTGGGTTAAATGGACCCCTCACCTTCCCTTTCAGCTCTAACAGCTTTTGATTGTATTGTCACAAAGTAGTATATGAAATGCTTTATTCAAAAGCAGTTGGTGCAATATTATTAAGCATTGGTTCCTGGGCTGTATTCAGTGGTCAGGAATGAAGTTCACAGCTTTGTATAGTCTGAATTATTTATTGGACATTTGAGGACAATGACCCGTATTTGTGTCATTGTTGAACTTCTGTCCCATATTCTATGAGAGGTAACTGATGGTCAGGTTGGATCTACATCTGTGCTAAAAGCAAGCCTCATCCTACTGTTGGGGCCATGCTGATGGAGGCACCAGTAACGTGGAGGCGGCTTTCTGCTTGCCTGATAGGAATCCAACAGTGAGGACATCCTCGGGGAAGCATTGCCACTGTGGGACAGTTTCAGTTCCACTGAGTAACAAAGTGACCTGAGAACCTCAAAGTGGGTCCGTGGACTCCTGTGGTCCACTGGGGCCCAGCATTGGGGAGGAAAAGAACAAAGAGGCAACTTTGTTTGCATACATTCCACAGGTTTTAAATGTTAATAATTAACTGTGACAAGAAGTATAGCATATTTAATTATGCATACATGTTCGAGGCAATAGATAGAGCCCACAATGGTTCAGAAAGGGAACTAAGGAGTCAGTCTCACTGGGTTCAAAGGTGAGTACTGCCTCTCACTGGCTGTGTGATTTTGAGCAAGTTGCGTAACTTGTTTGTGCCTCTATCCCCTCGTATATAAAATGAGTATAATAATAATAGCTTCCTTATAAGGTTGTTTTAAGGGTTAATGTGTTATCAAATATGTGTTATTAAATATGTTATGAAGACATTTAGAATAAGGCCTGATACATATTATGTAAACATGATATATTATTGACATTATTATCATTATATGATTTTCACAGAAAATTTATAGTATTAAGAATAGATTTAGGCACAAATAACTGCAAATCCTTAAACAGAAATGATGTAAGCTAGCAGCTTATTTCTCTCAAATATTAAAAAAAAATAGGTGTCCAATGTCCTCTGGTATTAGGGACCAGGTTCCTTTGTTTTGTTTTGTTCTGTTTTGATCAGTCTCAGTGGGTTTTTTTCACCTCATGGTCCAAGATGGCTGCTCAAGTCACCTTGTTTGAATTCCAGCCAGGACAAGAAAGGATTGAAGGGAATGTACCTTTTCTTTAAACACAAGTTTGAGAGGTCACACATGACCAATCTGGTTTACATCTTGTTGACCAGAACTTAGTTTGGCCTTGTAATTTAGCTTCAAAGGAGAATATAAAATGTGCTTTTTAATCTGGCAGGCTATGTGTTCCCAAGTGATTGTTTTATTCAGAATGAAAGAGCGTATTTAGAAACAATTAGCACCTATCCACAAATCTTATTACATTTTGAAGACTAGGTTCCCCACTCTTCTCAGTAAAGCTAAAAGATCTTGGCTAAAATATTTTATATTATTTGTATATGATTTGTTTGTTTAAATATTTATTTTCTGTTCCTACTATTGTGTCATTTTAATTCCCATGTATACAAAAATGGATCGATGTCTCAAAAGTCATTAATTAAAAGACAAAAATAGAATTAAAATATTAGCACCATAACTCTAGTTCAAATACTGAATTTAAACGGATGTTAAGTTGGGGGAAGGGACTCTACCAGTGTCATAATTTGCCAGAGGCTTCTGAATAAGGAAACATATGAATAGCAAGTGTGGCAGTGGGTAACTAGCATTCAGATTTTATTGGACTGGTGATCCATTGACCCCTTAATCACTTCTTATAAAACTTGCAAAATAAGTCTTTCCTATGTAAAATTAATGAAGATAGAGGGAGATAGAGGCTAAAATCCTAGAGACATCATTCTGAATGCCCATCCTTTGTGTGACCTGTCACATGACTACCAAGAAGTTCATCAGCTAGCTCAAACACTAATGACAAATGTCTGTAGAGGGAAAGCACATTAATTATTGGCAACACCCCTTTGTTAAATGATGTATCAATGTGTGAAGGAACATTCACGATTTTGTGTATTAACATTGTCCTCACAGTGAGGCGAAAGAACTGAGATTTAGAGACTGACTCAGAGTTTGGAATGTATGAAATACATCTATTCATTTACTCAACAAATGCTTTTTTCCCCCAGAAAATCTACTCTATATTGGCAAGTATTTCAGACACTGGAAATATGGCATTGAACAAAAGAGACAGAGCCCGTGCCCTCACTGAACGTATATTCTAATGAGAGAGAATTGTTTGATGACTTCTAGCATTATTTATCAGTTAAGACTCTGTGCCACAGGTAAATGGAGTGATTGTTTTGAGAGTTCTGATCTAGACTGAACAAAGTAGGTTAGGATCTACTGAGATCTAATGAGAGTAAAACACTTTTGGTGGGGTGCAGGGATGGCATTTGCTTTGTAAATTAGAGTTTTACCTGAATACTTGTCCATCTCCTGTTTTTTCCTACAAAAGCAGTTACTAGTCATTAGTCTGCCTCCTGCTTAAGATTCAAGGATGAAGAAAATAGTGAAAATTGTGAGTAGGATAGAATTGCAGTCACTGAGTATATATCTAGCATGCTGGGCAAAGAAATATAAGATTGCCTTTTACCCCACTGAAGAATGATGGCTGGCTGGCTGCCCAGTGGCAAAGGGGCTCAAACAAGTTTATCTGAAAAATGGAATAAAAGCATTTCTTCTTGGCAGTGGATTCTTTGATTTATATTATTTTAAGTGGTTCCTTGGTTGGTATTTCTCTATGGTGATTCAGTTTCTTGACTAGCTTGGCCCCACCTTCTCCTGAATGCATTTTCACAGCGTTTAAACATGGAAGGCAAGTTATTGGGGGATTTGAAGAAGACTGATTCCAGATGGTTCCTAGCAAGAATTTTGTTTTTCTGCCTGACTTGATGATTTTTTTTCATTTAGATGAAGTGTAATAGTGTATTTAAAAATTAATAGAAATGCTGCATCAGAATATAAAGATTTATTTCTTTATGTTGAAAGAAATGGTCAGCCTCATTTTACATGTGATAGGTGTGTCCACAACTATCTGAAGACACATATCAATGAAATCTCCCCAGAATGTCTAGATCTATATTTGCTTCAAATACTCTGAACTATCTGAGAGTATCACGAAACACTTGCTATCATTTCTTATACCCTGCAATGGTAAAGAAGGAGTTTCTAATTATATAAAATAATGACCAAGAAAATACAGTGAATGGATACGGAAACTGACCTTTGGCTTGTGTTCAGATGAAGACACTTTAGTGAAGGATTGCAAACAGCAAATAGTGTCTGAGCAATATAAAATTTTTATTCACTTGAAAACTTCTAATTTATACTGAAAAATTCTGATGACTTTGTTTTTTGTTTAACAACTATTTAACAAATGTGCTGAACATTTGTTAAATAGTTCCCAGATCTCTTAAGTTCAAGAAATACTGCTCTAGGCAGGGTAACAGAAATAAGTTGCATAAAAAGCAAAGTGATCAAGCTTGCGAACAATCAGAACTGGGCATATATAACTTGATTAAGGGGATAGTGGTGGGCCCAGGGTGCTGTTTAAGGACTAACTGCAGAGGTTACAAGTAATAAATGCTTTAATTATTCATTGGGCAACAAACCACTTTAAAACTTAGTGGCTTAAAACAACGACTTTCATTATCTCACAGATTTACAGGTTGACTGGCTGGTTTTTGCTTCACGTGGGTTTCAGCTTGGGGTTGGTCACTCCATCTGTATTCATTCAGGCTTAGCTAGGACCTGTTGGTTTTCTTGCATGCAGCCTTTCTCTCCAGCTGGATTCACTTAAAGCTTGGCAGATGGGTACCAAGATGGTGTTTCCAAGAGATTAAGCCCCAAACCTTAAGTGCTTGTCTGTTTCTTAGCTAAAACAAGTCACATGGCCAAGCCCAGAATCAGTACAAGAGAGGGTTACACAAAGGAATGAATACTTCAGTTACGTTTCACTGGAATCCACCAATGAAGCAGTCTGCAAGTGTGGAAAGAAAGAAGCTTCTGATTGAAATATTTATATTTCTGATTAAACCTAAAGAATAACTTGAGAGATGGGACAAGCTTAAACTAAGAAAGTTTGAATTACTCTATAAATGTGAGAAGCAGGATGTTTTATGGTGGTGGTTCTCTGCTTGGGCTACACACTAGAATTATTTGGGGACCTTTAAAAATTCCAGATGCTTTGATTGCATCCATGCCGATTAAATAAAACTTCTAGGAGTTGATTCAGAAAAGAAAACTTTCAAGCTCTCTGGCATGATTCAAGGTTGAGAATCACTGTTTTAGGGGTATGTTTCTTTCAGATTGACTGGAAGGAGGACAACCATATCTTTTCTTGGCATTGCTGATAACTGTGTTTGCCAAATGTGCAATAAATAAAAGATCAAGCATGGCATTCATTATTTTTGTTGGGCTCCCAGTTTATGATTTCTTTCTCTTATTCCAAACACATTTTTTTCTTGCAATATCATCAGGATTGTATTTGTCCTCTTCTCAGAATGCTAGAATGATTCAGTGTTTTCCTGGAAGTGACATTATAGTATCTCCTGCGGATATATCTGATTTGAGTTTCTCAGTTTTCCTTCTCTGATGTTCTTGCTGCCTACGTATGTTCTCATCCTCCTAGGCCTGTCTGTGTCGTTCCAAGTTCTATGACTCTTAACTCGCCTTCCACTTCCCAGAGCAGATGCCTTTGTGTGGTGTAAGCTGTGTAGCAGTCTTTCCTTATTGTCCTTTCTCTTTGTATTTTTCTCAGAACAATTCCTCATGTCTGCAGTTACTTAAATGATTTCTGTAATCCATTACTTTATGTTTGGGTTTTCTTTCTACATGGAATTAACATTTGAATGCCTGCATTTATATATCTGTGGTTGGGCATATCTTTATTTTTGTATGATGTTAATATGTTTTAAACTGTAATATGTATATTTGATAAATCAAAACTTTTCAGATAAGTATAACATAAAGAGAAAATTTCTGTACATGCCAATCAACAGTTTAATTCTGTAGAGGAAATTATTAGTGCTTTATTGTGTTCCCAAAAAAATGTCAGGCATATATCAAAAATATGTATATTTGAAAATATATAGCAATGAAAGTAATATGTTTTTGTGAACTTTTAATAATTTAATATATCTTAGAGATTTTGTCACTTTTGGCTTTTTACATTTCATTATATTTTATTTTCTGGCTATAACATAAATTATTTAAATTATGTTCTCCTGGTAACATTTGCATCCTTTCTGGTTATTATTTTTAATATATATCAGGGGAATTGCTGGATCAAATAATTTGTATACTTAAATATTGAGAGCTATTGACAAATTCCCTTCCAAAAAGATGCCACTAATTTTATATTCCCTTAAAAACTTATAAGAATGCCTGTTTTTCCATATCCTCATCTACATTGGATTTGAACCAATTTTTTAATATTTTGCCTTAGGCCCTTATTATCTCAGCTGTGCTAATGCAGTAATCTGTTTTCTCTGTATACCTTGTACCTAGATATGAACAGAGTTTGGCACACATGGAAGATTCCTTATAAATATAAGAGTAATAGACTTTACTGGAATGAAGAGCACATTAGAAAATTTCTGCTTTTGTTAAAAACGGTTTTAAAAGTTCAGTATAACATAGACACTCCCTGGTACTATTTGAAACCATGCCATATGCTGAAATAAAAGTAACAGAATAGCCTGTATTGGGTGTGCGTGCATATAAATACAAAGTACCAGA
Organism: Mormoops blainvillei; assembly: GCA_004026545.1. Classification (NCBI taxonomy): domain Eukaryota; kingdom Metazoa; phylum Chordata; class Mammalia; order Chiroptera; family Mormoopidae; genus Mormoops; species Mormoops blainvillei. The sequence continues at coordinate 619,404 of PVJD01000067.1, forward strand.
AATCTACTGACTGGTATGAGACTGGTATGATACTTTGCACCTGGTGATTTGTAACCGTTTTGAATAGTCTATATACCTATTTCCTTTTTGAACTGTGAAGTGAAAGTTTGTTTTCTTATCTGGATTTTGTGGAGATTTCCTCTTGTATACAAACAATAGAGTAAATGACTAATGAAAAGACAGTCCGACACAGGTAGTAGAATATTTAGGAAAGTCATAAAAATTATACCTTATGTAATGAAAAACTGGCATTGAGCAATATTTTATTATATTGTGATTAAAAAATCATGACATTATAAATTGCACTTCATATCTGGCCTCTGTAGTTTTTCTTTTAATATATTGAAACTGTTTTATTAATAAGGAAATTTAAAAAAATGTAACCTTTTACTTTGAGGCAAATACAATTTTCCTGGTTCATAATTAAACTTATCTCTTAAATATCTTGCTATTTTTTGAGAGTGATAGAAAACGTAGAAAACTGTATGTTCTTTGGGGTTTTAAGAAATATTTATTGTTTGGATCTATTATAGGATATTGTTTACTTTTAATGCATGAAAGAGTAGCATGCTATCAAATGTCTTTCTTTCAAAATGTGTGTATTATCCATCATTGATGTGAGTGAAGTTACATATTTAATATGGATTCATGAAACCAAAGGTCTATGAATTATTTGCTTTTTATTTATAAGTACTTAATTCTCTTAAGTGGAATTTCTTTCTGCCTGTTATAGGCAAGCTTCTAAATAATATCTACCAAAATTATTGACTACCTTCTCTGTTCCAGTATTTATACTAGGTATTTTGCAGTCTTTTTAAATTTAATCTTCACAAGAGCCTCTTGAAGTGTTATTATTGCATTTCATGGCTGACAAGAATAAACTTCCAATAGGTTAAGTAACGTGACCATTCATGACAGAATTTGTCAGGGGCAGACCTGGGATGCAAACCTGACTCCAGATCCACAGACACTGCATGCCCAAGAATGAACCTCAGCCACCAAGAGAAGAGAAGACTCCAAAGAGTTCATTTAATTTTCCATTGTCTTCTGTACCTTTGTGGGCCACTTGAGCTTCATGATATTTCAGAAGCTAAAAATTGGAATAACCACATTTTACAGTTCCTATTTTAATGCAGAATTGCTCAAAGGCACACCAGTCTTTCTGCTGAAAAAGTAGCCGCTAAGATAAAGCCACCTAAGCTGAGAACCACTGAATTAGTCCTTCATTCTGTCTTACTTTTAAAGAATTAAATTCAAAAGAAAGAATTCTATTTTTGTGGCCAATTCTGGGCTACGTTTTGTTCCATTTATTAAATTCTCCCATAGGTTTTCTTTGATAAAGGGAGCTTGTATTTCTATGTGATAACTATAAAAAATAGATTTCTATAGTTTCTTTACAGTGTAATTTCACACTATGATGCCTTCAGTTATTTTATCATATTTATATGTATTAAAATATTTTTAAAACTTCTTTTATAAGTTAAAAGACTAAGTTCTTAACTAGTTTTTATATTTAAGACAAGGAATTTTTTTATATCAGTTTTAATGAACTACTATGTCAATTATGTACCTGGCATAAATAGTTATAAGCCTTGTTTTAAATTTTGTGATAACTTTGGAACTTAAATAGAGCATATGATATAGAAATAATCTGTTACATATTTTGATTTGGAGTTGTGATGGCTACATAAACCAGGTTTTCATTTTAAAAAATCTCTCATTTACTCTCTTATTCTTCTGAGATGGCTGTTGTCTTTGCCTTTAATATTTGAGGAAAATGTCTTATCTTGTCATTTAGACCACAATCTCCTATTTCTCTTTTAATAAATAAGCATTGTTTAATAAATATTTTTCTAAAGCTAAATCAAATACATTTCTAGAAACTCCAGAAGCAGGTTTTATATTAAGATAGAAGTAAACTTAGAGTTCAGCCTTGATGTGTCTGTAGATAACTATTATTGCCTTGAATTGGGAATTAGCTGTACATTGATTTATTTTTTTTATCCTCACCCAAGGACATGCTTTTTGATTTTAGAGAGAGTAGAAGGCAGGAAGAAAGAGGGAGAGAGAAACATCGAGGTGAGAAAGAAACGTTGACTCCTTGCCTCTTGTACACACCCCAACTAGGAACTGAAATAGCAACTAAGACGCGCCCTGAGTGGCAATCGAATGAGCAACCTTTCCGTTTATGGGATGACGCACCAACCGATGGAGCCACGCTGGTTGGGGCTGATTTTAAGATATTAGTTACAGCGATATGGGCATTGGAGTTTCGTTTATGGTGTCTTGAATCAGGCAATGACTTTTGCCCATTGGTTACTGTTTTTAATGTTACATACTTCCTTTAGTAAAGTCCTCACTTAACATTTTCTATAAGCTCTGCAACTTCAAGCCAAATGACATAACAAAACCAATTTGCCATAGGCCAGTTGATATAAACAAGAGTTAATTTCTAATGCCATCTCATCAATGTTACAATGAAATAACTTGAAACGGAAGAGAAAGATCTGCTGCTGATCAGGGAACTTTGCTGTCCACTGCTTCTCTTGCTTCAATTGATAATTGTGTTTCCTGCACTGCCCCTTGCCTCTCATACTGTACAACCCTACAGCACAGCTCTATTATTTCTCCCTGGGTATGCCCCTAGATATGGCTCTACATACCAGGATCACACGCTGGGGGTGGATGTCTGCCACCTGAGTTTTCACAAGCTTTGCAGGGCACTCAGATGCTCTCTGAAATGGGAGAACCATTGGTCTGTTGAATCTTATTACCGCACTAACATTAGTGTAACGGGGCACTGTTCCTTGAATTGAAGAAACCTGAGTTCTGATCTTAGCCTCTTGCCAGTTGTGTGACCTGACCCCTCTGTACCCTGTTTCCTGATTATAAAATAAGGAGACTGTGTTCTGTGACTTTTTCCCACATGATCCAAGGCACTAATAATTTCAAACATTTTTCAACTGTATTATTTCTTCTGCTACTGGTGTGCAATTAAAAATGCAACACCTGAAAGAAGCATAATTCAATATTCCTGAGTTAAAGATGCTATGGGGAAAGGAGGTAGAGCATTTGTCAGGTGCCTTTAAACTACAAACAAAGAAGAAATGGCCCTGAGTGTTCCAGACACCTGTAGGCCTTGCTTAAGAAGACACTTGACAAGAACAGTTAAAATATTTAGTGGTACTTGATGTGCTGGAGTATAAAACCAAGTGTATTTTAAGCAGTTTAGAGCCCATTGAACTTGTCTAGCTAGTTCAGTTGGTATAGCCAACAAATACTTGTGCAGGAAGCAGTTAATGTTGATGGTTTCCTGTACTACTTGGCATGTTTTTAAAATGAATGAATTATAAAATTCTACACTCAGTTTTAGTTTGTTGTTTTTTTTTCACAAACTTGATATTTGTATTGTATTTGTATTAACTTCTAACAATTCTATGTAGTTTATTTTATATGATGAGCAGAAAGAAACATCAAATAATAGTTAATTAGAACAGTGAAACAGATGTAAAAGTTCTGCTTTATCTAATCAATACCTGACAATTCTTAGAAAATATCTTCTTTTTTAAATTGTTTTAAAAAACAAAATATCTTTTGAATCTCATTGACTGTTTTATGTGTTCAGTAGTACATATGTTTAAAAATACTTAATATTCTAATTATAAAAAAATCCTTTTTTGTAGAAAATTTATATATTGTATAAGACTTTGGTATAAAAAATAAAAGCCCTTTGGAATCTAGTTTCCCTACATTTGGCCACTACTGAAAGTAACCATTGTTATATATTCCTTCAAGTTGTTTTCTAAATCACACTATTAAAAATATTAGTGCACTACACTCCTATGCATTATTCTTGTTATATTTTGTTTCATATTATATGCATAGTCCAAGTTTCAATTCCTTTGACAAATCTAGGACAGAATTCTAGGATGTCAGTGAAATCTTTATATCCATCCTCCTAAAATTCAGGTATGAATGCCATAAAAAAAAAACCAAGGGAAACTAAAATAAAAATAAAAATAAAAAAGGACATAGCTAGGAAACTAATGTACCTCTAAAACTTATGAGGCAGAGAGATACCCTATTATAAAATGGTATATTATGAGATTTTAATAAGCAATTGATTGAAGGAAATTACTTTGCAGAGTTGGTTTAGAAATTAACTTAATAGTCATATTCCTGTAGGAAAGTCTAGACTGCAGTACTTTGTTCTCTGTTGTTACTTATAGTTTCAAAATAATGTGGCAATGAGGCTGAATTTCAGAATGAATCACCCACTGGTCATTAGTCAGTCAATAAATGTTTTAAAATATGCTATGCATTGGGCATGAAATACCTGGGGAGGTTTATGGAAGATTTTTATTTCTGCACCCCTTTGAAAGAGCAGCTCTGTCATTCCCATCTACTGGCACCCCTTGACACCACCAGCTACCAACTCACGCCCCACCCGCTACTCACCCCTCCCACTTGCATTAACACCCAACAGGCAACTTCGACTGTCAGGGATCTCTGTAGCTGTTTTGTCATTGATCAAGACATGTTCAGAAAAATTTTGATCTCTTGTGTGATTTTGGCAAACAGCAGTCTGAGCTTTGCTTTTCCTAACAAATAACTTGCAGATTGTCATGTTTCTGTTGGGAGAAGGAAAAACATCCAATCAGAACAGAATTGAAATGATACAAATGAGGCCCATTGTTTAGCAAATCGCTGGTGTTAGGTAAGAATTGTAGATAAGAATAGCATGGGCCCTCTTAAGGATCAGAACAGGCATGTGTGCATGCATGAGGAAGCCAGGCCTTTGTTAGTATCCTTTCTGAAATGGCTATTAAAGTAATTATAGTAATTTATAGAATTTTTCCCCTTCCATTTCCAAATGGGTTCCATTTTTTGTCTTTTGTCTGGATTTCCTCAGTTGGAGTGTGTGTGTAAGAATGTGCTGGGTGGCACTCCTATAGTCTCTATGAATTAATCTGCGCCGAGGCTGATGAGGTGTGGTACTCACAGACACCCGGAGATGGCTTTGCCAGCTTTGCTGTCGGGAAGCTCAGGCCCTTTGAGAATAATAAGAGAATCGTACTGTACAGTACTGTGTCTTAGCGGTTAATTATAGTTTGTCATGGAACCATTTAAAATTGCTCTGTTTGATTTAAAGAGGCATTTTTTTTCCTGAGTGTCTTAAAAAACTACATTTATTCACACAGCTATGGGTTTTATGATTATACTTTGTTGCGTTTTTATGTCACTGATGCTTGTGTATAAGAACAGTAATACTTTCTGCATATGACTTCTAGAGGGAGACTTTAAAAATTATTGACCACATACGTGCTCATTGTGCAAAACTTGTAATTTTGGTAGAATAGAAAGACAAAACACAATTTTATGTAGCAGTCTTTCTCTGTATTTTTTGAAGTAGCTTCAATAGTTTCAAATCCTAAGAATTCCTTATAACAATTTATGTTTATCCTACATTGTCTTTACCCGAACAAAACAAATTGGTGAGTTGACAAGTTCACATTGAGTATGGAGATTAGACTGTGTCTCAGTAAGCCTTGGCATCATTATTGTTTATCATAGTAGTATTGTGCATATATAACTTACTCTTTATATTTTACTAACTGAGATGTTTACCCTTATAATGACATTTCACACACAAGAAGACATGATCTATGCTGTTTATCTTCTTAATTAAAGTAAGAATTGAAAGGGTTAAGGTTTTCCTAGTCTGTAGATTAAGCATAGTAACCACAGTGGCCAATTTACTATTATTTGCTTACTCCTAGCAGAGATGGAGAGTCAGTGGTGGAAAAAGTCTAATTCATCAACAAGCACAATTGTGGTTGATCCCAGTGGGTGAGGATTCTCAGACAAAAGTAACTATTTGTGGCTTTAAGACCTGTTGTTTTAATAGGAACTCATTGTATTTTATTTTTCAGGTGGTTGGATTCCCCAGCAGCCACTCAAGTTTAATATAAAGGATGTTTAAACATTTTATAGTTTTGTTTTCATAAGGGAACAGTTGACAAGCACATTTTTAGGAAAGCAGAGACAGAGATAGGATTGAGAGTAAATAAGAAAAAAATTAAATTTAAATGATGGCAACTACAGGTTTTCCATGAAATTACAGTAATACTGAGTTTCCTAAAAGATGTGAATGGTAAATTTCTAGTATTCCCATGGAAATGCAACAAATGGAAAATTGTTGTATTCTATGTGGTTTGCATAAAACAGCATGTGGTGTAGGTTATTGTGAAAAATAAATAGACATGTGCTAGCTAGAGTCGTTTAGGCTACTGGGAAGAAAAGTACCTTCAAATTTAATATGTTCAAAGCCATCTCCTGTTTCTTCTCAGCTTCCTGCCTCACCTTAGATGCAAAAGGGGATTTATTATTTTGACTTTATGTATTTTACATCAACATTAAGATAATTTCCCTGTTATCTCTGGGACAATTAGATATAATTGACATGGATAGATTTATTAATGACATATTTTTAAACAATACTGAATGTCTTTAATGAATTGGTAAAAGATGACTTTCTTTTCCAAAAGATTTCAGATATTGTGTATTTGGCTTTACCTCTGAAACATGAAGTCACCTTCACCTTCAGTTCTATTCAGAAACCAAATATTTCTGTGTAATTTCCACTGTTGCTTTGGATGGTAGTACAAACCATCACCCTCTCTCTGGGACCACTGAAGTAGCCTCCTAACCTCTCTCCCAGCCCCTCCTTTCATCCTCACTTCCTCTTTCTCCCCATGCCCCCACTTGCCTTCCAGAATGACCTTCTAAAATTGTAGATCTGATTATGCTAGATGCTGCTCAGAACCACTTAACGGCTTTCCACCTTGCCTAGAGAAAAGTCTGAGGCGTTTATCAGGGCGTGGATCCTGCCTGCTGCCCTGGCCTCATTTTCACTTCGTCACTAAATTCCGGCCACATTGCTTCAGTGCTGTATTTTTGAACTTGTAGTTTCCCAAATCAGAGCGTTTGTACCTTCTGTTTCCTAGGCCTGAAAGTATTCTTCTTTCAAATTATTAAACAGCTAGCTGCCTGACCACATCCTGATTTCTGCTTAGGTGCTCAGTCTGTTTGGGCAGATAGAGCAAAAACGCCATACACTGGGTGGCTTGTGGATGACAGAGATTTATTTCTCAAAATTTTGGAGGCTGGGGAGAACAAGATCAAGGTGTTGGCGGATTTGATGTCTGCCAAAAACCTGCTTTATGGTTAACTGTGCACCTCACTCCGTGGAAGGGACAAGGGAGCTCTGCGAAGCTTCATTTATAAGGGCACCATTCCATTCGATTCCCAGGTGCCCCAGCTCCTGATGCCATCACATTGAGCATTGTTTCAATATATTAGGTCTGGGGAAGATGTAGATAGTTAGTGCATAGCGTACATCATGTCCTCAGAGAAGCCTTCCTTCACTACCATATGCCAAGCAGTACCTCTCTCCCTCTTTATTGTCTTGCCTTCACAGAACTCACTACTCCCTGACATGATGTTATATATTTTGTCATCTTCCCTCCATTAGAATGCATGCTCTGCGAGGATGGGGAGTTTTTATTTTGACCTCCTCTGAATTAGCAATACCTACTTGTGCCATATAATAGCTGATGTAGTTGTTTAAAAATGAATATTTGAAAGAACTAAGCTGGAGTAGGTATAGAAATCACATTTTCAAATAGATTATCAAGGGTAGATTTGAAATACAAGCGAGGTCGCAGGTAGGGCTCAGTGAATGTTGGCCATTTTAAAGCTCTTTTGATTCATCACCAGCTCAAACACCTGCCCCTAGTGTTTTCTGTCCCATTTTGGCTTAAACCTTGTTCCTTTTACTTTCCGAATGCTTATTTCTTGGAATCACCATTTAGAATAATGCTTTTTGATTTATAGCCTGAAAAACGGTTATCATACCTTTGTATAAGCCTTACTATGAAAATTTTACCATTTTATCATTTTGCATATTTCTAAAATCCACCCACAGTCAGAATTTGCCCAATACATCTTTCATCTTCAGTGTCTCCTTTAGTATTACTCTTCAATAATTTATACTTGGGAGAAAGGGAAAAAAGTATGTATATCCCTACTCTTGCAGAGATTAGTAACTCTTTTCATTTACAATAATATTCTAGGAAGAAATATTTTACTAGATGCTCTCTAAAGACCTAAAAATGCCAATGCATATCCTCAGGATGTGTAATTTCCTTTCTTATTGTCAACAGAAATACCTATTATCCAAATTTCTGGATTACAGTAACCTTAGGTTTGCCATTCTGCTTTAATTATGCTTAATGGGGATGATATTGTCGGATAACTTAAAAATCCAGTAGTTAAAGTGATTTACTTGGTAAACACTCATAAGAGAAATCTCATATATAAGCTATCAGGAAATGAGATGCATTGCATAAAAGCATTTTTTTTTTGGCAACGAGAACATTAAGCACCACAGTTGGGCAGTTTTACAAAATTCTTCTCCTTAATAAAGTCTGCTATATTAAATATTGATCACAGATATGGCTAATAATGATTGTAATAGTAATTGAATGCTTATGTGGCAGAAACTATCCTAGGATTTCACATAATGTCATCTCTGTTCATCCCCAGAACATTTATGAAATGCCTCTTATTATGCTTATTTTGAGTTGAGGAAGGGGAGAGTTAATTAACTTGTCCACAGTTATGCTGATGGAGATGGTGAGTCAGGATCTGAATCGAAGAACTCCTCACTCTCCAGCCCAGGATCTCAACCCCAGCAATGCTCATGACTTGGCTGAGGTTCATGACCAAGCCTGCACTTTTTTCCATCAGAGTAGAGTGCTGCCCTCCGAGTGTGTAAGCCCCTTTGTTCACTTCGCCTCCTAAAACCCTGGACAGTGAGTAATTCTGCTGACTCTGCTGTCTCTTTTGGTTGCTTCTTAGGGCCTCGGTTTCTAGCAAGTGCCCTCAATGTGTGGACTGTGTTAGCTCCCGGCCATCTGAGGAGAGAAAGCAAATAAACAACATGGTTAAGTCAGTAAGACCAATTCGTGCTATTTTAAGTCTTTTTGGCCTGCACGTCCCTCCACTTCTCTTGGGGGAGTTTTTGTACTAGCATCTTTCCCATAAGCCTGAATGCTGGAGTAGGAAGGAGTATTGCCATATTTAACTCTTAGAGCAGAAATTTACTTTTCTTTGACTTGTTTTGTTAGCAGAAACTTTGGAGTTTTTGTGGCTTTGCTAGCCAGAGAAAGCTGCCAGTAACCAAATATGTTGTCTGATGATCTTCTAACAGAAAATTTTGTTACAATTTGACCTTTTCTGTATGAATATTATTGAATGACACAATCTCTTGAGAAATTTTGCCGAAATGATGAAAAATACTATTCAGATGGCAATTACAGTTGTTGATATGTTTTCTAGCTTTGGGCCTAAGATGAGTGAGTGAAGGAGAGTTGAAAGCTTTGAGTGTTTGCAAGAGTTGTTTGATGGGATGACATGCATTAATTGAGTAAGATCTTTAATATGAAGGTAATTTATTGGAAATAGATTCCTAATGAACTTCTTAGCCTCAGAGGTGAAATAATAGAATAGTTTTCTCTTCAGGTTACCTGTGTGAGCACAGAATAGACTATTAGTGATAGAATATCTTTATCATTTTGTGGTAGTCTGGTTTCCAGTAATAGTATTTTATTATGTTGGTTAGGGCTTAAGTAGGCAAGTGGCCATTTCTCAAAAGCAGAATTGTATGCAATATTTATGATTCCCTTTTCTAAGCCAATTCTTTTTTTCCCCATAGACAGAACATAATTGTGAAACTTTGCCTTATGTATAATAAAACTTGGCTACTGTTGTATAGTTAGACATAGGAAAGTGGGAAGTTGGCTAACCATTGCCTTGGGCCTGAGCAACCAAACCACAGAGCCACCATGGTAGGAATCTAAGCTGAACCAAAGGCACTAGAAAGCAGGTGTGAGAAATTGGGGGTGTGCAGTGATGTCTCTTCTCTCTCCTTCCCCTAAGGAAGGAAATTTTAAATCTAGGTGAAGAGGATTGTGTTAATCTTTAGTTATGGCTAGTCTGTGATCCAGAGATCTCAAGGAGATGACTGACATAGCGGGGGTGAGTCAAGTAGGAGTTTGCATGTGATAAGGAGAAGGGAAGTGAGTAGATGTTAATGCCCTCCTGAGAACAAGAGGGAAGCCAAAGGTCTACATCTGAACATTGCCTGAGGTACAGCAGCTTTGGCAAGTGAAGATGATAAATAACCTCAGTGATATATTCATTCCTGTACTGGAGAAAATTGGCTTTCAAATTAATGAAGACTAAGAAGAATCAAAGTCCAGAAAGACAACTGTAAACAAATTGCCTAGAACGTTATTAGTTTACCCAGTAATGGTCGAATAACTTTGATGGTTAGAAAGCATCTGAAATAAGAATAGGCAACTAATTGTTTCTTCTTTGGAGCTAGAACTCTTATTAACATTAAAGGCATTGTACCATTTAGTCATTACCCAGGCATCCTGATTTCAGGCCACTACTCTTTCTAGTACACTGCTTTGTTGTGTGCAGGGGTGGAGAGGAGGGGAAGAAGGGTGCAGAAAGAGAATAATGGAAGGAAACATGAAGGTTTCTATGAATTTAAAAGAAGGTGGCTAAAACTATGTCTTAATCTATACCCTTGAATTTATCATCCTATAATATTCAGCTTTTTGTGGTTTTATTTAAACAGCTTTGCAAAATATTTCCTGCTTAACTGGATGTTATTGTGTGTAATTTATTCTGTTGCTAATTGAGAGCCATTGAACATTTTGAAACAGTGAAATTACAGTCAACTCTGTGTTTTAGAAAAAAGCAGCACTGGCTGAAAAGTAGAGATCGTGTTGGAATTGAGAAAGATTGTAGAGATGCAGGGCATTTAAGACAAGTTTGCTGGACTGGGGCAGTGACAGTGAAAATGGAGAGGGCTGGTCTACCTGACATATAATTTTGAGGAGAATGTGTTGAACTTGGATGGTAGTAGTAAAGTGTGATGGAGTCTGAAATTTCTAGTGTGGCTGAGAATATAGAGACTCAACAGAACTGGAACTAAGCAGAGCATCTCCTCTCTCATCACCCACAAGATAATCACTTCCAAGTCCTGCTGATAATGTTCTAAAACACAGGCAAATCCTTCCTCCTGACTTTAGGCCCATCACTAATCCAAGCTGCCATCTTCCGCCTGGACTACTGCAATATCCTCTCGATTGGTGTTGTAGTATCTGCTATTTCCTCTTTTCCTTCTGTTTTTCTATCAAACAGCAGTGATCTTTTTAACATGCTCTTCTAATCATGTCATTCTACCACTTAACATTCTTTAACATGACCTACAAAGCTCTATACACTGGGCCCTGCCTGCGTCATCAGCCTCATCTCAAACCACTTTACTCTGTTTACGCAGTTCCAGCTGTTCTTTCAAGGTGTCAGGCTCTTTCCAGACTTACTTCTTCTGCACATGCATTGTCCATGCATGAAGTACTTCAGCCTGTCCTTTTTGCTGGCCAACTCCTTCTCCCCTGTAGTCTCTGATTTATTATTTTCCTCATCAGCGCCTCCCTTCATACCCTTGACTAGGTTTGTCCGCTTCTTTTCATACTTCATCTTCCTCAGATAGCAGTCAGGGGTGTCCAAACTTTTGGTGTCTCTGCGTCAAACTGGAAGAAGCATTGTCTTAGCCCACACATTAAATATGTTGAGACATGTAATCATAAAAAAATCTCAGTGTTTTAAGTAAATTCACAATTTTGTGTTGGGTTGCATTCACAGCTATCCTGGGCTGCATGTGGCCCATGAGCCGCAGGCTGGACACCTTTTACTGAATTAGGCTCTGTAATAGCAGGGATTATTTCCAGTTTTTTAAATTACTAAATCCCCAATGCAGTGCTTGGTACATAGCAGCCATTTAATAAATATGTTCTAATGAAAGGGATTAATGGCTTTAACAGAACTGATATGAATTGGTTATATGGGCCATTAGGAATATTTAATAAACTGTGTAGTAATTACCCATTTCTTATATCCCTCAGTTAAACAGAGGACATAATATAGGTCATGTTTGAGTTGACAGTGTTTTGAAGGTCAGAATAAAATCAAACATGGTATATCCTAATGATCTGATGGGAAAGCGTAGGCTAGAAACTTAGAGAACTGAAGGCTTATTCTTTGCTCTTTTTTGTTTTCTCTCAACCACTTTATTAATTAACCATGGTCATATCAGAATAGAAATACTGTGTTAAGCAATCTCAGGGTTCCATGGCTATAAGTGGTAAGAGTGGTTGGTATACTTTCTAACTCCCAGACCTGGGCTCAGCCACTTACCTGTTGGAATCAGGTACCATCAAGTATGCAAAAATGTCCTGTTAGCTCTAAAACACCAAACAAAGCAAGGCCTAGCATGCAGATGATATATCCAGTTTGCTCTTTGAAGTAACTATAAACTACATATCTCTATGAACAGTAGAGAGAAGAATAGTGAATCTTGTATATAAGGCTGCATTGAATCAATCAAGTTGAGCTATTCTGCAAAGGCTTCATTGTGATTGCATGGCTGTATTTGCCAAGCAGAGAATTCCTAATTTCTTCTGCTGTGAGACTCCTAAGGAGACATTTATATTAGTAATACTGAATTTGCAAACCTGAATTTTAAAATTTAGCTCTATTTGTATTCTGTGTCTCTGTGGGAGGTATTTAGTACATTATGAAATTCTGTGCTTTTACCTCCTGCTATGGGTTTGAGTTCTTAGCCTAATTAATCATTAAGTGTTGTCAGTCTATCATGATGTAGTTAATTATCAGAGAGACCATGTGTTTCAGGCAGTCGTGACCCTTTTCTGGGTAACTATAGAAACCTTAGCAGTACTAGTTATTATCTAAAGTTATAGAACTTGGTTTTTAAACTATTTTAGCCTTTGATAGTTACGGTAAATAATTAAATAATTGGTTACATTCTAGAAAGAAAGGTTTGCATGAAAATAAGATTTTAAAATAATTTATACATAATAGAAATGTATTTTAAATAATTTATAAATAATAGAAATGTGTTCTGTAGGACATTTCTGACTGTAAGTTAAAAGGCTTTTATACCAATTCTGTATTTTTACAGAGTTTTTCGTAAACTGTCTTTCCCCCCACCCCCTGAAAAATATTTAGAACCATCCTCATACAAGTCTACAATAATTCCTGACTTCCATTTGGTATAGTGATTTTATAGTGCATAGAAGCTGCAAATCTGGTGGAAAACAGCTGAATTTGGCAACTTTTATGTGTGTGTGTATATATATATATATATAGATAGATTATATATATAGCTATATAGATATAGATATTTATGTACATAAACAGGCAATACTGACATTACTGAATGTTATTGGTATTAATGCATTCTTGAAGTCATAGCTCTTCAAAGATGAGAGCAGATAAAAAGGCTTTTTTTCTTTCCTGCTCTGAGAAATTTCATCTAATTCAGGAAGAAAAAATACGCCATTGCACTTTTTAATATGAAGCTTAACAGATATAGAGACTGAATGCAGGTGAACATTAACATGGAAGTGGAAATCTGCCATATTCGTACTGTCCTTAGTATATCATCTTGTTCAGAGAACAGGTAACATCCCCCTGGAGGAGGCAATGCTTACAGCATGTTCTCCGCTATCATTGGTAGAGTGGATTTTTGTGATATGTAACAATAGTGATTTATTATCATGTTATCATACATAAACAAGCTTACTTCCTGCCTTTTAGCTCTATTATAGATTCTTGAGAATTTATTAGAGCACATTATTGCATTTTATGTAAAATTATAGATAATATACACAAAGTATCATCATATTGGTAAATAAAAAGTTAAGTCCCAGTTTAATTCTGTTACAATTTTAAAAATTAAAGTATGCACGTAAACATCTGTACTTGAGACATGGCTCATTTTGTCTACTGATTTGCACTTCACAGTCTTAATTCTTAAAATTAGTTTATTTCCACAATTGTTTGTATTACAGAATAAAACTAGCTTTAAAATTGGTTATTTACTTTTTAAATCAAAACAAAGATTTGTGGCAATAGGATTTAGCTGTCAACATAGTCAGTGTGCGACAGTGGCAACAGTTGCAATGATTGCTTTCCATTGTCGAGTTTCTACTAAAATATTAAACATAACTTATTTTTGTCAGAAATGTGAGCTACTACAGATAGTAACGATTTATTCATTTTAAAAAATAGATGCTTCTTTAAAGGTTTGTAATCTTGTGGTAAGTTCATTAGGACTATATACTGGATACAACAAACCCGAACCTATTATTGACCCTGTTTTTGTTAATGTATTTTTTAGTATGATTCTGCTTCTGTAAATCAAATTGCTTCATAGTCTGTTTTGTTGTCGTTGCTGTGGCATCACGAGTCGTGCCATTTCAAATATCTTACCATGTACTAATAGCTTTTTTAGCTTTGATTGTCAACTCCGCTCTTAATATGTATCCATAGTCTTACTCTACAAGTTTCTAAGCTAATCATGCTGTTAAAAGTTTGCTTGATGAGAAACAATAAAATTAAATCTCTTATTTAAGCAACTGAAGTCAGAAATGTTGTGAACTGAGAGCATGTTAGACTGTTTTTGGAGACTGTAATGTCGCTGGTTTTGTGAAGCCAGAATGTTGATCAGCTTAATTATCTAAGAATCTCGGGTTCTCCGGCATGCTACAGCTGTGACTTTCCCTTCGTCTCTGAAATAACTCTCTTCCACACTGCATATGCATGAGAGCATTTTTTTTCATATTAGTAATTCACTTACGAATTTCATTCCTTGTTAAAATAATACGGTTTGCTAAATATATATTAAGTCACTCCTGGTTGTTTATCTGCATAAATAAAGCCACACCAGTCATCTATTTGTATAATTTTTAAATCATCCATATAAAAAGGAAATTCAGTGCAACTATAAAGCTATTTTTAATAATTCTGCAAAAAAAAGTCGTTCTCCACTATGTCTTTTAAATTAGGCAATGCATTATTTATCCCTTTTTACAGTTTTCCTTCTCCTCCTGAGTGAAGTATGAATATTTGCCATACAATGTATTAATTTGTTTATTTTTGTACTATGGGTTACTGCTAATAAAAGGAGCCTCATTCAGTGTTACTTCTGGCAAGAGGAAGAACGGTACTCCAGATTTGTGATTCTTTTATACTTTCAAAACAGTGGGTGTGCTTTGAAAATTACTGTTCCATGTACCTGTTGCGGCATTTTCCTTTAATCTGAATTCAACAAGAAAATGTTTATCCCCTAAACTCTACTTTTCGTGCTGAGCTGGGCTGGCAGTGAAAGGATTTTGGCTGAGCTGGCAAACCTGTTTTGTCTCACAGTGGCTTCTCATGTGAACTCCTCATGCCAGGGAGATAGTCAAGTTTAGAACATGCTTGTGACATTATGGAATGATCAAAGCTGACCTGGATGGAGAAAGCATGAAATAGTTATAATCCATGTGTATTAGTCAGGGCTGGTTTTTTGGTGAGGTCTTTCTTCCTGCCTTGTAGAGAGCCACCTTCTTGTGTTTTCACATGGCCTGTGTGTACACGTGGAGAGAGATCTCTGGTCTCTAAAGGACACTAGTCCTCTTGGCTTACAGTCCTGCCCTTATAATCTCATTTAATCACCACCCTAAAGATTTCATCTCTAAATACAGTCACATTGGGGGTTAGGATTTCAACATACTGAATTTTGGGAGACATGGTTCAGTTCAGAATGTATTCCTCATACATAAGGAACACTTACTATGAGCCAGACATGCACTTACAGACAACCTGTTTACAGAGGAGGAAACTGAGATCCCAAGTGATTAAGTATCTCACTGAAATTCACAAATAATAAGGGGAAGAGTTAGGATTAAAACCCATGCAGCCTGGCTTCAGAACCTGTGTCCTTACCTATTTCTTAGTCTGTCATTAAAGTACTAGTAGTATATTTATAGCCTTTCCTAGTTATATTTACTTAAGATCTAATAGTATATGAGACTTCTTTTGGCTTTTTTTTGGTGTAGAATATAAAGTTGGTTTTCAGCTTTCTTTTCCTTTTTTTGGAGAAGGTGATAATTCACATCTCACTCGTAACTGTTAGCAGGGCAAACTCTGGAGCCACATTTCTGGGGTTTGTAGGTGTTTTCTGCAGGAAAATAGGGAACAGGAGTCAAAGACCTGGTGAGGATGTTGTGATAGTTAAATAAGAGATAGTTAAATAACCCCATAATGGGCTTGGAAGCAGCCCAGTGCACAGTACGCACTCAGCTGTGAGTGAATATTTAAGATAGGGCCATAGTAAATAAAGGATGATCTCAGGCCAAAGAGTTCTTTTTTCTGCCTGCCTTAGGGAAGGCCTGCCTTGTGGAATCTGCTTTGTTGTAAATCTTACATGCCTACTTACGTGGGACAGCACGGGCTTTCTTCACAGAATTTGTATGCTCTGGCAAACTTGCCAGACAGGCAAGTCTTTACAATGCGAACATGGTTTTCAGCTTTTTCCTCTAGATGAGGTATCAAGGGAGTATTTTGGTTTGTTTGTTTTGAGCTGTAGGTTATTAAATTCCTATTAATCCAGAAGATCTTTATAAGTTTTATGCTTAAAGGACAACCCATGCCTTTCTGGTATAAGACTGGTACCCAAAGAATCTAAAAGATAGATGTTCTCAACTTCCATGCGCCCCGACATGGTTATCTACCTGGGATGCTCCTTCTGTGCCCAGACACTTACATTTCCTTTCACTGCCACAGATTCCACTCTGCGTGAGCAGACCCTCAGTACCCTCCAACCTTTTCCCTTCCAGGCTCATCCCCACTTCTGTTTCTACAGGACCTGAAGCGGTGGGACGGAGACTAAGAAGGGGAAGGAAAACTCTGAAAGAAGAGGGGAGAGCCAAGGCAGACCCTTCCTGCCTTCTGCCTCTGGTCTCCTGGGTTGGTGGGTACCAAGAAAGCAGAAAATACTTCTTGACCGTTTCTTAGTTTCCCCAGGAGGAATGTAAATAGACAAGCCTTTATTATTTTATGTGCCAAGAGCCAGGATCAGTGGGTTCCCAGCCCAGTGAGGAAATGACCTGACATCATTCACACACAGCACACCGCATGCCAGCGATGAAGGAACTAATTCCGCTTTGAGGCGTTGGAAGCCAACAGCAAGAAGAGAAATTGTGTTGGGTCCTGAAGGTTGGGTACCAAGTTTGGTGGCTACTAAGTATAACTGAACTCGCCCTTGGTTATCTTATGTGGCAAATAGTCATTCCTGAGCTAGTCATGGAACCAAATGCCAAGGATAACATTGCTTCTGGGTCAGATTGTTTATGTTTTAAACATTCGATTTGCAAATGTAACTTCGGTATATAGCCCATTTATAAATTGACATGATCGTTTATTTTTATAACCACTCATATATTACTAATACTTGATTGACAGAGATGAGATTTCTGGTCAAGTTTACACTGAGGTTTTTTAGCATTGATTATGGAGTTACACTGCCCCATTAGCTATAAGAAATTAAACACTTAGGTAAATACGGTGACCTTAAAACTCTAAGAATCAATGACAAGTAGTATACATAAATCACAATACAAATACTGATAAAATAACTACCCAAGCTAAAAGTGTGATTGTATTTTACCCACTGTTTATACCATAAGAAAATTGTATTTCTAAAACCTTAATCAGTTCTTACTAATAAATTTTCATTAATTTATGATCATCCCTTTGTATCTTGTAATACTTTTCTCATCATCTGAACTTCTCCCATCTACCTCTCTTCCTAGGAACTGAGTAAGATCTTCTCTTCCTCCTGTGATCTGGCCCCTCTTTATACCTGCAGTACCCTTTCTCCACCCTCTCCCACAAATTTGGGAATCCATAATATTAAATTAAGTGCCAGCAGGCGCTGGGGTGAACCAGGCTCTCTGATCTCTGCTCTCCCCTCTCTCCCCGCCCCGTGCCCCACTCGGCAGCTCCTCCTCTTCTGGGCCTCAGCTGAGAAGCCACGGCCCTTGGGCCGCCCTCCCTTGATGTGGCACCTCAAGGCTGCATCGGTGCTCCTGCCATGCCCTGCCAGACCTGCGGAGACCCTTGACTGTGCCCTTCTTACAGGAGTTGCCCATGTTAGTTCCCTTATCTGGAACATTAGACAGTTTTTTTTCCCATTATTTCATCTCAGACACCTTAGCCCAGTGGCTGACATGTAGGAGGCACTCAGTTAATATATGTAAGTTGAATAAATTAGTAGGTTTTTATTTTTACGTCTTCTCTCTAGAAACCGTTTTAATTAACTGATAGCCGGAGTCTTCATTTGGGTACCACTAATGCATCAGACCATACAGATGTGTGGAACTAAAAAATTGCCCCTTTCTTAATTTTGGGCATGACGTAAATCCTATGTGGAGTGGATTATTCACGCGGCATGAGAGACTAGTGTATGATGATAGACGTGGCCTGCTTCTGTGGGACCTCGCAGCCGGGAAATTCAAGGTGTATTTTTCACACAGACTTAATTTGCTACTTGAATTCCTTTAGTTTGGATCCCGAAAATGAGTCTCGGTCAAACAAAGAATGCCTTTCTTGTGCTCAGGCGCTTCCTGTTTGCCTTTTGTTTGCCTGTTTGATTTTGTTCCTTTCTGGGCACTACTGGAGCTCCGAGCTCCAGCGGCCTGCTGGCACTGCAGCCTCCGCACAGGGGCCTGAATTTACTGCCATTTCCTCGGATGGCAATAAGCTAAACATTTGAAAAATTACCGCATCTCAGGGCACCAAAGGAGGTCACTGGAGCTTAGTCTGGCTAATAAGTTTTTTTGTCCTATTTATTTTCCCTTGTCAGTATTGCTCTGGGCTCCTTAGGAATTTATGAAGAGTATAGCTTTTTTTTTTTAACTTAAAAAAATCTACATTGATTTTTCTTTAAGGAGCAAATAAAACGTCACATCTAAAACGAGCTATTTTAGAGATGGTACATGACAGTCCCACCAATGCAATGAAAAACTATATTCATCATAATATAGATACTCTGAACCAAGAATAGTGTGAAAATTGCAAGCATTTTGTTCCCATTCTCAATGTAATAATGACAAAAAATATCAATAAGACTAAAGAGTATTTTCCAACCAGGGTCTCTGAAATGATTGTGACTTAGAGAGCTGCTTTTTTCTCTAGGCACATAGGACGTCAGTATTATGTTTTGTTTCTTAAGTCCAGATCAACTAAACAGACTTGTTTCGTGTTTATTTGCACAGCTTTCAGTGTCAATTCATCAAATTTAAGAGGATTAATTCTTTTATCATGGAAGCCTGAGAGTTCCTCAGCATATCTATTTGAATCTCTGCTCCTCAGAAACATGGCTCCGCTCAGAGCGCTGTCCCTCTCATCCAAGGGTCCCTTCTCCTGGAGCGTGCTTAACTGGCCGCCCTGGGATTCACCTACTTCACCCAGGGTAGTACCTGATATTATCTTTCAATGTTTATCTTTCCCTCCTCCCTCTTGGAAACTTATTAACTTTTGTCAGTCTCTCATGTGGGACAGAGAAAAGCCTCCCTAAGTATCAATCAGGTGTTCAGGCAGGAACATTAAGAGGGAGTGTAGCTCCAGCACTATTGTGAAATTCTGTTTGTGAAATATATTGTCTCTGCACCATTGCCATTGAAGGTGGCAGTTCTGGAAGGCCACCTGTAACTCAGTACTGAGTTTTATCTAGTTACATTTGATACAATCTTAGTAAACAGTGTTTCTGGAGAGTAGATATAATATTAGCAAGATTAGCCTTATTTTCCCTTGACCACATGAGTAAGGAAGTTGTACAGTTTTCCCATTATAGTGTAGCCATTGCATGATTAGATATCAGAATTTTGGGCCTTCAGTATTTTCTTAATTGGTATAAATTAATTCTTTCTACCACTTTTCAAGGAGAAGACATTTTTAAAAAGTCAATTGCCTTTGAAGGAAAAGAACTTTGGGGAGGACTCCCAACACTGACTTTGCTATTCTGTATTCCCTCTCTCTTCTGCTGGCCCTGAGTGGGTGTCCGCCCTCCAAGTTCTCCGTCTTGCAGAGAGCGGCAGATGAATAGGATTTGCCTGTCGATGCTGCTGGACTGAGTTCCTTACAGCATCAGGACCATCATTTGTTACATCCATGCAGTTCTTTGTTTGTAGTAGATGTTTAATACACATTTTATGAATAAATTTGCTTTTATTATGACTCCTGAATGATTTATGTACCATGTCAGAGATCAGCCACTTTTCCTAATGGTCATGCTTAGGATGTGGAGTATCCACGTGAATATCCGCTTGCATTTTACTCGGTGTGCTGTGGCAGGAAAATGCACACACGTTAATGTAGTCTGTTCCATAGGAAAACCAAGTTCCCTAACCCGAGGTCTATGATATGCTGATACTGGTCAAAGACAGGAACCGCCTTCCTCTCTCTGAAATTCTACTTGAACAGAATCTATAGGACATATTCTTTCTTAAAACCCTGCTTCATTACTCCAGAGAGACTGTTGAAGTCCCCTGCTCTAGGCAGAGTAATAGAGCCTAGAATGTATAAAAATAATGACAAGCTACCCGTTCATCTGTGGATGGTTTTGTGATGCACATAGTGGAAATCTTAATCTGACTCGTTCTTTTGAAAAAGTAAGCCAACCAGGTGTGGGTGATCTTTTCTCATATTATATCAAATATTTAGACCCAATAAACTGAACAGCCTTTGCATGCCTTGTCATTTCTTACAGAGAGAAAAACATGGGAACTTCCAGTAGGGAATCCTAGATTTTAGCTCCCAATCTTCCCCTTGTCCTCAGATACAGGACACACACTTGAAGTCTCTGGGCAGTGGCTTCCTCATCTAAAAATGCTGAGGTGAGATACACATAAACATAGGTAGGAGAGGGCAAGATACATAGATTATGATGCAGGTTAAAGTAACTGCAAGATGCTTGTGGGTGTATTTTCCAAACACAGAGATCATAGTTTATCTGAGAGCATTCTGCATGGGATTGCTTATATGGTATTATATATATTGCACTGTACATGATGTGGACACGTCCTTTGTTGCTGTGTCTCATTAATTAAGATACCAGTTTTTAGCACTTCAATGTGTCATTCATTCATTTACATTTATATTACTTAGCTTTGTTAAACAATTGTCATGTCCTGTTATTAAATGGAGTATATTTTTTAAGTAGGTGAAGTGTTTTTTATTTTGTGACAAAGTTTTAATGTTATAATTTTTAAAATATAATAATTATGATGAACACTGTGTTGTAAAAATGGAAAGATATTTGATATTTATTTTAAATCCCTTAAAAGAAGTAAACTTATGAGTCACATGCATAACACCTGAGGAAAGTGCATAGCGAAGGCTTGATTTTAATTCTGTATTGAAGCAGGAACTACCAAGAGAGCTGTCAAACAGTATTCCCTAGCCAGTTAATGAAAATTAACTGTTTGAACTTTAGAAAAATCATAAAGTTAATCTGTTTATTCTCAGAAATTTTAAGTCAATCACATTATTGTTGTCAATACTAGTTTTAACTCCATTTCCAAGAACTTTGTGACCTCCTCCAGTCCTTTGTATAAATTCTATAACTTGGTGGCAGTGAATTTAGAGCTTTATAATAGTTTTGAAAATTAGAGAGTTCATGGAATAATTTAGACTTCTTGAGTTGCATCTTTCAACCAGCTATGTGCCTCAAGTCGGTTGCTTTGCAGTTTACAAGGTCAGGGCGCCACTATTCCAAAAACTGTCCTTGTAATCTTGGGAGCTCCAAATTCTACCTTATATGTCTCCCATCACAGAGGTTTATTTTAGTGACTCTTCAGTGGAAGTTACTTAAGTCACTCTTCAGTTTTTGACAAACCAACCAAGTCTTTGCGTTGTTAAACATATCCACACTTTGGGAAATATTGCATTGGCAGTTAAGGTTCAGAGAAGAGATAGGGACCCGATTTATAACAGGAAGTCCTCTGGATCCTCATGTTTACATTCTAGTATCAGTGACTGTTTGAATGAATTTTCTGCTATGGAGTTGACATCACCTTATTTCCAAAGCACCAGCTAAGAATCTGCCATTTATAGTCTCTAGAGATGAAGCAACCTCTGGGATAACCAAACAATATAAGAGAGAATGAAGTTTTCCTAAAATCATGGCCTCTAGCTTGTTGTTTTTATTTAGTGTTTGTCAGTATCCTGATGGGTCTAGAAAATGTAAGACTGTCCTGAACTTTTAAGGCTTAAGTGTACAGCATATGGGAAAATACTCATCCAAAAGACAATAAAAAGTAAAACCTTCTTTTGTTAGAACTGAAGCAAGCTCAAAGACTTTTCTGTAGTCATCTGACAGCTGTGTAGAATTGTGAACACTTGACTACAACAGTTAAACTTCTAACCTGTCCCCTATCAGAAAGAAAATGATAGCAGTTCACTCCAGACTTAAACTTAATCCTTGTTTTCTATAGTATTATTTCATAATATTTTCTGCAGTATTGTTTCCCACTGACAGTGCCTTACCCATGTTATATCATCCCCATCCTATTTATGCATATAAGAAAATTATCATTCATAATAATCTTAAATTTTATTCATAATATTTCATAATAATTCATTCATAATTTTTAGCAATAAGAAAACATTGTTCATTGAATGAATTTCTAAAATAATTCTCACTTTCCATTTAGCTTTCTGAAAGAAGAATTTTGGAGAATCAGAGGATTTTAGGAGTGGAATGAATCTTGGAGGCCTTGGATAATGAGGCTCAATTTGCAGTTGTAGAAAGTGAGGCTCAGTTTCGGTGACTCACTTGAGAATAGTAAGTCCGTGGCAGTGATAACTTTAGGTCCCAGTTTTCTGGTTACTTTTCATTGCGTTGCTCTTTTTGAGTATATCAGATTGCCCTGCTCTTTTAAAACGAGGATTGTACCAGTAGTCAGATTTTGCTAGGGTTGGGGTCTTATGTCATTGACTTTGTCTATATACTTACTATCGTTACTCCAGGATCATTACAGTATGAAAAACGGAAGTGCTTAATTGCAGTTGGTTTTCATGAGCCCTGTACCTGTCCTTGTTTGTTAGTCCACGTTGCTTCCACCCTTGAGGTCTGAGAGCTAGAAGCTTTGTGTTTGGATACCTTTAAAAGTTCTTTAATGATAATAAATTTTTGCCTTATAGTGCCCGAGACTTATTTTTATCACACTTACTAAAATACGTACTAGGATATGGTTTCAGAAAGAATGCTAGACTATATCTTTTACATTTAACAAAAAGTTCTTTGGAGCTAATGCCCTTGGGACATCTGATAATGAAAACCGGAGGGGTGTTAAAAATCTAATTTAGAAAGACTTCACCAATTTGGTAAATAGAAAAATTCTGAATAGTGAATCTGGTAGCAAATATACATTTATTAGACTTTTGATTGGTTATGGATATGTGCTGAACTTTATGGATAAAAGCACAAATATCAGAACATATTGTATTTCTTCTCTTTCACATTTTTTCCTAAAGTACTTAAAATATTATCCCTTTGAACCTGCTTCACTCTTTTTGCTTATTAAAGAATACAGCAATAATGGTTTTAAACCTGAAATCTTAAAACAAATCATTGGGACCAGAGCTTTTGTATTTTTTATCAAATTTTATATTGACCAAAGAACAGTAATATGTAACCTTTATTTTCATAGTGCTTTATTGTAAAGAAAACCAGGCAAAACCCTGATTTTCCTTTTGAAATGAGGCTGATTTTATTTTTAATAGCTAGAGAAGCTGAAAGGAAAAAAACCTTGGAATTTAGGATTTTTCAACATATAATCACATATTCTCTGCCTACCACTGTCACCCTTCCACCCCCAACACCACCACTTATACTCAGCACCCCTTGCACTTCAAATATCATATGCAAAATACAAACTCAGTCCTATGATGAAGTACTAGATTTTCTTAAGTAGTCAATTAGAAAGACCTATGGTTTCTAATGCTAAGAGTTTACAACCTGGTGTGTTTCAGCTAATTTTAATTCTTTTAGATGTCTTGTACACAAATTACTTGATTACCTCCTACATCTCTTTTAATCTGGGTTACTGAACATAATAATAAGGTTTCCTTTTTTTTTTATGTAGACCCATTCATCACCAGGATATTTTAGCACTTCACAAACAGCTGGTGGCAAGCAGTATCACTGACATTCTTTTCGAGTTCTTTTGGCTCTTTTCTTTTTTTTTAATTGCCCTTGATTGTCATGAACCTGAATAAGTAAGACGAAGGGAAGACCAGTTGTTTTAAATCCCCGGCGATCAAAAATTTCACTAATAATAGTACGGACTGATTTTGATGGTGACTTGTAGTTGCAAACTGTATGAGACTTGCCCTACTCCAACTTTTTCTTTTTCTTTTTTTTCTCTTTTCTTTGATGGAGAACGAGTTTTAGTTTTAGCCAGAATATTTCACTCATATTTTAGAGGACGATTTGCCTTCATCATCACAGGGATGTCCTATCAATTCTCCTCTACCTCATTTGATTTGTAAAATATTCCTAACTTTTCTTGAAAGTGAGTAGGCCCCTTACTTAATCATGTGTGTTTTGGTTTTTTATCAGTGCTAATAAAAATATTTATACTTTTAGGATTATAAATTATAAGGTAATCCTTTAAGTGAGAGTAGAGTTCAAGTATTTCTAGTAAGTTCTGTTGTGTTTTTATATCCTTATCATTGACCTCTCAGTATAAATCTCTTCCTTTTTTCCTTTTCATCGTTACATACACATCAAAATAACTTTTCAAGACTGAATTTTTTACTGTCTTTGAATATACTCATATGGGAGTCTGTTTGTAAATAGTGTTTTATAGCTATTTTTCTGGCACTTTCTGACTCGGGAGACCACCCTGGATTATTGAGATTATTCTCGATATGGATATGTTTAAAGGTGATGGAGTTTTTATGGAACCAGGGGAGACCGAAAGAAGCTAAAGCCACTATACTCACAGGGGTCAGTAGACTTGGATAAAAGCAATGTAAGTACTTTAGGGTTTCATAAACAGTATTGCTAATGTTCAAAGTGGCACTGCTGTTGAAGGTTAGAATTCTCTCATACAGGAGTTTTAGTCAGTCTTTGATATTAAGAATCAAATCTCTGTAAATTTCATGTAACCAAGGAGATGTATTGTTACTTCAAGAAAAAAAGAATGGCAGTATCACAAAATTGTTTCCTTAAGTTTGGCATTAGCAGTGCTTCAACAATGGCAACTGGCATTCTCTACACCACCGTGACGACATGGCGCTCCACTCATTTTGGTTAAGCATGGGCAGTGTGGTGTCTTCGTGCACGTTTGTCCACCAGTGCTCCAGGCCAGGGTGAGGTTGGATGGGACTGCTCTGTAGCTTGTGCCAGTTGCCACTATAGAAACACTCCCAATGTGGACATCCCAACCTAATAACCCAGTATTACTGAGCGGAAGGGCAGTAAAAGCTACACAGTAGCACAGCATTATACAATGTCCCCACCATACTGATGACTGTCAATGTCAGGAGCCTCAAAAACACAGGTAACGGTAAAATGTCAAATATTTAGGAAGTGATGAGTTTTGAGATTTTATTGCATTTGCTTTTAACGTAATTTATTTAATTGTAATTTACATAATTAGGCATTCAGTAAAGGTTAACGGAGGGCTCACAAAATGCCTAAAGTTTTACAGTCGGCTCCGTGAGTCGGTGTCTGCCAGCATGAGTGCACCAGGGTAAATGCAGTGTGATGCTGAGTCACTGTCCTGTGATGGGTTTCTTTGATTATTGGCCTTGCCTTTGAAAATGCCACTACTCACTCTTTCTAGATAGTTTATATTATTTTATTATCACCATTAATATAAACTATTATAATAAATTGATCGTTTCTGCATAAAGTAAGTTAAATATATATGGTCATGGTCCCTCTGAAACTTAAAACCCAAGATAGGTAGTACGAGTCATGGAAAGAATAGAAGTATGCAAAATGTAAGCACTGAACAATAACTGAGTTAAATTTTCATATTCTCCCAGGCTTAGGTAAGGAAAAGATGCTCCCTTCCATTCTGATTAGTCCAGTAGTGCCTTTGGTGGATTAAAATAAGGTTTCCTTGAGCCTCACCCCTTTCTCTTTCAATTTTTGTACAGATGAATAGTGAGTGATTTGGGGGGCATTTCTTTGTGTTCCAAACAGTAAGTCAGTGTTAGTCATTTGTACTCTTATGTGCCAGGTTAGCTTCAAAGAACCAGGGAAACTCCCACAGTCCATCCAGGACGGACTTCGGAGACCAGCGGGCAGATACGAGGAATGTGTGGGGCTTGTTAGCAAATAAGGACGGGAGCAGGGGTTTCATTTCCCTAGAGAAAAATGCTCAGCTGGATGGTCAGACTGGCGGCGAGGTACCGGCCTTGCCGCTTGACACCACAGCATGTGACTTTCTCTTCCATTTCCAACCATGAGGGCTTGGTAGCAGCCCAAGCTTTCTCCCAGGAGAGGCATTCTACAGAAAAGTCTAACCTTTCATATGATTAGAGCATTAAAGAACTTACTAGCTAAGCCTGCCCAGAAATGCATGTCCAGAACGCTATTTTAATATTTTTGCTTTCAGAACAATTATAAGCAGCAGTTAAATAATATTTTTCTACCTTTATATTTAATATTCTTATATTATAACCAATGTGATAAATTATTTTCAGAGTTTACTAAAACAGGAGGTAATTTCTTTCCCTTACAGCCCCCTTTTTTCCTTTGTCTTAAGGTAAGGATCCTATGTAATATATTAATTCCCCCATTTTTGACCAGGAATTGACAGTGAAGTCTATGTTAATAAGTGCAATTGAAACTTATTTCCTGGTCACTCTGTGTGTTTGGTTTCTCTCTCTTTTGTATCTCTGTCATTATTTACAAGCAACTTTAAGTCTTCTGATAGGAAGTAGGATATAACTTATAATGACTTTAGTTCAAAGAGCCATTGATGGAGGAAGGAGCAGGATTTGAGATGTTGTCGTTGCCATGCTGGTAAGTCTTGTTGGCTGTCTGTGATAGCAGTTGCTCTCCCCAGCCACTACTCTCTGCTGCACCCCTCCTTCTGCCAGTGTGACCCCGTGATTTGCAGCATGACATGATTGACCTGTTATCTTCAGAAACATGTGACGCGACTGAGTCGCCGTGTTTAGAAATACCGTCACCTAAAATTTCACAGGGAGTAGGATGGCACTGCACCAACAGGGCAAGGATCATAGATGGAAAGACACTACACAGAAAAAGGGCAGCTGAGCCTCACATCCCAGCAGTGGGAAGAACACAGATCCAACCCGGAGAATGCCACCAGTATCCCTCATGCAGGCCTGAGAAAGGCATTTCACCACCTCCAAGACGGAGGAGCTGTTGCAAAGGTTAAGTTCAACGGCCATTTCTTCCTCTGAATTTCTCAAAATAGACCATTCGTTTGAAACTGGGGTGCCTGGCACATAGTGAAGCATTATGATCCTTTATTCTCATTGCCAGAATTCAGAAATACAGAGTGAGCATAACCGGGGAAGAGGTACCCCAACCTAATTAATAGTCACTGTCATACAAGTCCTTGTGAGACCTCACAGGCCTTCCATACTGTCCCCTTCCTGGATGGCAGCCGTGCTCAGCATGCTAATGTAGTTGGTATGGCGATTTCTGGCGTCTGGTCCCACACAGTCAAATCCAGGCCTTCCTAAGCTTTATATAGACAGATGCCTCTGGCTAGACTGCATTTAGATAAATTTGCATTGCTTTTTGGCCATACTCATTTTAACCTGTTCATTAGATTTATAAAAATTATACTATTGAACAGTTTTAGCTTTCACAGGAAAACAAGCTGGTGTGTATATCATTAATAATTTAACAACTTTCAAAGAATTATAGCATATGAGAGAACATTTTTCAATTAAAATATGGTTATTCTGTAAGAGTCAAGGTATAGCATTCTGTTCTATTTTTTATTTAAATAGACTACTGAAATAAATGCTCACATTTTATTGATGAATAATTTTATTACCTGAAAGAAAATCTAATCAGTTCACAAAACATTTTGCAACATGAGGAGCTAAATATGTCTCATTTTGCATGGTTCTTTTGTTATTGTATTATGTTTTTCTAATAAAGGAAAGTTATTAAAATAAATATTGTACCAGGGAAGTACACCTGTAAATAATACTGACTTACAGGAAAAGTACATTAAACATGGATACAAAGAAGAGAGCTTGAACTAACAGATTAAAATATGTTCACTTATAAAGAGACATCACTATTTCACTGCTCTTGGTAGTTTATTTGCCTTCCTTTCTTTGTGAAATAAATATATTTCATATTAGCATATGAGACATCTTAAATTTCTCAAGTTTTTCTAAAGAAATTTATTGCCATATCAGTGTTTCTACAACAGAAGAGTTTTTTTGGAAGAATGCCATTGGCCAAATGAGATAGAAGAAACGCTTTGTATAATTTAAAAACACATTTCTTTTGGTGACTTAAAATGCTAAGGAGACCATTTTAAAATTAATATAATTCTCTTGGGAAATACCATTACATTCATAGATACTGAAATGATCTCCAACATGTTCTATAAGAAATTCATTAAGTTTTGACTCGTAAAACCTCCATGTTGGGTTGCATTCCTATCTTTTTGTATTCGCCTTTGTTAACCAGTTTTATTTACTTTGAAAGAGATTTTCAGTTTTATCTCCATCGTAGTACTTAAGAGTGAAGTCGCCTGTCTCCGTACTCATTTTGCAGCGTTACGGATCCCTCGCCTGAGCCTGTGTGTGCTTTGCATTTGAATTCACGAAGTCCTGTCTGGGTCTCTCATTTCCTCTGAGCTTGGGGGTGGGATGGAATTTTGGTGTCTGTTGTTGTAAGAAAATATTTTGAAGTGCTTATTACATATTGCTTGTTTTGTTCTTTATTTCCATATTGCATCAGTACAGGTTTGTGAAACCTGTGTAAGTTTGAAGTCTCTCTTTCATCTGTCACAGGGCTTAGCACAGTGTTTGGGGCAAGAGAGAGAAATAGAAGTTGCCTTGTAGACTTCTAAGTACAATTGGACCTATCGGTGCTGTGGAATTTGATGCAGGGTGAGAGAGATTCTTAGGGGCTTTCTTGTTTCCTGGTTGCCTGGACTGAAGTGTTGGAAGTGCCTACTGAGGTGGGGGTGCAGAGTGAGATGGGATAAGAGTTTGGTCTGTGGATAATTGTCTGCACAGAATCTAAGCCAATAAAGAAGGTGGTTTTGTCCACAGACCTCAGAGTTGACTGTTCTTTGTATTCCCTTTGTATTCTCTCTGTTACTGTTGAGTTTTCTTCATACTTTCCCCTTCTAGACAGTTGGTGAAATTAATTTCAATAAATAAAATTATTGTCTTAATTATTTGAATATACATAGTTCTGGTTCTTTCTTTATACATTGTCCTATCTGAATTTATATTAAGTATGTTTATTCCTGTTCTTTTTTGTCTTCGCCTTTTTTCCTTTTCCCTTTTCCCTTGTTCTAGGTAGGCACTGACATAGAACATAATAATTCTGTGACTCTGCTTTGTGCTTTCTTTTCTCTCCTTTTCTTTCCTTGTGTTTTCTTCTATCTTTGGCACTGTACTTGATTGTGCATGTGAAATTAATGTTAATGGAACTTCACACCAAAAACTGGTTAAAGTGGTGAATTTTACGGTGTGTATATTTTAACAGAATACAGAAAGATATTATCTTTCTGATAACACACTAAAATGTTCTTTAGATTAATAGCTCCCAATATAGCACCTTGTAAATCTATTGAAGATAAAAACATAGCCGAGTGCAATCCCAAGGACAAGGATTGCTAGCCTCACACATCCTCACGCATCCTCACACACCCTCACACACTGACTTTGCAGCAGAGCTGTTAGTTCTTCAAGCAGGTTGGGGAAGTTTTTCTCCAGCCTCAACTCTTTTCACCTACATCACAAACTAATGCTCTATAAGTCTCCCCCTCAACACACACATACTTCGTGCTATTTCTATGATGGTCCCTATTGGCTCTTTTGGAGATATTTGGCCTGCAAATATACGTTTTGTTGGAGTATTGATTTTTGACATGTATATACATTCGTGAAACTATCACCACAGTCAAGGTAATGGACATATCTATTTTCCCACATGTCTCCATGAGTTGTTTTATAATCCCTCCCTCATGCACTCCTACCCCACCCATGAACTGCATTCTATCACTATGTATTAGTTTGCATGTTCTAGATTTTTACATAAATGGAAGCATGCCGCGTGTACTCTTTTGTGTTTGGCTTCTTTCGCTCAACATAATTACTTTGAGATGTACGGAGGTTGCGGTCTGCGTAAGTAGTTTATTTCTGTATGTGGGTGTACCACAATTTGTTTATTCACCTGTTGATGGACAATTTTTTCCCCATTTTTGACTATTACATTTAAGGCTGCTATAAATATTTACATATGAATCTTTTTATGAACATATATTTTTATTTCTCTTGGGTAAATATCTAAGGGTAGAGTGGTGGCATCATATGGGAAGTGTATATTTAAAGTAACAAACTGTTTCCAGAAGCGGTTGTATAATTTTCCCATTCCACCAGTATTGTATTAGATTTCCAGGCGATCTGCACCTTCACCAACATTTACTATGGTTAAGCTTTTTAATTTTAGCCATTTTAATTGATATAGATTATAAACACATTTCTATTGTAACAAAAGATATCGTACTTTTCTTCATTTGTGTTTTTGCCACTTATATATCATATTTGATGAAAAAGTCTGTTTAAAGTTTTTACCCATTTATTTCATTGGGTTAATTGTTTTCTTATTGAGTTTTGGTTGCAGCTGGGTAAAAGTCTTTATCTGATATATGATGTGATTACACTTCAGTTTGTGGTTTACATTTTCATTCTTCTGAAAATACAGGAAGAAGATTTTCATGCCATTCAGTTGATTGATTGGTCTATGGGTCATGCTTTTGATGTCGTAGTAAAGAAACCTTACCTAATTCCAGGTTGCAAAATTTCTTTCTCTTTAAGTTTTATAGTTGTAAGTTTTACATTCAGGCCTGTGATTCATTCTGAGCTGCTTTTTGTATAATGGGTGAGATATGAGTCTTAGTTCACTTTTTTCCTCCTGTAGATCCAGTTTTTTCAGTACTGTTTTTCAGAAGGACTATGCTTTCTGTACTGTATTGCCTTTGCACTTTTTTAAAAAAAATCAGATGTCCATATGCGGGTGGGTTTATTGCTGAGCTCATAGCTGCCTTGATTACTGTAACTTTATAATAATATTAGCCTTGAAATTAGTGTTAGCCTTCTAGCTTTGTTCCTTTTTACAAAATTCTTTTGGTTATTCTACATCCTTTGAATTTTTATAAAAGGCATGTCTCACCATTTATTAAATTTTTCTTTAATTTTCCCAGAAATCTCTTTTGATTTTAGTATATAGATATTTCACATCACTTACCTGATTTATATCAGTTTTTCATAATTTTTAATTCTATTTAACTCATATTGCTTTTTAAATTCCAATTTTTAACTTTTTTGTCCCTAAAACATAGAAATACAATTGATTTTTATATGGATCTTGTATCATACGACTTTTCTAAACTCATTCATTAGTTATATATTTTCAACTGGATTTTCAATATAGATTGTCTTGTCTACTGTGAATAAAGAAATTTATTTCTTCCTTTCTGCACTTGAGTGGCTTTTATTTCTTTTGCTTAGCCTTACTTTGCTGGCTAGAACCTTCAGTTCAATGTTGAGTGGGTGAGAGTAAATATCCTTGTTTTGTATCTGATCTTAAAGGCAAAGTATTTAATTTTTCATCAAGTAAAATAGTAGCTGTAGGCTTTTTCATAGATGCTTTTTTTCTGGTTGAGGAAATTGTTTCTTTTCTACCTTTAGTTTGCCGAGCAGTGGTCTGGTTTGGTTTGGCTTTGTTACTCTTAAGAGCAGGAATGGTGTCAGATGTGCCAAACGCTTTTTCTGCTCCTATTGAGATGGCTGTGGGGCTTTTATTTTTTAATTCTGTTAATATGGTAAATTATAGTGATTAATTTTCAAATGTTAAACTATACTTGAATACAAGTAGATATGTAATAAGTTCAACTTGGTCATGCTATTTTTTTAACATATTATTGAATTTGACTCGCTAAAATTTTGCTCAGAATTTTGGCATCTATTTCCGTAGTTTTCTGTTTTGTAATGTCCCTGTATGGTTGTCAGTGTAATACGGGCCTCCTAAAATGAGTTATGAACTATTCTCTCCTTTTAATTTCTTGGAAGACTTCGAGTAGAATTAATACTATTTCTTTCTTAGTTGCTTATGCCTGGAGTTTTCTTTGTGGGGATGTTTTAAAATAAAGATCCATTTTTTTACTAGATATGAGATTATTCAGGTTATATATCTTTTTGAGTGAACTTTGATAGTTTGTGCTTTTCAAGAAATTTTTGCACATAATTTAAGTAGTTAAATTATTGGCATTAAGTTTTCATAACATTCTCTTACTAGTTATATTATCTGTAGCCTGTGTTATGATATTACCTATGTCATTCCTGTTGTTGCTAACTTTTGTGTTAATTTGTCTCTTTTTTTTTAACATGATTAGTTTGCCAAGAGGTTTTTCCCTTTTTTTAATATATCAAAGAATCAGCTTTTCATTTAATTATTTTTCTCCATATTTTCTGCTTCTCTCACCTTTATTATTTTGATCTTGCTGCTTAGTTCTCAATTAATTTCCTCTTATTTTTCTATATTTTTAACTTTGAAGCTTAGATCACTGATTTTGAGTTCTTTTCTCTTTTTTAATAAAGGCATTTATTTAGTGTTCTTAATTCCCCCTATGAATTACTTTAGCAGCATCCTGCATATTTTGATATGCTTTGTTTTAATTTTCACTCCATTCAAAGTACTTCCTAATTATATGTAATTATATGTAAATAAAAGAACTCATACAGTTTAATAATAATGAATAGACATTTTCCCAAAGAAAATGTACAAATGGCCAACAGGTACAGGAAAAAATGGTTGACATCACTAGTTATTAGGGAAATGCAAAAACCATAATGAAATTTTATGTCACAACTGTTATAATGGCCATTATAAAAAAGACAAGAGAGAACAAATATCAGCGAGGGCGTGGAGAAATGGGAACCCTTGTGCACCAATGGTGGGATTGTAAATTGGTGCAGCCACTGTGACAAGAAGTATGGAGGTTTTAAAAAAATATATATAGAACTACCATATGATCCAGCAATTCTACTTCTGAGAATATACTTAAAGGTAACAACACTAACAAGAAGGTATCTGCATCCTCACGTTGACATCAGCATTATTTACAACAGTCGGTGTGTGGAAACAACCTGCGTTCATTAATGGATGAGTGGGTAAAAAAGTTTTGAGATACACACACACACACACACACACACACACACAGAGGAATATTATTTAGCCATAAAAATGAGGAAACCCTACTCTTTGGGATACCATGGATGGACCTTGAAGACATTATGCTAAGTTACATAAATTGGAGAAAGACATATGAGATCTGTCTGGAAAAAGTCCAACCATTGTTAGTATAATGAGAACAGCATGTGTGACATCGATATAACCTAGTTTCGAGGCCCTGGAGTGTGGAGCCCTTGAGGGTCTGTCCAGGGCAGGTGGCCCAGAACTGTATGTACCCCTTAAGGTCAGTCAGGGCAGGCAGCCTGGAACTGTGAATCATCATCACATGCCTGTGGGCAGGCAGCCTGGGCCTATGTTATTGTACACATGTGCTGTGGTCCCCAGTGACCTAAGTTTTGGCCTGATCCCACTATTTACTAAGCCTGTATAAAAACCCCTGTAACCAGAAGTAAGTGTGCCAGCGGTGCCATCAGTGCCAGCGGTGCCAGGAATAAAGAGTTTGCTTGCTGTTTGCTTGCAGTTTGAAGTGTAGCTCCTATGTTGCCTCCTTGTGCTTTCTTTCAGTTGGGCCTCTCACCTCGAAAACCTGCCCTGGCTGAACAACTGGGCTCTGACACCTGGCAGCCAAGGAAAGTGGACTGGAATACCCACGAACAAGAACAATGACAGCTTCACTGTACTAGTCAGTGGGGGTGGCAGATACTGTTGAGTGAACATGTGTACTGTGTGGCCGTCACATTCAAAATGACTGAATGAGTAGAGCAACAAATCTGCATCATGTTTTGCATTAAGTTTGAACATCCCTTCATGGAACTATTCGGATGGCCGCAGCTATGGGCAGCTGGTGACTGCCAGCTTCATCACGACAATGTGCACACTCATGCATCATGTCTTGTGCAGAGTTTTTTGGTGAAACATCAAACCATTTAGGTGACTCAGCCCACTCTACATCCAAATTTGGCGCCCTGTGACTTCTGGCTTTTCCCAGAACTAAAATCACCTTTGAAAGGGAAGAGATTTCAGACTATCAGTGAAATTCAGGAAAATATGACAGGGCAGTTGATGGCATTTGTGAGAATGTGTGAGATCCTAAGGTGCCTACTTTGAAGGGGACTGAGGTGTCATTGTCCTATGTACAATGTTTCTTGTATCTTCTTCAATAAATGTCTCTATTTTTCACATTACATGGCTGGATACATTCTGGACAGACCTTGTACATCATATGAAGTTGCCAGTCTCCATTCGACTGTAGCTGCAGCCTTCTAAATCATCTAGTTTCCATGATGGAATGTTCAAGCTTAATGCAAAATTTGATGCAGATTCATTGCTCTACTCACTTAGTCATTTTGAATGAGATGGCCACACAGTACACATGTGCACTCAGTGGCATCTACCACCCCCATTGACCAATACAGTGAAGTCATCATTGTTCACACATGCACATTTCAGTCCCCTCTCCTTGGCTGCCAGGTTACATCGATGTCACGCAAACTGTTCTCGTTATACAAGCATAAGAAGTTATTAAAAGAGTAGATTGTAGGAGTTCTCATCACAAGGAGAATTTTTTTCTTTTCGTTTTTGTATTTGTATGAGATGATGGATGTTAACTACACCTATTGTGTTAATCATTTTGTTTCACGGTGTATGTAAATGAAACCATTATTCTGTACACCGTAAACTTATACACGTGATGTATGCCAATTACCTATTTCTCAATAAAACCAGAAAAAATAAAATAGGTTTCTTGCAGATAACAAAATTGTTAGGTAGGACCACATCGGTGCTCAGTCTAGGTCTGACTATTCCCCAAGACTGAGCCCTGAACCTTCTGTGTATCCTGCCCAGGTCTCGGTGAATTTTGAGGTGGTTCAGTCTGTGTGCTGGGAAGAATCACTATCTTTGGCTTTGTGTGTGGGCTAGCACTGTTATTTCTTATCCTTTCAGGTGATTCCCTAATAGACGTGTGCTGATCAATACTCAGCTGAAATTTGACAGAGACTCTCTGCAGATCTCAGGAGTCACTTCTTTGCACAGCTCCCTCGTCTTTCCTAAGAACTCTATCTGCCTGGGACTCCTCGGTTTCTCAGCTCCGTCTTCTGAACAGGAAGTCTGCTGGCTTTCATAGGAAAGCATCTCCTTGGTCTGTAGCCTGGAAAGTTGTTGAGGAGAGTAAACTGAAGCAATTGTTGGGTTTACCATAATTGTTTCTTGTGTATCAGATTTCCTTTGTTGCCTGATGATTAAATTGCAAAGTGCTGTTTTGTATATTTTGTCTTTTTTTTTTTTTAACTGTTTCAGGCAAGCAGATTAAATATCTAGTTCCTGTTAGTTAATCTTGGCTGGAGCAGAAGTCTACTTGGAGTATTTTTTTAAAGGTGAAATTGGCATAAAGGTGTACTCCAAAACTGTCTCTTTGTATTGATCGGTGAAGGTACATGCTAATGTCATAAGCTGCTTCTTGCTAAGAATAATTTCACCAGATAAATATGCATGTGCTTTAACATCCACCAGCCATTTGGCTACATTGTGGAATGGCTTATTCTGCAAAGGATCTCAAGTGATTACGAATCGAAAAAATATAGTAACAAGAATAAACTAGTAGTTCTTTCCTAAGTAAGAGAGCAAGGGGTAAAAGGAATTGGATTTATAACCTGACTTCTATTTAAGAAATGCATGACCTTGGAGTATTATGTATCTTTTACCTATAATCATCAGTTCTCTCAGGAATAAGTGAAAATGTTGGTTTAATCAGCTTATGAGTACAAATGAAAGTAGATATTAATTATTCACATGGAGGTCTCATTTCGAAGATATGTTTGTTAATGCAACCTGTTTTTTTAAAATAAGGTTTATAAAAAACATTGACCTTTTTAGAAGTCTAGAATACAGTTAAGTACTGTTTTTATATTTATCTGATTGTACTCATGTAGTTCCAATGATTTTTGTGGGATGATCATACAGTAATTACAATTTTAAGTAGTTCATATGTCTCAAAATGTTATCATTGAATATATTAATGCTATTCTAAATGCAGTTGTAAGAAGAAATATGAGGAAAATTATTAAATAATTATCAGACTGAAGTTGAGTTAATAGGTGTGACATCCAATTATAACTTGCCCCAAGAGAAATATCAGGTGAAGGCTGAACATTTCAACCTCAACTGAAACCCTTGCTGGTGTTAACTTGGACCAGGTAGGATTCATAGTGACAAAGGAAACCTCCAGTAGTATCTTGTATTAGTAGGACCTGAATATAATCTGTCTTATACATGTGGATCGAATGATCAATTGGAAAATCACTCTTATTTAAAAATCTTGCTGTTTTCATGGGAGAATATACAGAAGTACAGTTTAAGACTTGTTAAAATTGAATACGCTAGACTGAAAGGTTATAAATCAGCAAAGAGAGAGGCTAGAATGATCCATTGGTAGTGAATTAAAATTGGAGACATCAGTATAATGAATATTTAGCTTAATACAGATGAAGACAGTATTCAAACACACACACACAGACATATACACAGGCATGCATATATACACAGTTACCTATGTAATATTGGTCATTATGCCTGCACACGTTTCCTTGCTTTGGAGGTTGAGCGTGCTTAGAGGCAAAACACCAGTAGCAACCAGCTCTCCTAACACCCACGTTTTAGTTTCTAATAACATATTTGAATAAAAGGAAGCAAGGGTTCTTAGAAATTGACTGATCTTAAGCCTAGGACAAGTAATATGCAAGAGAGCTTGAATCATCTTATAGTGCCAGGAAGAAAGTAAAGTTTTTGGAGTACTCAAAAAATCCCCCAATGATAAAGGCATATGAAACAGATATAGGGACCCAATGAGACTCCCAAGGCCAAGGGTGGGACATCATGAACAGCAGTATTAAAAATATGTTTTGGGAATATAACCCACAGTGAAAAATAAATATCCACAAGTCTATACTAATATAAATGAATTAGTAAGTAAGTAAATAAATAAAGTAGAAGCTCAATCTCCTGTGCATAATTCCAAATAATTTATGTGGATACTCTGTCCTCAAGAGGGCAAAGAATAAATCGTTACATCTTAATATGGGCTATGAATAGTGACTTCCTTCTAAAGAGTACACTGTAGAAATTGGGGGTGGGGGAGAGTGAACTTATACTAGAGAGAACTCATTAGTACTCTTAGCCAGGTGGTCAAGATTAGCAGTGGTAAGTCATGCTGATAGTACATGCCCTTAATGTGACGTGATGAGAGTATCACTTTACCTCTGTGGTCTTCTTTCCCAAAATCCATAAACCTAGTCTAATCATAAGCAAGACTTCAAATGAATCCAAAATAATGAGCATTCTGGAAAACACCTGACCAGTACTCCTCAAAGCTGCCAAGATCATCAAAAACAAAGAAGGTCTGATAAATTGTCATAGCCAAGAAGAGCCTAGGAAACCTGAAAATAACTGTAATCCTGGTCATCCTGGAATAGAAGTAAGACTTCAGGAGGTAAAAATAGAGAAAACAGGAATAAAATATACACTTTTGTTAATATATCAATATTGTTCCATTAATTATGACAAATGTACCATATTAGTGCAAAATGTTAGTAACAAGGGAAACTGGGTGTAGGGTATATGGGACTCTCCTCTCTTCACAATGTTTTTGTAATCTAAGTCTTTTCTAAATTTTTAAAACTATTTAAAAACTTTAGCTTATTTTAGCTTTATTTTAGCAGTTAATGAGTTTATAATGAAACAAAATATAAGCAGTCCACAAATAGACTTTAATATTCAAATTAAATAAATTTATTTCAATGGATTTTTATATCTATCTATATAATAAACATCTTTTTTAAGTTGTTGCACAACTTATTCCCAGTTATTTTGGGTTGAATGCAACACCCCCACCTTTCTTTATTGATGGTACTGAGTAAATACTGAGGGAGAAGAAATGAGGAAAACAGATTTAGCTCATTAAATGTTGTTTCATGCTGTGTAACATGGAACATATTTTTCCTGCTAACTTCCTTGATTGAGAACAAAATATTTAAGCCCTTGGGTTGCCTTTCAGAGAAGTGTTCTGCTATAATGGAACTGCCATTTGAAACAGTTTTTGTAAACAGCAACTTTCTTCATTTGCCAGGCGAAAGTATGAATTAGCCACATATTGATAAACTCTTCAACTTCATCCCTGTCTTTCAGCATTGACTTGGAATCCCGTCTCCTTCTGAAGGAATGGGAGTTACCAGATTTTAAAGTTTCAAAACATTTCAGGTTGTTTCTAATTTCTCACAGCAAATTTTTCCTGTAGTTTTAACTTCTGTTCTTGTGCTACAAAATATACCCTTTGCAGGTTTATTATGAGACATTCAATTTTCTGGTGCTCTTATTTTTCCTCATCAGTCATCAGTGGTGTGAAGATGACTGGTGTCTGTGAAGAGTAAGAACCAAGAAAGGATACATGTTATGGTGAAATGCTTAGGGATTATTGCGGAATGTGTTTGCGTATCATGTATACATAACATGGGGCATGGTAGACGCAGAGATGAGAGATAGTAGTTCCACCTTCGTGGACCGTACAGTCTAGTAGATACATAGATTACCATAATTAATACAGGAAAGCCAACAGTGCAAGCTGGAGATCTGCTCACTGAGATGCTCTGGATGCTTCCTGAGAACTTTTATTCTGTTTGTCACCGATGCTTACTTCCTTATTATTATCAGGGAAAGAAATAAAAGAACTGCAGTGGGGATAGCAAGAATTAAAAAGGAGAAATCATGAAAATAAAAAAGATTGGAGGAAATAAGTTAGGGATGGGGATTCTAATGATAAAAAAGATGACTACAAATCTGAGCTGCAAACAGATGCATTAGGAGCCAAATCAGTGTACAATTTTAAGGCATTGCAGTCTGTCCTTTTTATCCCCAAGCCTATCCGCCACCTTTTTTCACTTCTTCGAACAGGGAGGCCAACTTGTCTAGAGCCCATCTTTCCAGCTGCCACTTGTATCTGGCTAATGAAGAACTAGAAAGAAATGGGAGCAAGGAAGAAAGTGAAGTTAAGGTTTTGTTTTTCCCCCCCCTCTTGCTCCCTTCTCCAGGAGTTCCCTTAGGCTGGCTACATTACTCTGTCAAAGGTCATGCTCACATTAAAGTAGCCCTTTCCCCAGCACTCTCATTCCAAGCCGAGGAGCTCCGTCCTCTTGCCCCTTCAGGCTCAGGCATGCTAATATCCCAGGAGTTACTAGCTCTCCAGCACTGACTGTTATCTTGAGGTTTCTCTACACCTGCCCACACATTTGCACATAGCCCGTATCTTAAACTCTTCTTGAATTTTCCTTATTTGAGTGAATCATAGGTTTCCTAACTGGCACATTCAGAAAATCAGAACTATAAGATGCTTATCATCATGTAGCCTTCTTCCCACTTCATTCCATAAATGACAAAAATGAGGCCAGAAAAAGTTCAACTTTTCATGAGTATTTAAGTTAATGGTAATCACTGCTCTAGCATCTCTACATGCCAATTTCTACTCTTCCTAGTTCTCATTTCCCATCTGCTTTGAAATTATGGAAATATGTTACATTTTTATTGACAAATCCAAGGCTTCTGGAAGCTGAAGCAATGAACATTCCAGCATTTAGCTTTTGAGCATGTGGGAATAAATGAAGACCACCCAAATGGGAAAAAAACAAGGCTGTTCATTCAGAGCTTGCTGTAGCAAAGTGGGTCCATCACCATGACTTTTTCGCAGCAGGCAGGGAAGTGGAAAAGCGCTAATGTGGACAAAAAGTTCCATGTCTGGCACTGTGAAGCCGGAGGCGGGGTCAGCAGGAGTGAGATATCTGATTTGATTGGTTTGGAAGCACATTTGGGTTTCTCTGCTTCGTGCTGAGTTAGAAGCAGGGGGAAAACAAACAGGGAAGCTGGCTGTCACCGTCCAAGCCCTGACTATTCCGGGGAGATAACTGCAGAATTTGAGTCAGAGTTGTGTTTTCATATAAGATCCAGCTATTATCTATTAATGTAATCAGTTTCTTAGGCTTCCTTATCCATCATCTAAAGGAACTGGGATCGCTGAGTAGCAGATAAACTATAGTAGCGGATTAACAATAAATTGCCCCAGGCAACAGTTCAGCAGATCTAGGAGGAGAAAGTGTGGCCCTCTGGAGAACGGTGGAAGAGAGAAACCAATGTGGCAAACCTTGGAGCGTTGTTGTTGACAGTCTGCCGGACTGAGGCAAATAGGAGTAGCACTTGCAATATTTGGGGTCACACATATTTATGCCTTAGGGATGTGGTTTTGGAATAGCTGATTTTTTTTTCTTTTGCACAGGAACTTTGTCAGTCATTAATGTGACCAGGTTACAACCTCGCCAGCTCTTTTGTTACGTGGGTGGCAGCAAAATTTCTCATGAGAGCCAAGCAGAGAAAACTTCATTCTCATCTGAGAATCTGGAGTTGCAGAGTGGCAACCACGTGCGACTCAAGAATCAAGTGCAGACAAACTCCTAGATCCCATACTCTCATATCATTTCCTGACAGCTGTCCACTGCAGCTGGGATGAACTTTAACCATATATACTTGAAAAGGGGCCTCGCTCCACCTCTTCCACATCCAAATGAGGGTACGGAATGTAACTCTTAGGAATGTGGCAGTTCATGGCTACCATGTTATGCATTCTTGACTCCTGCTCTACCTAGTTCTTTAGTTGTTTTTGTTGTTGAATCACTTCCTTCTGTCACATCTTGCGTACCTTAGCATGAGATTGGCTGCATAACCCAGCAATGGTGTTAATTTCCTTCTTGGACTTACTCCCACTTCTCCGTAGGTGCCAAAATGACTCTACTTCCAGTTTTCGGGGTTCTTTTCCCTACTTTTAAAGAAATCCCAGACATTCCAAGTCAAATGAGAAATTGAATTATGGGAAAAAGAGGATGTGAGGAGCTCCTGAAATTGCATTTCATAAAATGACTGTAGCCTTGAAGGATACTATCAGATGGGAGCAAAAGAATCGGACCCTAAACTTTCCTGGCACACATCAGGCCTTCCGGCTGAGCTTCTGCACCTCCACGACTAGTGCTCCCTGCCCTTGCGGTGAAGCAGGCGTGTCGGCCTTATTGGGCACTAACACTCTGTAGGAAATGCTGATTTAGCATAGGTCCAGCTGCAGCCACTCTTCTCCTCTACTGGTTGGTAGAGGCCGAGATTCTAATCTGTTGGACTGGGGTGAACTGGGTCTTAATTCCATTCCAGCCCATGAATGAGTTCCATTCATGGACCTCTGAGCTCCTAAGAGCAAAAACTGAGTTTTCCCTCTTACATACCTCGGGAGTGGCACCAACAGCAATTTACCAATAGAATATATTCAGATGCTTTGTTGTAAAAGGTTACCTGTTATAGCTGTGATATAAAAAATTGTTAAAATATTGAGAGAGTATTACATTTCCCTTGGAAATAGGTTTTTTTAAATTTCTTAGTCAATGTGCACATATAATATGTGAGAAAAATACCCATTTAGAAAAATTAAGATAATGTCTTTCTTTTCGCCTTTGTTTTCCTGAAAGTTCTATTTCCATCCCTTTTGGTTGTTGTCCTATAATGTGAGATTCATGGAGCTTTCTAGTGACTGATCTTATGTGGAAGTAAAAAAAAAAACCTAAAAAAATGAGTCATTACTTGTATAAAATTTGAACTGGGCAGCGACCCCTCCCCGTAGTCATGTAGTGCTGTGTTGAGAACTGATGCAGCAGCCCAGCACTGGCGGCACCACGCCTGACACGGCTGCCAGTTTTTGCAAGCCCGTGTAGCGGCAGAAATGCGTGAAATTACTACACACTGGGAGCTTTTTATATGAAGAAAAAAGCTGGTGACAGAGGTGAGGAACTTTTCATGTATTTCATAGAAATATTAATTTAATTGGTTTCCTTTAAGACTTCTGTAAGAATGGCAGTGATAGTTAATAGAAGTAGGAAGATAGTTCATGCTTAGTTAAAGAGATATGGCCTTCTCTTTTGTTAATGAATAACTTCAAAGCTGAAATTTGCATGAAGAACATTAATGCGATAATTTTAAAAGTACCCATTAGTCTGGCATTTTTAGGATAACAAAACTAAATTCTCATGAAGTCGAGACATGTGGAAGAACAGTGGTAGATATTAGGCAAAAAAAATAATCTGATCACAATAAAAATATGCTTTTGCTTAAAAATCTGTCAGAAGGAATTCCAAGCATTTAAAAAATGCATGTTAAATGTGCTTTGCTACAGTTTTGAAATAGGTTAAAATTATATGCAAATTAATGCAAATCATGTGGCTTGAAGATTAAGTTTTGAAGTGCTATCTTCATTCCCTGGAGTAAATGGCTGTTGAAGAATGGATGTATAAATATCTGACTGACTGGCTGGCTGGCTGGCTGGTGGGCTGAATGAAAGAATGAATGAAACTTTCTGTCATTTGAAACCTGGTAAATATTCATTTTTTGATCAAACTCAAAGTACTTTGAGTCTAGGATGCAGGAGGTTACAACCCCAAGTTTAACCTAGTCAGCGCAGCTCA
The DNA here is from genome assembly GCA_004026545.1 of Mormoops blainvillei. Lineage (NCBI taxonomy): Eukaryota > Metazoa > Chordata > Mammalia > Chiroptera > Mormoopidae > Mormoops > Mormoops blainvillei. Next base: position 662,376 of record PVJD01000067.1, read on the forward strand.
GCCCTGTTGCCCCAGAGTGGTGCTGGTCCAGGGTGGAATTCTTAAGCTGTGGAGCATCTGAGCCCCAGGAGGAGGCGGCCATTTTCTTAGGACTCACCCATCTCGTACGTATCTATTGAGCACCCACCAGGAGCCAGACTCTGTTTAGATAGGCGCCTCTCCTCTTGTCTCCCAAATTAGGAACCTCACCGCTGATCTCTCGGAATAGCAGTGGTAATTGCTTTCGCCATCCATTCTTACTGGAAATTTCCGCCTTCCTTGGATTCTGCCAGATTTCATTTTCCTGGCTTGCCTTCTACTTCTGTAAAACTTGCTTCGTTTTCAATCTCCTTTTCCAACCTTGCCTTGGGAGTGCCCCGAGGCTCAGTCTGTGCCCTCTGTTCTTTCTCTGCTCCGGTGATTCTTAACCCTGGCTATGATCACAGCCTCTGGGGCAAGGCCCCAAGCATGGACACATTTTAAAAGCTCCATAAGTGATTCTGATGCACAGCTAGAGCTGAGAGCTCTTTTTTATACTGTAATCCAGGGAGTTGTTGGTGTGTCAGGACTTCACGTTTGTCTTTCCTGATTAGTGTCACACCAGTATTTACTTACACGGAAGTGCTTGTTTGGAGCCAAGAAGGTACTTCCATTTAGAAATGTCATTTCTCTGCTTTATCTCCAAAATACCTTTACCACCTGATTTATCTTTATTTTTAATTCCAATTCAAAAATGTTAATCTTTGGTTTTCCTTCCTTCTGCTAGTCAGTATCTTTAGCACAGTATGATTGAAATGATGGGGCAAGCTAGTAACAGCTACTCATTTACCCAAATGCTGTTAGCTCTCTGTTGACTGCAGGGTCCAATTAAAAATATTTATCATGGATGAAAAGCTTTAAAAACCTAGACCCAGGCCCACAGGTTATCTTCCTCATAAAACACCTATTTAGCCTTTTGTAGGAGGGCCTGTGCATTCCCACCTTCTGCACATAAACCTCCAAACAAGGGCTTCCTTTCCTTCCTTAGTCTTTTTTTAAAAAGATTTTATTTATTTTATTTTTAGACAGAGGGGAAGGGAGGGAGAAAGAGAGGGAGAGAAACATCAATATGTGCTTGCCTTTCGTGCACACCCTACTGGGGACCTGGCTGGCAACCCAGGCGTGTGCCCTGACTGGGGTATCGAACTGGCGACCCTTTGGTTCTCAGGGCGATGCTCAATCCACTGAGCCACACCAGCTGGGGCTCCTTCCCTGGTCTCATTATGCTACAATGCACTAAGACATGTAACTACTTTTACTAAGTTTGGCTGTCGCCCAGACAAAAGCCTACCCGATCTTGCCCTGAAAACTAACTGAGAATATGTATTTCCTTTTGCTTTTCAGAGACATTTTTTAATGAATCAGAAAAGGTGATCAGACATGGGTTATGTATTATAGCAGCAATGTGTAAGGAATGGGAATGATAGAGGCAGAAAAAGAGTATCTTAAAATATTTTTCTACAAATTTCTAGTCACCCAACATTGACTGGATGGCTATTATCTGGATGCTAAGAACTTACTTCATCCTTATGTAAAATAAAGTAGTATCATCTCAACTTTAAGATGAGAAACTATGGCTCAACAATAGTAATCCCCCTTCTTCATATTACAGGCATGACTGGGATTCCAGTTTGGGTGTTCAGAGTACCAGCCTGGTGCTTGGTTTCTCTAACCCAGTTGTAAATTCTTTGGTGGAGGGCAGGGATTGCATGTTTTTACTTTATTAACATTTTTCCGTGAAACTCAGTGAATAATATGATAGGTAGTTATTAAGTAAAGAAAATATGAGAAGGATCATAGGATAAGCTGGATTTTCCAGATCACCTTCCAAAAACCCTTTTAAATTCAGTCCCAAGCAGAAGGGCTACCACTGGCGGAGGAGCAGCTTTTCATATTGGATTGTCGGAGTTGTTTAAATAATTCCTTGCTTATGGGCATGATGCTAAACATGTCCTAAAATTATTCAACATGTGAATTTTCTAAGAAACTATTTTAATAAACATGATTCAAATGCTGCCATTTTTATTTGAGAATTTAGATTAATGAACATTTCAAGTCCATGTGACAAAGTTTACTTCCTTCAAAAGTTTACTTCCCACCACTGTTTCTTTGAAATGGGAAATGAGGCTGGTGTCCCATAATAGCTGTTGTCCAGCTGACAGTGACTCCCAGGGCACAGCAGGCCACGGATACCTTCCATCCTCTGTAGCTGCAGAGAAGGGAGGAGGGCACTTCCCTGGGACAAGTGCTGTCCCAGTAGGGCTCTGTTATATGTGGGAGATATATTTCCTCATTAGGATTTGGTGAGCAAATGGAGTTTAGAAAGGAGAATGCAAGCTATCTTTGTTGGAATATACCTACTATACTTTAAAAATAATCAAGTACTTTTATAATCTAAGTGAGTAAATTGAGTTCTTATACTTGCCATTTAAATTATTAATCGAGTAGACTATAGGCTTTAGCTATCAAGGTAAGCAAATTCTGTTGTCCGAACTCTCCCTCATTCCCCAAATTTAGCCCAAATATCTTTGTTTTCTTGGATGCTACATAGTTTAAAAATTTTACTTGAGCTTTGCTATAAATAGAAAAATTAGGAGTAGGAAATTGTACTTCAAAGAGAAATGTAATTTTACTCTTCAAACTGTGGGGGCTGAGACCGAAAGCGTTTGAGAGGTGGCCTGGGTGGCCATTACAAGTAATTGGAAAAGAAGTACAATTTCTTATTACTGCATCTAAAAAATGAGGACAACATTCTTTAAATATCACATTTATATAAAAACTTGCATAAACTCGATCCACATGCTTAATTGGAAGCTACTATAAAGACATTTCATTGTTTTCATAACTGTGTTCAGGAATAAAACTGCTCTTATTTAAGCATCGCATAGCAGAAATATTAATCAAGTCTAGAATAGAGGAAAAGTAAAAGAAAATGGTGATATGCCAAAGATGCCTAAGAGCAGAGTGTGATTACAGTTAGAGGGAAACAAATTATTCTACACCCAAACCAAATCCACGGAATTGACTTGGCTTATTTTTGTACATATTTGGCAGCTAAAGAATGGATTGCCTTTCAGACAAAAGCCTTCTCACTGTAGTGGTTCATTTCATAGTTCCTACTTTGTAGTAATGGGGCTTTCCTATGTAAGAGGAAACTATTCCAATCAACAGGGGTACATGGATTTTGTGAAAGCAGCTTTCAGAATTTGTTCTGCTACCATATAAATAAATTGTATTGGATAGAATTCATTACACTGGTTCTGTGGACTCCTGAGTATATGTAGATGCTAATTTGAGGAGCCACGAGTGGAGTGTCCCATTATCATTTTAATGGTCTTAAAAATAAGTAATTATATTCTGCACTATCTGAATGATTTTTTAAAATTGTGCTTCCATAGGATTCAGTGTCCTTGCTTGCTTTCATGTTTGGAATCGATTGAGTGGTAGTTGATTTTTTCTGTATGGACAAGAATTAAACAGCCATTCAAATGTAGAAAGTGAGGGACTATTGAATCATCACATGGCACACACCTTGTCAGCATATATACTGTATTCGTGTTGAAAGGTGTTGAAGTACATAGGAGGCAAGAATGGACATACCACATAGAAAGAAGAGCCGGAACAGAAGCATTGGGGGTGCGCTGTGGCGGCGCAGTGGACGTAGCAGAAGACTGGTGAGGAAGAGGAGGTGAGGAGAAGCTGCAAGAGAAAGCGATTCCAGGTTGTGGCTGGTGCACTGGGGATGAAGTGTGAGGAACCACTCCAGGTCTCAGACCGGCCAGACAGGGCTATGACACGGCGCAGCCATATTGGAGAAGGCTGCCCCGCCCCCCGCCCCAATATAGTGCATTTTCTTTTCAATGACATTTCCAACTGATAGTTGTTAGTTGTCTTTAAGAGAAAAATAACTCTTACTTATATAGCAAAGTATGCTGGGCACTATAAAGAGAAAATGGAAAATGAATGCCTGATTCCTATCATCAGAGAACTAATCTGCTTTAAAACGGAAGTGCTACCCAGATGTAAGTTAGCATTATTGCCATAGTAAAAGAAAAAGCATTGTTCGAAGCAGGCAATTAAAGTTACAGAAGAAGATTTATTGCACTGAAAATACCCTCAAATTCTAGCTTGTTACCTAACAATGCTTTCATTTATCATGAAAAATGGTGAGTATACAGTACATGTCCTATTATAGTTCGATCATCAGGAATTTCATAGTCACATAAATGCAGACCATGTTACAGATAAATCTTAATGAGTCCAAGTATTCAGTGTTTAAAAACACTTGATATTCACTGGCATTTTTGAGTGGTCCAGCTCAGGAAGATTTGAGATCACCCTCCTTTTCCATCCACAGTTGGGGGACAGGCCCAAAGACGTTTGAGGAGCCCCATGCTTCTTGGCTGCTTAAGAGCTAGAGCACTAAATCAACACCACTCTGTTTTCCGGACCAATATTGGAAGTGGTTTAATTTAACCAGAAACATGTATCAGTGTATATCCTCTCTGTGCTTAGACCCTTTTAGTGTTGCAGATTTACCTGGAATAAAACCCAGGGTCTTTAGCACGGCCCTCAGCCCGGGGTGTCCCACCTTCCCCACCCTCCAGATTAATCACCGCCCCTTCTCTCTGTCCCCTGCCCCCAGCACAGGTGCTGCCTTTCCCTTCTTCCAGCCTCACACTCTCCCACATCAGGAATGTTCCCCGTACTTCGACCCAGTCCCGGCTCCTCCCCCTTTATGACACTTTTTCTGCTCTCAAGGTCTAAGGGCAGCCTTTCTCGATCTTTCAAACTAAATCAAATACTCATAAATGATCAGTTTTTTCTTCATTTTCTTCATAGTAGTTCTTACTGTTTATATATTTATTTGTATTTACTTTATATGTTTCCTCATCCAGCCTGTTTTCTTCATAATCATTTCAGCAAGTAGTTAATTTTGTACAGTACACCCAGAGCCTAGCCCAGAATAGAGGCACAATAAATACATTTTCCCTGGTGTTTGGACACAGAGAGGGGGTGTAAAAGGTTAAAATTCAAATAATTGGAAATAAATAGAAGTCTTTAATATTAAATAATCAAGCAAATGTCTCCTGAGACAAATTCACATCCTGCAAAGGAGCTATATTACAATAGCACTGGACAAAATATCTTTATGTGAAGGTACAGTGAGATACATCTGGCCATGCTAAAGCATGAGTAGAAATATAAAAATAAAATTGTTTTGAGTAGCATGTATATATTTATTATTATCTTCATTAGGAGAGCAAAGCAATTCATTAAGAGGAATACATTTCCACCCTGGAGAGGCATTTTGACAATTAATAGACCGGAGCTGGAAAAAGGAAAATAAGAGCAAAGCGTAAAACACAAGGAAAGAGGAAATTTCCCCTACCCCTGCCCCCTCCCACAGTGCAGCAGCAGAGTGGTTATTAAACCAAAAATGATCAAATCACTTTTCCTCTGTCAGCGTGGGCTGAAAAAGACACCTGCGTTTCATGAATTGATGAGTAATTGTTTTTAGTTCTGATTCTAAGTACCCTGTTGATTGCAGTAGTTGATGTGGTTGAAAAAACACTAGGTTTAGAGCTAGAACACCTGCGTTTAAGTTCTGGCATCACCACTTACCTTATATATTAAACCTGGGACAAGTCACTTAACCTCAACCAGGGAGATTTTACAATATTTATGAAATGGTACCCTGCAGAAGCCTTGCATGTATCAAATAAGATAATTATAGGAAAGCTCTTGGAGACTTCAGTGCAGTACTAAAATGCGCTCTTGAGAGTAGGCATGTATTCGTCCCTAAGTAATGCGCTTTGTGCAGATGAAGGAGCCACACCCTATACCCTGCTCTGGACAAACTTAGATTCTACTTGGTAGATGGTATGCACACCAAAAAATGTATTTTGGTGCAGAAAGTGACATAATGCAGATGTAAAAGAGCATATTTTTACCCTCTCCCCATTCTCCTTTTCCTTCCCCACACTTGTGTTGGAAAAGCGGTGTGTTGGTTGGAAAAGGGAGATTTATCATTAAGGAACGAACAAGTTCGATTTTGGAATAAAGTACTCAATTTGCACACCTACTAATTTAAAAATATTTTAATAATTATCAAAACATCTGAAAATGAGGTAAAACAACATGCATTTTCTAATGTATTTTTAAATTAGCATTTAACATGAATGAAACTTTTAGCTTCATTTATAATTTTTATGTCTTTATTCCCCATTTAATGATTAAGATACTCCTGAGGCTGATGTGGGATGATTAAATATATATGTAGATACCATTGCACTTACTGAGGGAAGTACTTTAGATGGTATTATTTTACCGTATTTTAGAGGAAATTATTTTGCATCTCAAAATTAGAATTTTGTATCTCTGAAATTGTGAAGCAAGTTAATCATAAATATTAAATATATGTTTTATTTTATGTGTAACTTAAGAACATCAGTAAAATGAAGAGAGAACCAACTGTATGGGAAAATATATTTGCCACTGATACCTTGGACAAGGGTTTGATCTCCAAAATATATAAAGAGCTCACATGACTCCACTTCAGGAAGATAAACAATCCGATTAAAAAATGGGCAGAGGGCCTGAACAGACACTTCTCCAAGGAGGACATACACAGGGCCTAGAGACATATGAAAGGATGCTCAGCATCACTAGCCATCAGAGAGATGCAAATTAAAACCACAATGAGCTACCACTTCACACATATCAAAATGGCCATCGTAAATGAATCAACAAATAATAAGTGCTGGCGAGGCTGTGGAGAAAAGGGGACCCTAGTGCACTGTTGGTGGGAATGCAGACTGGTATAGTCACTGTGGAAAACAGTTTGAAATTTCCTCAGAAAACTAAAAATTGAACTGCCTTTTGACCCAGCAATTCCACTGCTGGGATTATACTCTTAAGAATCCTGAAACACCAGTTCAAAAGAACCTCTGCACTCCAATGTTCATAGCAGCACAGTTTACAATAGCCAGGTGCTGGAAGCAACCTAAATGCCCAGCAGTAAATGAGTGGATGAAAAAATGGTGGTACATTTACACGATGGAATACTATGCAGCAGAAAGAAAGAAAGAGCTACTCCCCTTAGCGACAGCATGGATGGAACTGAAGAGCATTAAGCTAAGTGAAATAAACCAGGCGGTGAAAGACAAATACCATATGATCTCATCTATAAGTGAAACCTAATCAACAAAACAAGCAAGTAAAATATAACCAGAGACACTGAAATGAAGAACAAACTGACAGTAACTAGAGAGGAGGGAGGAGGGGGATAACGGGGGAAAACTGGGGAAGAGTCGTCAAGGAACAAGTATAAAGGACCCATGGACAAAGCTAAAGGAGGCTAGGACTGAGGGAGGGAGGAGGGGGTAAGGGATGGGGAAAAGTGGTGGCGGGAAAATGGAGACAACCGTACTTGAAGAACAGTAAAAAAATACAATAAAATAAAAAGATAAAATGGTCACCATATGTATTTCTAAAATATCTTTAAATTATACCAGAGAGCAAAATATGGTATGTGCATGTACATATGTGTGAGTGACTGCATGTGTGTTTCTGTGAAGACAAACGAAGAAAATATAGTGCTAACACTGGTTATTTCTGGGAGATCAGATTATGGGTGATTTTTTTTCCTATGGTTTTTGGTGTAGAGATTTTCTACAATGAGCATGTATTTTGTTGGTCATGAAAATATTTTAAAAGTGAATTTTGATATGCTGTATAAAATTAAAGGACTTAGGAAAAAGTCCCTTTGAAATTAAAGTCCTCTACAGCAACAGCTTCCTCTCCTGCTTCTAAATCGCAGTGTTGGTGCCCAGTTAGATGTTTCACCCTGAAAACATGGGGCGTTTAATTAACACCCGCTGGTGTGTACGATTGGATCTCTGATGTCGCACTCTTTCACATGAATCATTACACTCTATGTCGCACTCTTTCACATGAATCATTACACTCTAACACCCATTCTAGTAATAATAATGAAGCCACTCAGTAAATTGTCATGATTAACTAAGACGACTATATAAAAAATCTAAGCTTTTCCTTTTATATAATATATTCATCAGATGGTAAGTGAATAGTTCAAAATATACATTTATAAGATGTCTTATTTTTCTAAAAAAGTCTAGAGGCATCTTAGAGGTAAATGTGTTTGGTTTAACATCTTTTAATGACTCAGTTTGCTTTCATCGACTTGAAGGGTCTGGGAATTTTGAATGTTTGGATTGTCTTTTGATAAAAATATTAAAATTGCGCTCTCCCCGAAAGGAGCTTCACCGGGGCACGGAGCACTCAGCCGTGTGCGCTGGGGTAGACTAGGCTCTCACGAAGGGCGTGAGGAGGCCCTGCCGACTCCCTCCAGGGACATGCTCACTGCTCTGTAGCAAAGGCCGTCCCCTCATTAGGCTGCGCTACTCATTTAGAAATTTCCACCTGGTCTCTGCTTCCCTTTAATTTTTACTCTCTAGAATACTAGTGATTATGACTATTTTTTCATTTTTCAAATAACTCTTCACATATCATCATTTGTCCCATATATTTTTTTCCTACAGCTTACTCCCAACACCCCACTTTCAATTTGGTTCATTCAACAAAACTATCTTGAGCATGGTGCTTGAGGCATTGGGACGAGGAAGATGATGATGATAACAGCACTGAGGAGCTCATAATGGAATAGGGGAGAAGCAGTTATGTATACAATTAAATAAAAAAAGAGTAAGTGCTATTGAACAGTGGTTGACAAAGGGCTAGGAAAACAATATGGTCCTAAGAACTTAGTGCTAAGCAAGAGGAGGCTTTTCTTAGAAAGTCATAGTTGAATCAGATATTGAGGCAAATGGGAACTTGTCCCCAAGAAGCAGAGGGAAGGGCACGCTGTGCAGAGACAACCTTACTGACCAAGAATTAAGCTTTAAGACACGAAATGACCAGACTGGCCTTCTGAGCAGAATCTGTGTGAGACAGTTCCAGAGTGACCTTCTTTGGTAGCCATATATAGATAGTAATTTGAGAAAAGAATTTTTAAATCGTGACGTTAAAGTAAAAACATTGTAAGTTCAGCCCTTTTTTGAGTTACTGTCCTTTGGTGAATTTGGTGCTTGGGGTATTATAATAATGGTGATATATTTATCTCACTACTGCTTTACAGAGCACCAAGCCTACGCTCTTAGAGCAGCATAACTTTCCAAGGTCAAGGTCACCTGTGATAACAAAGCACATAACATATTATCATGTCAATTGTACTTTTTCTATGCAAGTAGATATTTTGTTGAAATAGTAAAAGTATTCTCTTATTTTCAGCAAGCTATTTCTAGGAAAACCCCTAGGTCCTAGGTGTTAGAGGTGTAACTCAATAAACTCAAACGACTCATTGATTAACTCTCATAGTTTCCATTTTCCTTTTAGAAGTATTTTATCTTAAGCCTGTTCACAGCTTTTTGGTGACTGCTTACATATGCTCCCTGCTTTAACCTGCTGTGCATGGCCATCCAGATTCTTAATTCTCTTTGAATTCTTTGAGAGGGGAGGGAGGAAGAGAGAGAGACAGAGAGAGAGAGAGGGAGAGGGACAGAGAGGATTTTTCATCTTTCCCCCACACTCTGGCAGTTCCTTGTATCTTTTAGTCTCTCCATTTCTCTGGTGTCTCTTTATTTTTTTAATTCTTTTTTTTGTGTGTGGAGCGGGGGCAATTTGGCGTTTTCCCACTCAGGGTTAAGGAGAAAGGGAGGTAAATAAAGTTAGCGTAATCAACAGAAAGTGAGATCATCCTGAGAACTGATCACCAAATCCTTCATAAGGAACAATTCTTTGTTCAGGATAATACTTTGGAAGAGATTTGGAGAAGCTGAAAACTTGAATAAAAAGCTTTCCTTGTTTGCAATGCTGGGTTTCTGGTGGCTTTAACATGTGAAGAGGACTACTTTATTTAACAATAAATATTTCAGTGCCAGTTACAACATATATTAATATATTTTACTTAAAAGTGGCATTCCTTTCCATTGCGACTAGTTCTCTTATCTCTACTCCCAAACACACACATTTACCAAGTAAGGATAAGGGCTAAACTGAGGTTTGTTCATCAGAACATTAGAATTTATACAATTAATACAATTTAGCATTATGAACATAATTAAAATAGTGGCTTATATTCAAGTTAGTAATAGTACCTTAAATCACATAAAATATATCAAAATTTAAGAGTCATAAACTAATGGACTGAGAAAGTTTTAAATATGGAGAAGCATCCTTAATTGTTTTAAGTTATCTGTGATAGCTCTGGAGAAGTAATTTAGTGACCCTCACAATGCTATAAGAAAACTTTTTCCCAATGAAAAACTGTGCTTTAAAGTCACTTGTTTTTCATAAAATACAGGATTCCCCTGTTATCCAAAAGTAGAGTGTTACTGTGAAAACTTTTGTAAGCCAAAATGGCATAAAGCAAAGCAATTAACATTAATTTACCTGGGAAAATTTTTGAGTGTCCCCAGACTCTCAAAATAACCTACCAAATCATACCAAATGACACATAGAACCTAAAATAACGCTAAGATATAGTAAAAGCAGGAATGATATAGGGAATATACAGCTTATATAAAGTAGAAATAATTTGTATATATTGTAGCTCCACTTACCAGTTGAGTGTTGCCTCAGTAATGGCCACCTGCGAAAGAAATGCTGAACTCTATTTTTGCTTTTTTTGGGGGGGGCGGGGTGGTCAATGTGAAAATCCTCTTTCAATTATTTTCCAGTTTGTGAAAACAAGTACTAATGTAGGTCTTTCATACACATGAAGTGGCATAAACTGAACCTTCAGAAAACCGGGGATACCTGATAGAAAACCTGGGAAATGTCGGCCTTCCTGTGTCCGCCACCTGGGAGCCTGTGGAAGCTGCTGGAATGGGACTTCTGAAACAATAAATGTGTCTGGAAGGGGGCGGTCCAAGGCCACGTTAGCTGACCGTAAGTGGGGGTCTCCGGAATCAGAGGGAGCACACAGCTCTTCTTAAGATTGAAGGTGTTTTTGCTCGAGATGAAACTGAATTCTGTCTGGGCGAGAGACGTGCTTAAGTGTACAAAGCAAAGAGCAACACAGTGACTCCTGGTGGCAAACCGAACAAAACCAGAGTAACCTGGGGAAAGGAAACTTGTGCTCATGGAAACAGTGGTTTGTGCCAAATTCCGAAGCAACCTTCCTACTCAGGCCATTGGACACAGAACCCACATGAGGCTGTACCCCTCAAGGACTGAACTTTATTGAAAAGTAAATAAATAAAAGTAGATTTGTTCTCTTGTTTAAAAAAGAAAAGGGAAATGCCTCTATACCTTTCAGTCTTTCTCTACAAAATAAAAGTAGCTTGCTCAGCAGCTCTGTTTTCTTGATTAAAGTTGCAGTTTTGTGATTATTATTTTTCATTTTCACCCGGTAGGGTTTTTCCTGTCTTATGTGATAGGATGAATCTGATAGGAAGGATATTAGGGCTTGATAGCTCCCAAACAGAGCAGTATGGGGATGATAGCCTCAAGGGTATCCTTGCAAAAAGCGCCCGACAGATAGTGCCTGCCCACACTGAGAAAACCGATGCCGATGCAAAATTACTGGGTTGGAAAGCGTAGTGGACACATGAGCCCAAAGCAAAAAATTCTAGGCATTCTAACAGTGCACATTATTTTTCAAATTTCATTTTTATGCAAAATTACTGGTTTAGAAAGCGTAGAGCGTGTATGAGACAAAGCAAAAATGCCAGGCATTCCAACAGTGCACCCTATTTTTTTAAATTTTATTTTCTTGTAAAGCTGAAAAATGCCACTATTGTGTCTTGTTGGGTTACAAATGCATCAAATAGCATTCTAGAATGGTGTCTTATTAGTGTCAATGTCTGCTCAGGTAATCTTGACTAGCATGATTTGAATATGTTCCTGTTTAAATGATTCTGTCTCAGAAGATGTAAATCTTCAAATATATACAGATTTTTGTATAGCAACTAAAGTACTGGCTTTACTCTGTTTTATGATCAGGGCAAATTTCATGTGGTTTATTTTTCCTTATTTCAAGTGAAAACAATGTTCTCTCTCCTTCTTCTATTGGAAATGTAGCTGTTTCCTTATTATAATTAAGATGTTTGTGCCCTTTAAGTAGCCCGTTGTATAAAGTACAAATTGTCATTACTGTATCACAGTAATAATCGGCTACATTTTTGCAAAAATGACTTTATATGGTGTTAATAGAGCTTAAAAATTAAATCTAAAATAATGAGAAAAAACATTTACATTGTAGGAAATTAGAAAAAAACAGCAAACTGAATTTAGAGTAGTTTAAATGAGTAATATAATTCAGGTTGGTAATATTCCAGAAGGTTTAGTTGCTGCCTAGGAATTGAATAACTGAATAATTTTTAGTCAGACTAGAAATTATTTGAAAAATTAAAAAAATTTCAAAGTATATTTATTTCTCATTTTAGGATTGTCCTTATAGCAGGAGGCTATGTGTCCGTGTGTATACACTAAACGGTAGTTATTTTTCAAAGCAATAATCTTTCATGCCCATCTCTAACCTGTCTAGCTTCTAAAGTGAGGTAACATAAAACTCGCCAGGGGCTACTAAATATTACATGTGTTGACACCAGCATGGGTGTGTGGGTGATAGTGTGAGGGAGGAAAGCGATTACACAGAATTTATATGCTGCAGAATTAGGTGGCCTTGGATGCTTTCATTTTCTTTTAAGAATAATGTTTTCTCAAATGGAGAAGATTAAATAAGAGCCTTGAAAAAAAGAAAAGAGAAACGATATTGGCAATATCTGGTATGAAGAGTTGTTATAAATGATAAGAGGTCAGTGTCAGAAAAGAAGAAAACGTATTCCTAAAGAATCTTATCAAATTTTGTAAAATGCACCTGAAAAATTAGAGGGATGCTCCCACTTCAATTTATCTTTTAAAAACGCCCTAGAACAGGAGAATGGTTTTTGTTATAGCTGGCGAAGATTTCTGAGCAAACTTGCTGGAAAAACGTGATTTTGAAACAATGTATTCTTAAATTTTAAAAACTTCTAAAGCTTTGTTTCAACCATTCTCCTGGTGAAGAAAATTGCCGTGTGGCAGGACTGGACCATGCCCTGCTTCCGTCATTTCTCCAGGGCTGATTTTCTGGCCACTGCTACCTTATTCCTCCGAACTGTTGAATTCCTTGAAGGGATCGAACCATAATGAAACCTTGTACAAAAATAAGAGAAAAACGGTAATTTTACTAGGGTTGGCCACATTTGCATGAGCTTCAGATCCACAGTAACAGTGACCCTCAAACTGAAGGGTACATCAGAGCATTTTGGGGGCCTCGTTTAATGACACATCTTTCTGGGTTCCATCTGCAGTTTCTGACGCAGTGGGTCTGAACTGGGGCCTGAGAATTTATATTTCTAACAAGTTCAAAGCTGCTGGTCTTGGGCCCCCATTCGGGAAATTGCTGCACTAGTGAAAGCTTGGAGGAAAAATAGAAAAATGGCGACAAGCCTTGGCCAAAAGTTTGGCAGTCAGCCTTGCGGCTGGACAGAAAAGGAAACCACCATTTATGAATTACTAAATACTGTGCTGGGTCTTTGACATTAGACCTTTCATCCAACCTTGTGAGGTAAGAAGTGTGATATCCATGTTACAAAATCACCTGTACAGAACTCAGTTTCTTTAATTGACTTACCCAAAGTTTAAGGCCGGGGTAGCAATTGTGCCTGAGGTTCCGCCTTTGCCTCTGAAGTCTCACCTCTTTGCATCAAAAAATACTTTTATGCTTATTTCCTAAGAATTATTATTTCCTTTTCTTTTTTGGTTCACATTTGCTATACAGAAGCTCTCAAGGTTGCTCGTCTTTGTTTACCACTGATTTTTAAAGTTATATTCTAACAATAGTGCCCACAGTCAGGTAACACTAGTGTATTTAATAGCAATTTTAGTAGTGGTAAGGCACAAATGAAAGAGCTGAAGCTCTGCTAAATGATTTCAACAAATTAGTGAAGAGGATGTAGAAACTGTTTAGTGAGAAAGAGCTAGTTGGCCATGATGTATGCCAAGAAGGATCTGATCTTATCTCACCTAATCTCAAATGAGCCAGTCCCCAAAGAACATTGTTACCTTTGGAATGTGGATTCTCATTGTGTTTGTTTTTATCTAAACTGATGTCATGGAATTATGTAATATTTCTGTACAAAGGTCACATGAGTCACTTGCTCTTTCCCAAGTTACTCATCTATCTGTGTTTATTACAGTAAATAACTTTAGTAACATCACAAGTAAAAAAGTCTCAGGTAGGTTAAAAACAACAACATGTTTCACTCTGAGCCATGGATGATAGCCACCTAAAGCTGTTTGATTAGCAATATTAGTTTAGAAGTGGTGAGTTTAAGTTTTTTGTTTACTATTGTAATTTGTAAAAATAGTTTATGTCAAAGTTCAACTTTATGAGACATGAAGACAGTTCTCACTGAGATATTCCTTTAGTCATGTATTATTAAAAATACAAAATTCAAGCTCTGGCTGTTGCGACTCGGTTGGTGTCCCATACACCAAAAGGTTGAGGGTTCAATTCCCAGTCAGGGTGCATACCTGGGTGTGAATTCGATTCACCGTGGGGACACAAATGGGAGGAAACTGATTGATATTTTTCTCTCACATCAATGGTTCTTTCTCTCTTTCTCTCTCCCCCTTCCTCTCCCTCCCCTCATTCCTTCCTCCCTTCCTCCTTTATCTTTAAAATCAATAAACATATTAAAAAATACTAAATTCAGGTAAGCATCTTGATGGCTGGAACTGTGTATTATTTTTTTACTTCATACATGTAGCCCTGCATAGTGTCGTGTATATGATAGGATTTGATAGTAGTCAGGAAGCATTTGTTGAGCAAATGGTAAAACACTTCTTCTCCTGAGTTGTAAACTTCTTTTTATCTCCAATCAACTTGCTAAATTTTTGTGAAATAAACAATTTATAAGACATTGATTTCAAATGAGAATGTGAACAAAATGTCATAAGTTACATTTTATTTCAAACCTTACTAATAACCTACATTATTGACTTACCATTCTGTGTATACTTTTACATATGACAAGGTTATATTTTTACATGTGATTTTATTACCATCTGACATCTGGTACCAACTCCTCTAAACCCGTTTTCTCCACACTGATCTACATTTCTAGGTCAACTTATTGAGGACGAAGAAAGTTGCAAAGTTTTCGAGATACAAATTCTCATAGAATACACATCTCAAAATAGGATTATGTATCATGCATGCTAAAGATTAACTATATAGCTAAATGAGAGTTGCAAATAGAAGCATGTGTTGAATTGAAAGTCAATTTGAGAGAATGTAATAGAGTATAATCTGACAGGTGTTAATATTACCTTCAAAGGGAATAAACTAGGAGCCATAAAAAATATATGTAGCTACCACTCATTATGTTCTACAGTCTTCCTGCCAACTTAAAGGGAAGAATGAACATGAAAGTAACTAGTTTATGTAAATCTGTATATTCTGATAACTCAGGATTTAACTTTCTGTCTTGAACAACTTCTTCATGTGGAAAATCTTAAGCTTAGATGGGCATAATTCATTATTCTGCATAATGCTTACAAATTTTTTATAATAAGCTTTATTATAGAAATCATAAAATACCCACTAGGAATATATTTTAATGTCCAGATTTTACTCAGAGACTAAAAATTACATTGTCAGGTATGTAATAGATAGCATTAAAATATATTTTTACAACAATAAAAAATACTAAATGCATTGAAATACTCACTAAATCTTATGATCATATGGGTAAAGTATTTGCTGTTTTATCCATTCAGTGAACTAAACAAGAAATGGTTTTATTAGGCTACTATGTCACTAAATTAAACAAATTTATGCTTGAGGAATCATATTTGCATTTGGATTCAAAAATCTTTGTAAATACATTTCTCCAACACTGTACATTTAGGTATTAGAGGCTATATTTCTAAATAAATAGTATAAAGAAATATATATATATTTATAATCTTGATGGTATTCATTTATGTTTTATATGAAAAGCAAGTTCTAAAGATTATACACATGCATCCAATCTGATTTACCCATTTGTAGAATATAAAAGTATAGCTGATTTCTTTCAACTCCGAGAGCCTTGCCTACACACTCTTGCCTTTATATAGGCTAAGGAGTGAATAGATTCTGATTTGAGCTGATTTTATTTCCCATAAAACTGTAACCTTCACAAGTATACCTTAATCTCAAACCCATTAAAGAGATTTACTGTTTAAACAATTGTTTTCCAAATTATTGGGATAGATAATAATTGATCTGAAAAATATTTTTGGAGATATTTACCATCCTTCTCAACTATAGAAACATTTAACATATAACCCTATATAAAGTGGAAAACATGTATGTTATAAAACAATACACATAATTAAAAGACAAGAGACAGAATGGTAAAGAATACCTGCAACCTATTTAACAGTCAAAGAATTAATTTAGAATGTGAAAGAAGTCCTTATGAATCAAAATGGAAAATAATGGAAACAAAAGGAAAGAAATAGGAAGATTTAGAACAGTAAATTTACAGAAAAAAAATGACAAGAATGAAAATATTACCATTTACGCCATTTACCTGGGAATTGGAATTTTAAAGTACTATGAAGATTAACCAAATATATAAGTATTGATAATACCCAGTGCTGGCTTCCTTACACTGATGTGGGAAAGCAGGTGCTCCCACATAGCAGTGACTGGAATGGAAAATAATAAAGGCTTTCTGGCAGGACAGTTAGGGAGTAGCTGTCAAAACCAAAAATATGCGAACTTTTGATCCAGTGTTCAAATGGTAGGCATTATCCTGGAGAAATTCACAGGTATGTACACTGCAGAATTGTGATGGCTAATAAAAAGTGATAATCCCTTGGGGTCATCAATAACAAATATTTAAATCTATTAGGATCATATTGTAGGGTATTAAACAGTATTCAAAAATAGTACTCCAGCTTCATGTGCTGAGAGTATGTCTTATCTCATTGCCTTCTATGTGTCTTTGGATGAACGTATTATCTCCTTGTTGAGAAGAAATAACTCTCATGCCAGCTGATCCTAACTCCCTGAAATGTGTCCAAATTCCTGAGCCACAGAAAATACCAGTGTCCCTTCTCCTCCTACTCACCTTCTCAGCCTGGAGGTGAAAAGGGGGGATTACAGAACCATAAACAGGGATCATTCTCTGCTTGTCAAGTGTATTACATATTTTAAATACTCATATTCTAAGCTTGTTAGTGTCATTGTGAAACACATATAGCAAAGATCACATGTAAAAATTCACGCACAGTTTCAATAACACAATAAGCAGTCCCATGTAGTTACTACACAGATTAAGGAATAGATGATTATTACACATTTCTGTATTCCTAAACAATATATTGTTTGAATAGACATGTTTGTATCTTGATGGAATTTTACAATACCTATTTTTCTGTAACTTACATTATGTTTGCAATTCAACCATGCTGATGATGAGTAAGTAGCTGCTGATCACCCATTGTCACAACTATAGACCAGTGCTTTTCAATTAGTTTTGACTGGCAGCCACTACAAGAAATATGTCTTAGTGACAAATTAGGGCACACACAGAATTGAAAGTGAAGTTTTACAGAATACCTATATTTACTATGAATTGAGCACTCTTGTATTTTTTGGTTCATCTTACTTTAAAAAAAAATTGATTGCAGCCCAGTAAATTGATTTATCTTAGTTATTACATAATATTTAATTGGAGGAATACATCTGAATTGATTTCTCCATCCGTTTTCTTGTTTATAGACATTTTGGTTGTTTTCTTAAAGATATGGTTTGGTCGTTGTCTTAAAGGTATGTAAAATAATTAATCCACCTGTAATTGATTGCATGCTATATGAATTAGTGGTCTACTTTTATTTTTTTATTCCATTTTGATAACTAATCAACCCTGGGACCATTTACTGAAAATTCGCCCTTTCCTCAGTGATTAGATGTGTCATATACGGCGTACGTCTGTTTCTGAGATCTCTGGTCTATTGGTCATTTTGTCTATAGCTTTAACATTCTTGCTTTCGTTACTTATTCAACACAATTATTGAATACCTATTATGTGGCAGGCACTTTTCGAGATGTTTGGGACAACTTCGCAAACAAAACAAAAATCCTTACCCTGTGCAGCATATGTTCTACTAGGGGGAGTTGGATCCATAAACAATAAATATTAATTAGCAGGTTAAGAGATGATAAATCCTAATCTCACTTCTCAGAATAAAAGGAAAGTTAAAGCAAAGGATTGAGAAGAGCCAGGCTGGGAGGAGGGTGCAGTATGTGATAGGGGAGACTCATTGGTAGGGCAGGCCTCCTCCTCTTGTTTTTCTTCAGAACGTATTGTTTATTATTTAGCTATATGATCCCCCATAAGAATTTCAGTTAGCTTGCCTAGATTCGTTAAAAAAAAAAAAACTAGAAAATTTAACATGTATAATTAACAGTGTCTTCAATAGTAAATGCACTCATTTTTGTTTTTTATTTCTGGTTTTAGAAATTAGCATCAGTTGGTATAGGGATGAAAACTGACAATCACTTTTAGCTCATAGAAAGAATCAGTCCATTCTTTTTGGCTTTTGTGGTTGCTGCCAAAATATCAGCTGTTAGTGTACTTACAGTTCCTTTGTAGTCAATCTATTTTCCTCTCACTGTTTTTGAATTCTCTCTCTCTCTCTCTCTTTTTTTTCTGGAGTTTTACTGTGATCTATGTAGTTATGGGTTCTCGTGTTTTGTTTTTCGAATTTATCCTGTTTGACATTTGTTAGATATGAAGTTTGATAATTTTCAGTAATTCTGGAGAACTTACAGCAGTTAGTACTTTGAAGATTTTGTTTGTACTATGATCTTTCTGAAACTTTGACTAGATCCATGTTAGACCATTTACTTCTGTCTTCACTATTCTTGAATGATGTATTCTGATACCTTCCCCCTCTTAACTTGTACGCAGTGCATCTGGATTATTTCTTCATACTTATTCTGTTTCGTTAAGTTTTTCTCCGATAATGTCGAATATGCTATTTTACATATTCATCTTATTTTTCATTTTAATTATATTTTCTCCTTTGTTCTATGTAGGACCAGCTGCATCTGTTCATAGGTGTCTTATTTTTTAAAGCTTTCTTTTTATTTCTTTAATACATGAAACAGTTATTTTACATTCTCACACATTCTAATTAATGTGTGATATCTTTCAAGACTTGACTCTGTTTTTTCTGCAGTCTCACAGTCTCATTCACGGTGCCTTGTAAGTTTTCTTTCTTCTTCTTTTAAGCTATGATTTTTAGAATACTGTGGGGATTGTTTGAGAATTTGTGTGCCTTTCTTTTCCTGCCAGCCGTTTGGGAGCGCTACGGCCAGAATAACTTTAAATGAAATTCCCAGCTTCGGGTTTTCGGAGCTCAGTAAGTATGTATTCATATCGGATTCCCCCAGGCCCCATTCACCTGCTGCTAGTGTCAAGATAGTCAAGTTTACTTATTGGTCACTTCCATGTGGTATAGGTTGTTTTATGTCCTAGCTTTTTGTGCATATCTATTATGAAGGCCTACTGTAAACTCTTTGTTATCAATATTCTCTAGGAGTTGTTTCTTTTCTCCTATATCCTATGTCCATGAATAATGTCAGTGTTACTAAGTTTTGTCATCTATCTCAGAATACAACTAGGCTTTAGTGTTTACTAATTTCCTGGGTCCATATTTCACTTTGATATTTGCATCTATGGATTCTTTATTATATTTAATTCAAAGTTTTCCTTTTTTCAATTGAAATATGTTATCTAGCAGTATGTTCCTCATTGAAAGTTTATCTATCTTACTGGAAGTTGAAATTTCAAGCTTATTAACAGTCTTTAAAGTCCATGTTTAAGCTCCTTTTGAAAGCCCTTGTTAAGATTTTTTAAGGTTGTTTTCTAATTTATCTCATTATTATACCACTCTAGTTCTTTGATTTAGAGGTTGCTTGGGTATATAAATTGACTTTATGAAAATTCTTATAAAGCATAATTTTAGGGAGGAACAATGTTACAAATGAGAAGTAGTGGCTATTGCAGAAAGACATCCATTGAGATTTAAGTATAATTTGGGGTCTTTTAACCTTGACAGAATAATTAGAATGCTGTCATTTTTCAAGCAGACAGAAAAATGAATACTCTATACAATGTAAAAGACACTCAATCTCCTGAGAGTTAAGATTATTCATAATTCACAAATTACTATATGTGTATTCTTTAAAAATAGAAACTCTTTTGGTTAATATATTTGTAATTAAGACTTCTGAACTCAGCCACTCTGCTTTGCTGTTTCAGCATATGACTGGGCTGCATACTGACCTTGCAACCTTTTAAATGAGCGGAGTTTGAGGTGCAGAATTCTAACTAATATGAGAAGCATGCTGGCATTTAGGGAATTGTGAAGTGCCGACATCTTTGTAATGTAACTTCTGAACCTTTGGATGAGATTTAAATGTTAGTACAATGTTATCATCCCCAAACATTAATATAAAGAATCTTTTAAAGGCTCTGTTTTGACCATAGAGACATAGGTTTATTTCTGGGCTCTCTATTCTGTTCCATTGATGTATGTGTCTGTTCTTATGCCAGTACCAGACTGTTTTGATTACAGAGACCTTATAATATAGTTTGATGTCAGCTATTGTGATCCCTCCTCCTTTGTTCTTCTTTCTCAGAATTGCTGCAGCTATTTGGGGTCGTTTATGATTCCCTATAAATTTTTGAAATGTTTGTTCTATTTATGTGAAATATGTCATTGGAATTTTAATATGGATTGCGTAGAATCTATAAATTGCTTTGGGTAGTATGGACATTTTGATGATGGTAATTCTTCCAATCCATGAAGATGGTATATGCTTCCATTTACCCGTGTCTTCCTTAATTTCTTTCTTCAGTGTTGTGTAGTTTTCTGAGCACAGGTCAACAAACAACAAGTGCTGGTGAGGCTGTGGAGAAAAGGGAACCCTAGTACACTGCTGGTGGGAATGCAGATTGGTGCAGCCACTGTGGAAAACAGTTTGAAATTTCCTCAGAAAACTAAAAATTGAACTGCCTTTTGACCCAGCATTTCCACTGCTGGGATTATACCCTAAGAATCCAGAAACACCAATTCAGAAGAACCTATGCACCCCAATGTTCATAGCAGCACAATTTACAATAGCCAAGAATTGGAAGCAACCTAAATGCCCAGCAGTAAATGAGTGGATGAAAAAACTATGATACATTTACACAATGGAATATTATGCAGCAGCAAGAGAGAAAGAGCTACTCCCCTTTGCAACAGCCTGGATGGAACTGGAGAGCATTATGCTAAGTGAAATAAGCCAGGTGGTGAAAGGCAGATACCATATGATCTCACCTGTAAGTGGAACCTAATCAACAAAATAAACAAGCAAGCAAAATATAATCAGCAACATCGAAATAAAAAACAAACTGATAGTAACCAGAGGGAGGAGGGAGGGGAATACCAGGGGAAAAGGAGGGGAAGGGTCATGAAGGAACATGCATAAAGGACCCGTGGACAAAGCCAAATGGGGGAGGATTGAGGGGTGGAGGTGGAGATGGGTGGAGCTGGGGAAAACGGTGGCAGAAAAATGTTGACAAAAGAAAAAAAAAGACATGGGGAGGCTAAGAGCAGTATAGGAAATTGAGAAGCCAAAGAACTGATGCTTACAACCCATAAACATGAGCTAAGAGGCGTGGTGATGATGGGATGGGGTGCAGGGTGGAGGGGATAAAGGGGGGAAAAATGGGACAACTGTAATAGCATACTCAATAAAATATACCAAAAAAGAAAAGACTCTATTTTTACATATTAGGGCTTCATGAAAATCTGCTTAATGACCTACCTGAGACACCTCACTTAGCATTTTTAAGAATGGGACAACCTCAAAAGAAAAAGTTTTTCAGAACACTGTTTTTTCCTATCCCTGATTGTTTGTGCTTACTTATTATGACTAGGACCTATACTTAAATTAGCATTTTTTTTTCAGCTGGCCTAAATAATCCTCTAAAAGTGCAGTTGAATGAGTATAGTGTTTTATAGAAAAATAAGCAGATTGCCATTTAGTGTTTCTGGAAGTAGTGGTGGTTTCTGCTAATGGAGAGACTGAGAATTAGTTCACAGAGAATGAAATAAGTCAGTATTTATGTTTCTAATAACTGAATGTTTAGCGTATATTATATATGCTTATCTATCTGTGACTTTTCCTACACATATGCATGTCAATATACAACTCCTTTTGGGCTGCCACATACTAGGTCTCAAATGGTAGTCGGTTATATTGAACAATTTGGATGGTTTGCTTTGGCAAATCGCCAGTATTTTGTGCTTGCAGATTTGCTACTTTAAGCCTAGTTTACTTTTTTATCTCTGTATTGTTTCATTTAAAATACTATTTGATATGATATTTGGTGGTATGACATTCCTGTTTTGTTACTTTTTCCTTCTGATTTTCCTACTAAATAGATGTAAGTGGGAAAGGAAACATACCATTGTTGAATTCACCTTTCCAGTAGAAAAGGAACAATTGAGGCCACTTTGTCCCTTTGATATTTTGCAGAAAGTGAATCTATTTATTGTGTCTGGGGCTCATAAGCTTTTGAGACGTGAACCTGGGTGAACCGCCTTAATCAGTCAAAGTATGTGTGCGCATATATGATTAATAGGGTGAGTGTGATGAAAGCATGTAAAAGGCTGGTGAAGTTGTTACATTTGGTGATCCTGGCTCAGCAGGAAGTTGCTGATACAAGTGTGTGTCACAAGCTCACTGTATTTGCTTAATTCCTGCAGGCGATGCTGGGGGGTTCCCCCAGAGTCACCGACTCCCATTTTGGTGCATTGCTCTTTATCTTCGTCACGTAAGCAACCGCTGACCAAATGCTGAAATGCATGACTCTACCTATGAGTCTGTATACTTTGTGAGCTTGAACAGGAACTGTGCTTAATGTATCTTTTATGGTTTTACATAATGTCTTACAGAGCTCCACACATGGTATATGTTGTCTTTGTATTGGTAGCTTGATCATTATGACTGTCTGGCAAATTGCACTGAGTGCTGTTCAAAGAATCATATTGTTACCATCTGGTGAAGTAGGGAAAAAAGTACAGACGTACTGTTGGTCTCCTCACTTCTACACTACAGAGTTTAATTAGGCTTGCATTTGGTTATTAGCATGTGCTTATTTTTCTAATAGGAATTTTCCTTAGAGCTGTAAAAATTCTCCTAAAGGTCAGAAAAACTTGAGTAACACAGAGTTGAATATCAGTGGAATATGAGTGATGTAAGTCATTAGAAAATGTAGCCCAGGGACTAAACCCTACTTTATACCAGCATACTCCTTTATTTCTTGTTTATTCTTCTTGGTGATGCACATACTCCCCTTTCTGCTTTTCCTCATCAGTCAACAATGAAGATTAGTGAATAAGAACAGGAGATATTTCAAACCTGCCTGCCGATGTGCAATATGATGTTGCTGTTTGTGAGCTCTGGAAAAGTGTGGTAAGAAGTAATTATTGCCACTACCACCCTCCCACCGCACATGCTAATCCAAGTAACTTTCCCCAAGGCTTCAAAAATAGTAAATTATCCAAAAGTTAGAACATTGTAAGAACAGACTTTCAGCTCTTGGCAGCATGGCCAGTAAATAAGCATTGTACCAAGCTAGATTCAGAGTTTAAACATTGTTTTATAGCTTTTTATTCTAAGAGTGACTTTAAAACAAGATTCCTTGATAGTTATCATTTTCTCTATTAAACTGTGCTTGACTTTGCCATTAAATATTTTATACAGGTTAAATAGATTAGCAAGCTTGGCTCTGTGTCATTAACAAATGGCCACATTGCAATGAAATGCTCATTATCAACTGGACAACATAATGACCTCAAGAAAAAGAACAAAACCGCATGAACTCTCTTTTTAAAAGATGGTTTTAACTGATGAAACAATTTCAGTATGAAATTGTCGCAACCCCAGTGTGTTGTAAGGAGAGGATTAGAAAGTAAAATGACAACACTGTTTTACAAATGGTTGCCTTTTAACACATTTGGGAGATATTTTATTTTTTAGGTTCTTTATTTTTAGGTTCTAAACAAGTTTTGCTTGATAAAAACTGTTTACCTTTTGGGGATTGTTTTTTCCAATAGTGTTTAGGTGATTACTCTGCTTTTAAATTCCAGTGAGGTACAGTACTCCTTAAGTTTCATAATTGCAGTTATGCAAAATATTATATATAGTGTATGTTTATAGGTTAGCCTAGTTAAGGTTTCTTACAACTTCCTAAAAAAATACATCAAGGTAATTTTATAACAAAGTATATGATGATTGTCTTGCCTTTTCCCCTAATATTTTAAATGTCCACATGGAAAAACAATAGTCATGCTTTTTTGAGACACAAATTGGAATAACATGTTAAACATTAAGCACAAATTTTATCAGAGTTGATATTTAAATACTGAAAAAGCCCATATACACAAAAAGATGCTTTAAGCAGTGGATCTCCAGGGATTAGTGTATCTCCCCAGAGGCTAAGGTGCTGTGCCTCCGGTCGCAGTCTTACTGGGCTCGAGCCGCGCCATAATTCGGCAGAAAGGCAGTGCTCCAGAGAGTCTTATTTCTTAATTATGAAAGCTGCTCTAATTATGCCATTTTAAGTGCTAGCCTAAGTTGTAAAGGCTCAGAAACTCAGCTAAAATTTCTTTCATTGAGATGGAATGAAGACTGTTGAATATAGTTCTGTCACTAATAACATACATAATAAAAAGTAACCCTCCACTATCTGATTTGATGTCTTAGTAATAAAAAGTTACCATGTTGAAGTTCTTTCAGTCCCCAAGTCATTCTGTGGTATTTCTCAATTGTTTGTCTTCATTCTTAACAAATGTTAATATCTTGGAGTTTTGTGAATTGTTCGATTGTTACAATAAACAAGAATTTTTTAGAAAGAGTTTACTGCTTTCTACTCTTTAACATTATTTTTGATGTTCTATTTTCTTTATAACCATATTTTTAACCATTATCATCATGGTATCTGATAATTTATCAAATTACATAAAGTATTACAATATCCTAGCTTCTATTTGAACAATATATGTTAAATAATTAAGAGTCTGTGAGCCCTGGCTGGTTGGCTCAGTTGGTTGGAGCATGACACCCTGCACCAAATGGTTACGGGTTTGATCCCTGGTCAGGGTACATACATAGGTTGTGAGTTCGATCCCTGGTAGGGGACACTTATGGAAGGCAACTGATCGATATTTCTCTCCCATGTCAATGTTTCTCTTCCCTTCTTTCCCCCCACCCCATCAATAACATATCCTTGGGCATGGATTAAAAAAAAGAACCTATGAGAGGGACAGTTGGATAAGTTTTCATGTAATACTCTTTGAAACCTCCATAACAAAATAGAAAGGGGATTTTGGAATCACAAAGAAAGGGTTTCAGTCGGCTTGAGGAATCAGGGAAGTCCTCTTGGTGGATGTCAACTGGGCCGAGTTGGGAATAACCATTTAGTGTTGGCTTCCTGAAGCCTGGATGTGTGAAAGAACTAGAATAACAGGCAGCCTCGGGGAGTTTGGGGAGTCAGTATTAAACTTCTCATGTACACGAGCTCAGCTACAAAAGGACGTGCTGGCATTTGCAACAAATAACTGAATGAGTGACGAATGAACTACAGAGAAAAACAAAGATGTAAAAACAGCTCGAAGATATTTAATCATCCCCCTCCTCAAACATTAACAGAGCACTTTCTGTGTACTAAGCATGGCTCTGGAAGCTAAGGAGACAACAGTGAACATGCAGTCAATATGGTCTTTACCCATATGGGCCTCAGTCTTGCAGGAGAGACCCATTTTAATAAACCATTGCACAAATAAATGTGTAATTACAAGTTGCAGTAAATGCTAGTGAGAAAAAGTAAAGGATTTGACAGGGGATAGAGAAGTCTTATCTAAATGTAGGTCAGGGTTCAAAAAAGCATTTTGTTGGAAGAGAGATTATAAGAGACCTGGAGGAAGAGATGGAGACGGCAGTGGAGGTGAAGGGCCGAGCGTTCTAGGCAGGGAGAGGGGAAATAGTGATGTAAGGTGAAGCTAGGGAGGGATAGGTGGAAAATAACCCCAAGGGATCAAGAGCCAACTGGAACAGAGACCTGAGGAACCGACGCTTTTCAGGTCTGTGTGGAAGAGGTGCAGTTCGGTCAGAGCTGGCGGCGGGGTGTCTTTCTGTTATTACTCGTACAGAGGAGTTTCTTCTTTGTAATAAGGAAGGTGAATCAGTAAAATAGGGGTGATCGGAGTAATCCAGACTAAGGGTGTGGGTTAGAGGGAGAGCCTTTCAAATATCTGGCTGAGAAAATGGAAGGAATCTAGTTTGGAATGAGGATGAGGGTAAGGGCCACAAGAAAGCCTAGACATCCTGTGGAAAGCCTGTGACGATGAAGCAGAAAATCGTTCTAAACCGAAGACTCTGGTGGACTCTAATGATGGTGCCATTGTTTTCTACCAAGAATCGGTGGAAAGTGCCCTTCGGTGAATAGCCCATGGGGAAAGCATTATGTTGTCCACATAGCAGCACTAACTTTCAGAATGTTCGATGTCCTTGGGACACAGGGCTAATGTATCCTCCACAGAGAGTATTCTGTCATTCTATTCCAAAGGATGAATAGTAGAAAAAGAAGTATTAGCGTCTTTAACATAAAGGTATGTGGACTTCTAAGATTTCAGGTGAGAGAAATAACAGCTGTGTGATGTCATGGTAGTATAATCAAATGACTCTCCCCCCTACCCCCTCACTTTTTAAATTTAAAAAGAATCCCCACTCATCAGTTATTGCTAAAAAAGTCAGTAAAACTCAAAATGTATTTTTGTATCACTGTTCCAATGGTGCGAATCATTCTCCTGGTGAACTTTAAGCATCTTTTTTTCAACTTCCTTCGGTTAATGTCATTGACATGCTCAGGAAGACATGGCTTCTTCACCAGTTCATGACTTTGCATCATGCATTTTGAGATTTATTTATATATTTTTAGAGAGAGGGGAAGGGGGGGAAAAGAGAGGGCGAGAAACATCAATGTGAGAGAGAAACATCAATCAGTTGGTTGTGTCTTGCATGCACACGGATTCAGGACCAAACCCACAGCCCAGGCATGTGCCCTGACTGGGAATTGAACCCGCAACCTTTTGCTTTGCAGGGCGATGCCCAACCAAATGAGCCACACCAGCCAGGGCTGCACCATGCATTTTAGAGGAGAGCCTCCTCACCAGAAGGTGACTCTTAGTCCTGAGAACGAAGACTGTACCAGCTTCTCACACTGTTGGTGCCTTTATGAGTGGTCCTATTTGGAAGACAGTTCATCCCAGGAGAGAAGGACGGAGGCAAACATGTCCCCCAGCAGATCCTTAATCATTTGAGAAGGTCGGTTCTGAACACTTGCTATCTTTGTTTTGTCTTTCAACCCGGTTTTCACTGGAATTGATCTGTTTGTGTTCAGAACTGCTAACTTTATATTAACTTATAAATTGATCTGATAGTATATTTATAACTTTAAGTGTATGGAAACTTCTTGATCATTTTATCAGATAATTTATTAAGACCATCATATTAACCTCAGTGTTCATCATTTGGTAAAGTCTCTTTCAATTTCAAGGACCAGAGAGAAATCACCTCGATTTAAAACATTTATTTATGATCTGAATTAGAATTTTAAAAAAAATTTTATATTTCACAATATTTATGGCTTTTACCCTTCACAAAATTATGTATCATTCCCATGTTTCTGATATTCTACATGGCTTTGACTAAGTATCTGAGGAAAACTGAAAGCCTTTAAGAACTTTTCCATTTCCCAATTTTAGTTAACTTGAAATGTAAAATCTTTAATGTGACTTAACTACTGTTTTTATATAATTTTTGTTAGAAATTTTATTTTCCAAGGAAAAGAAAGTATTTGTGACACTTAAGAGCAAAATTTAGTCGCTAATTTCTTTTACTTAAAAAGAGCAGAATATGGATAATGATAGCTATTCTCAAAATTTACTTAGTGATACTTGTAAGTATTCAACTGTAAGTGATATTTACTCTTCCATTGCAGATAGAAGCTTGGTAAATTAAAACTAGAAACTTTTTACTACACACATTTTTGGGTTAGAAAACACAGCATATTTTTAGAAATCGATGAGAATAACCATATGCCCCAACATCAAGATCTGTGGTTTACGAAGCTAAAAGATTTAAAAGAAATGTGAAGGTTAATACAATAAGAGCGCCCTCCACCATTTCGAAAGGCCAGACCTGCCTGCAGAGAACATTACCATCTGTTTTTAAAGATTGGGAAACCTCAGATTTTGTGTATATTTTCTGACATTTGGGTAGAATGATACCATTTCTCATAAGTGAACTTGAGTCCTGACATTCACTTAAATGCTAATTTAATTTTGGTACTGGGATAGCCAGGGCTTCCAAATTTCATAGTAGCTGAGTTCCTATGCTGGGATTCCGATGAGTGATTAGGAATAAAAAGGGCCTCCCTCGGAAGCCTGGGGAGCGATGGAGACATTAGATACATTTCCAGCAGTAACAAAGCTAGAAAGAAAACCTCTTGAGCATAATCCACAGCAAAGCCTGAAACCCTCTTGCTTTAAGGAATTTCCTGGTGGCCTTAGGGAGGATATTAATGGAACTCCTTAGGCTTAACCTCGTTAAGTGACTGTTATGCAGCTCTTGTTGTTTCTACTTTAAAGTCAGGAATTTTAAGTAGATTAGGATGAAGAACAGTGCAGTGCAGCACAGAGTTAACATTATACTGTTAATAACATTCAACTGAATTATTAATTTCTACCCAAAGTTGCTTTTAAATGATCAGGATTAACTAGAAGAATAAGGATTGTTTTCTCCTCTTTGCTTCTTTATCCAAAGAGTAATTTATTATAATTAAGAATACCATATAAAAACAGCAAGAGAACATAGCCATAAAAACCTGTTATATTAATGACTGATTGTATTAATGTACCGTACCTATCTTAATTCTTTATTCCAATGGGGAAGGAAAAAAATCGAAGGAAATTGTTTCCCTTCAAATTGTTGAGCCTTTTGTTCCCATGAGGACCCGTGGGTTGGAGAACAGTGTTTGGGATAATTACCAAGAGTGGTTAAAATTGGAAGGTTCTGGTTTGCTCTCTCTCTCTCTCTTCTGGTGAAGGAGCACACAGGCAACATGGCCTGGACTCAGAAGCAGAGAGGCTGGCAGATGGTAGTGCAGGTTGGAGAAGCTGCTGGCAGATGGCGTGGACTATTTGAGCAACAAAGACACATTTGGCTACCAATGCTAAGAGTTGGAAAGAAAGAAGAAGACAACTTCTCCAGTGTTGCCAGCTTGTACACAGAAAGCGTTTTGGCACAAGGGAGACTGAGAAAAGATATTCAATTGTTAACTGCTGGGAAAGCAAAGAATTATTGTTATTAAGTTTTCATAAAGTGTGCTCCCTCTTGTGTGATTTAAACTTAGTTTCATATGGAGGAGCCCTTTAGAGATCGTCTGAACCAATTACAGTGACTGAATATTGGGACAGACGCATTCTGTTTTTATTACTGAACAGGTACCTCTTCAAAACTTTATTTATAAAAAGCGTGATCCACTTTTCCTTTTTATAAGGCTTTAAACAATCTTTATTGATGACTCCGTTTCCCTGCATTTCTATGGTATAATAAAATCGTAGTTTTAGATGGTAGGGACCAGGAGCATGGCTCTCGTTTGTCAACCTGAAGTGCCCTTCAGCCATGCTCTGCGTGCTGAAATAATGCGGGGTGAAGTCAGGTTTGGCTAACATGACTTATAGACTTAGAGTTTCATTAGCAAAGGGTGTACGCAGTTGTGTCACTGAATTACTTTGGGGGTTACAGTCATTACCACATGTATCACATTTGTTTTCTGGAGGCGCTGAAGCCACCTGTAACAAATAGGCATTTAGTTCCTAATGACTTCATTGGAGCCGCTACGATTTTTCATTTGTAGCTTTTTCACCTATTGCTACCTAATATCTCCCTCATATGCCTCTTGTTAGATATTGTGTTTCTAGAATTAATTAATTCAGATGACTTTTACCTAGTAAGTTCTATCCACAAGCAGCACTTTAAACTGAAATATACCACTCGATTGTTCTAAAATCATTATTTTCATATATCAAGAACAATATTAAGAAAAATAGGAGTGTTTAAAATCAGATTTAAAATGAAAACATTACTAGAAATAGAAAAAAACCCAAATTTTTCTGTATTCCTAATAATTATTTCAACTTTGTTTACTGAAGTTTAAACTTTTAGTATCTCAATTGTTCAGAAAACTGCTTCTGGACATAACTTAAAGTACTGTTGAACTGAGATCAAAAGAGATAAGTAAGATATATTCAGAATGATGTCACCTGAGATGCTTCTGAGCCACCAAAATTGACATCATAATGATTATTTAACTCTGATAAGCGCTTTCTTAGAGCCGTTGGACTCTTACCTTACACAGTACCCTCAGTCTTTGTGATCTGATTTCTCAGTCTGTACAGGACTAGAAGCATCTGATTGGCATTGAAAGACTATAAGAAAAAAAGCATGTGAAGCCCCAGCTATAGCTTAACATGATGGAGAACCCATAAAAACTACTCAAATACTGAGGAGTAAAATGATAGCTTAAAGAATTCAAGGAAAGACAAAACCATTTCAATAATTAAGGCTGTAATTAAGAAATTTAAAATTCATTTCTTCAAAATATAGTCAATGATTTTGAGCATCTAAAGGGCAAACATTAGTTTTCTAGAAAATTTGCTGTTTTAGAAATGTTCATTCCATCCTTATCTTAGATAATGTCATTAAAATCGTATATGGGTTTTTGAACTATAGTTCTCATAAGATGCAAATTATATTTAAAATCTTTGCTTAGAGGAGTGTGCCTTTATAGTCTATATATAATGTCTACTCCCAGAGGTATTGTTTCTCACTTGCCATTGGCATTTTGATGACAGTGGTGCTGGTGGAAACTGCCAGGCCACACAAGCCAGCAGCCCTCGTTCTGCCTTAGTCTTAGGCAGGCTGCGTGACATTATCTCCCTGGACCTCGGTTGTCTCACCTGTAAAATAAAGGAGTTGGCTTTTAACGTCCTTTCTTCTTTTATTAAGGACTGAGGTTTCCTGCCCCTCCAGGGTACAACTTATAAACAAGAGGAAGACTTGGTATTGGTTATTTCGAAGCTGTGAAAAAACAAAGATCCAGAAAGTATGTTAATAGACACTTACATTAATAGAAGTTTGATTATCAAGAATTTTAGACTGTATTACAGATTCACAACTAGATTCCTTTCAATGTGGGTTTTTTTCTTCCATGCAATGAGAGTTCATTCAGCGTGATGAAATCTGTAAGATTTTTACTGAATGATTTTTCGTTAAATTCATGATTTCTTCCCTTTTCCTTCTAGAAAAGAAACCCCTCATTAGGACTCACCTGGTCTTTTACCAGAGCCCTGCCTCTACATCATCCTGTTTTCCCGTGTACCACCTGCTTCCTCCATCACCATGACAAATATTAAGTCTTTAGATTCTGGTATGAGAGACAGGGAGCAGCTGTATTCATCACTGCA
Organism: Mormoops blainvillei; assembly: GCA_004026545.1. NCBI lineage: Eukaryota > Metazoa > Chordata > Mammalia > Chiroptera > Mormoopidae > Mormoops > Mormoops blainvillei. The sequence goes on from PVJD01000067.1 coordinate 694,116, forward strand.
TCTCCACTCCAGCCAGATACTTGTTGAGTGCATTAACATGAACATTTTTAGCCATAACTCGACTCCCGGTGCTTTATTTGCCACTGGAGTCCCCATCCTTCCATCACTCCCTCCCCCTGGTAAAGATTTTTATCTCTCCACACTCAGGGCTCTAGACCACCACAGCCATGCTTTTATAGCAAGACAGGCATCAGAGTGTGGGAGAGTCTCTCACTTCCCTCATTCGCATTGTCAGTAAGGCATTAGGAATGGGAATTTCCAGTGTTTTTCCATAGAAGCAGTGTTGAAAACTGTTGTTAGCTTGGGTATTTTAACACAGATACAGTGTGAGTTAGAATGATTTTTGTTTCCTGGCTAAGGAGTATATATATTACAATATGATATTGTTTCTCTGGGAATATATATTCCAGGTTCCAAGTAAGTGATTTGCAAGTGAACTTTGGTCAGGTAACCCATTTGTAAGTCGAGGATAGCCTTTCGGCTATAGGTATAGAAAGGCACATTGGCATAAGTACACGAAATTTGTAGTGCCTCACAGAAAACTGTTTAGATTGTGACAAAAGAAGAGAGAATTCCCAAATCAGCCATTGGCTTTTCCCACAGGTACAAATTTTCCCATTAAGCAGAACCCTTCCAGAACACATCTACTATAAAGAGCAAAGTAACATTGAACTTTGTAAAAATTGAATTTGAATAAAGGCTTTATTATTACAAACTTTGCCAATCCCCACTGTTTACAGTTCAAATGAAATTTTAAGTGGATTATTTGCATTTAAGCTGTCACCTGTGATTTGATTTTCTGTGGGGTGCTGCTGTTATAGTGATAGTGCTTCACTGAGGGTATCTTTTGATAGCAAATAGGCTGTTTCCTGTTCTATTTGTACACCTCTACTCTTCCGTATCTTGAAGTCACCATCATCCTTTCCCTGTACTACTATAATATACTCCAAGTTACTCCTGGGTTTCCTTTCTTGCCCATCCTTAAGTTCTGTGTCCCACTTTTTAATGTAAAGTTTCAGTCAGGGGACTTTGCCTTACTTGCCTACCGCCATAATACTGACGCTCAGGACAGCATAGACAATGAATTGTATAAGAGAGTGAATCAAATGGGTGCTTTGGATATTGATTATAGGTCAAGGTTTCTGTCTTAGCCCTGGAGGCCCTGTGCACTACCCACTAGATTCCAGTAACATTCTCCCAATGTGACAGTAAAAAAATATTACCAGACATTGCCACTGATGGAGAACCGCTGATCTAACTGGAAGAAGAATGAATCTCAATATTAGTATGTTAGAATGATGGAAACCAAGAAGATACATGGAATTCGATTCCACCACTTCTTAATCTTTGAAGGTTATCATAAGAATTAAATGGCTCCAGATATATTGACTAGCATGAAGTCCTTGTTTTCAAGACAGACCCTGCCAGGTCTCCCATGTGTCTTTGGTGAGGGCTTGCGCCAGATCATCATAATGTCCTGCATAGCTCATTGGTTCTTCCAGATACCAAATACTTAACTGTGTTATTTTATGTTGCTCTCGATTAGCCATTACTTGTAGCCATGAGCAGAGGAGTAGCACTCCGGAGTGCTAAAAGTCAAATAGATTCTGGGAGTTCAAAGTTTATTTCCACCACCTATTAACTGTAAGACTGATTGCTTATTTCCTGTGAGCTTTGCTTATGCATTATTGTGAGAATTAAGTGAAACTATTGTGTTGGCCAAAAAGTCCATTTATTTTTTTTCCGTAAAAGACATTTTTCATTTTCACCAATAACTTTATTGATTTGGATATTTTGAGTATGTTGGCTGTCTCCCACTTGGTATAATATTGATTTTTCTCAATTAATGTCTCAACTTGATTGCTATCTACTTCAGCTGGCCTATCCGACCATGGAGCATCATCCAGCGAGAAATCTCCAGTTTGAAACTTCGCAAACCACTTTTGATATGTTTGATCAGTCACAGCACCTTCCCGTACACTACACAAATTTTTGGGGGGCATTTCAGTTGCATTTTACCTTTCCTGAAATAATAAAGCATAAATAATATGCTGGAAATGTTGCGTATATTCTTCCATCTTCAATATTAAAATGGCTACACAAAAATTCACCAATTTTGGTTTTTTTTAAATGCGTGCAATGACAGCTGTCACAATACAATTTAACAAAATTGTTTTGAATGAAGTTAAAAACACCTAAGTGCTACTAGAGCCATCTTATGGAAAAACCAGACTAACTTTTTGGCCAGCCTAATCTGTAAGTGAAATACTAACTCAGAGCTGGGCACATAGGTGGTGCTTAAAACGCGAGAGCTCTCTCTTCCTCTCCTTTCTTAAATTTCTCAAGTCATTTCTGTGTGTGTGTACATATTCATATATTCATATCTCCATCTATTCGTATATATACATATATATGGTTAATCATTCAATAGCTAATATAATCATGGAGAAACATTTATTGCACACCTGTTTATCAGGGATTGGCACTATTCCAGATGCCGGAAGTGGAGCAGTGAAAAATAGTACCACAGCAATCACTAACAGTGATGAAGCTCTTAGATATCTTCTCCACTGAGTTGTACATCAAGTAAAAAATAATTGGAATTTATTCTGTGAACTGTCGTTTCAGGAGTATGATCATGCGAACTATTGTATCATGAAAATACAGTCACCGCCATGTGTGGATGCGTTTCTTTTTCAGAAACAATGAATGCAAAGTATTAAAAACCTGAACCTTTGACGTAATTAATTTAAGCTATTTACCATTATAAATCAGAGTGATTTGAGCATAAAAAAAGGAAAAAAAACTTTTCAGTTTGATCCTTTTTTCTGGTTTATTCTACTTCTGAATACTCTTAAAATTCAGGTTAGTGTTTAAGGTCTGCTTGGGTGGTGAAGAACGTTTCTGTATTATCTGGAAATTCCTTGTATCTTCCTGTCTGAGAATATTTGGATTGTACTGAATTTCCTCTTAGACAGATGGGTGAAAATAACTTTTTGCAAAACATGACTGCATCATCCCTGAGCTCCATTACAACATGCTTAATGGGCTGTAATAGTCTTTTTATTGTCTTATAACTTTGGCTTGCTTAACGTGTTTGAAGGTCTTTAAAATGCACCTTTGAGCATTGCTCCATGTGCTTTGTGTCCCCTGAATAAATATTATACCCCTATTGACTTTTTAATTTTGAAATTTGATAACAGTAATGAAAGAGAAATCCCTGACCATTTTATATGTTTTGCCGCTTCGTTTCACATAGCTCCTTTTAGTTTCCAGGGATGTATTTAGCAAGCATTTGTCTGTGTTGAATGGGTATTACTTGGTCGTGTTAAAAAAAAAAAAAAAGGAATGGGAAAAAAAATGAGGAAAATCAAATCCTATTACTACCTTATTGGTCTTTAACTGGTGCTATTAGGCCAACTGGAAGCTCGAGATTTGAAACAGACTAACCTAGACACTCTACCATCAGAAGCACCTGAGAGGGAGGAGCATTTTGGGCAGACAGGGAATTCTTACGGACTGGGCCTCCGAGGGACGGAGTTGGGTCTCAAGGGGTAAGTCCTCCCAGAGAGAAACATTTCAGGTGCCATCTGGTTAAAGCATGAACATTGTGGAAAACATCTGCACATGTCACTCATGTCTGGAGGGGTGAAGGGCTTATGTGAATGACTTCACGTGGGTCTCTACCCGGGTGAGTTACTAGTTTTTTTCCATGGCCATGGCACAATTGGGCTTTATAAATGTAAAGGAACTGTGCTTTACTGCCAGTGAATATGACATGTTTTGCTGAGAAAAGTTTAAATCAGACTATATAGAAATACTGTTGTTTACTGAGAATTTAGAGTGAGCCAAAGATAGTGCTCAGTGCTTTAAGAGCTTTATTTCATTTAACCTTCACAATAATTCCACTCAGATAATACTTAGTGCCATTATCTTTGTTTTATCAATGGGAGTACTGAGGTTTATAGTGATTAAGTAACTTACACATAGACTCACTGCCTGTCAAAGGATGCAGAATGTAATATATAAGGTTCAAAATTATTCGTGGCATGCTACAGTCATAGAATTTTAAATTGAGTGAAACCTTAGAATTCATTCAATCTCTTCTCCACTTCCTCCACCAATATTTTAGATGAGGAGGACCCTGAACTCCTGAGAATTTCTGAGTTTTCCTTCAAAACATCCTGATCAAGCTCTTACTTTAACAAATTCTGAGGAAGGCTTACGCTTTTATTGAATTTTATATTAATATGACTTTATGACAAGTCCTTTAGATTTAGACAGATGGTGGGTGGATTGTACTAAGCTGGTAATTTAGAGTTTCTCAGTCTGTTGGGTTGGGATGGGTTGCATGGGGTAGATGTTGAATTGGGACTGGTCGAGTTGGGATGATCCGTCCAGTATTTGCCAGTATTGATGGGGCAGATCCCATGCAATGCCGATTAGATGGAAAGAGGATGTGACTGCTGGTTGCCTGTTAGTGTTTAAAAGTCAACTGTAGAGAATCAGGCCATAACTATCCGCTTATCTCTGAAATATGAAAATCACCTCTGACCACTGAAATACATACCTTTTAGGCTGTTGATGTACATTTTTTCCTCTTAAAGACTTTTGTTGCTACTGCTTTTTACAATGACCAAATGTTATTTGTGAAAGCAAGAGGCATTATATATGATGTGATTTGTATGGGACTGTATACTGCCATTAAAGAGGAATCTTTTTAGTCTTTTCTGTTCATGTCATTTTCCTTTCAAACGTGTGGGTAGAAACCCACTTGGGGGGCGTGGTGAAAGAGTCTCGTTTTAAACTCCTGGGTTGGGACCCAGGAGTTTTCCTTTGCTTCCCATCCCACCTCAGGAGATTTTGATGTGATTGGTTCGTAACCAAACTTTGACAAATGCTGAATCACAGGGAGGATTGTGCTTTTGATCTATCTAAAAAGAAATATTTAGCTTATTAGACCACAGGTAATTTTCTTTTCTGCCAAATATAAAATTAGAACCTTATGACTGAATTTATTTATTTCTATAGAGGCTATAGCAATACCTGGAGACCTAAGAAAACAAAATATTCCGATCACTTCTTTTTTGCAGTAGGAGGTTTTCTTTTTAATGTAGACAGTTTTGTTGGCTGTGATGCTTTTTACTCAGTCTTGTAACATTGGGCTGAGACATGGAGGCGATTAACATTTTTTGTTGCCAGAATCAAAGACTACCGAGAATGGTGAGATAAAACAAGGCTCTGTGGGCGCCCAGTCTTATTTCTGCCTCTGACTTTGTTGTACTCCCTTTCCTTGCTCCTCAAGCATTTGGAAATTATGTTTTAAAGGTACATGTGTGCTATTTTAAATGCTTAGTTCATAGTGAAATTTCAAAACGCCCCTCTCTACATAATGACATATAATAATGACATAACGGCTACTGGTGAATACTACCCAGTCGGTCCTGTTCTCTTCTTCCAGCCCTTGGTTAGCGCAGCGTCTGCTGTCGGGGCTACAGCCAGTGTGAAAGTGAGTGCAGAATGCACCGCTTCACCCTGCCCGGCAGCTCCCACACCTGCCCAGGCACACGGCGGAGCCAGGCCTTTGTTTCCCTTGGATAGCCCGTTTCTCGCTCTTCCTCTGGCTCTCTTTCCCAAGGCCCTCAAACCGAGCACTTGAAGGGGGGATGGGGGAAGTGTGCAGGGAGAGTCCCCTTTAGATTGAGAAGCAAGTAAACTTAAGTATTCTGTCAGGCTCCAAGCCAAGGAAAGTGCTAAGCATGACAATTAATTGGATAACTACCAAAACACCTCTTACTGTAACTGTAACTCAGAATATCCTTAGCTGAAGTTTTAAAAAAATGGTATTAATTAACTTGAGTGTTTCTAAGGGCACTACCAAACGTCTGCACTGTTGGCACGCTAGGTTTTGGCATTGCAGGAAAGGGGAGGGTGGATAGACAGTGCAGCTCTGGCACGTGCTGGGGAATTTCATCCTCACAACAGCAAGGAGGTGTAGGTAGTCCTGTCTCTACATCCTAGGTGAGGAGAAGGAGGGTCACACATGCAGCGTGTTTATATCCAAAACCTATGGCTTTCTCATTACTTAACGGCACTTCTGAGTGAGTCAAGGTGATGATATCACTGATGATAGAGCTGTGATTTCTATGTTGAACGGTTTGTATTCCAGGGAGAGAAGTCACACACCCACAAATCACTGGGCTTGTACATTTTTATTAAGGGGCAAATGAGCCACATAGATAAATGTTGTGGGGATTTTGAGGAGTGAGACGGTACGCTGGGCCGGGCCATCATGAAACGTGCCCTTGTCGAAGTAAGAACTGAAATGAGTCTGAGGGAAAGAGAAAGAGTGGAAAAGATTTGGTAGGAAATCATAATTCTGCCCATCTTGTTCTATATGTAGAGGTTTACATGGTCCTGTTAGTAGCTCCAGTAGGAACTCACCTGTAAGTCCTGACCCACTTGGTGTCATCATGAAAGGCCAGAGCTGTCCTGGCTCGTTAGGGTCATCTGTTCACTCTGCTAAACAAAATAGCAAGATGGACATTCATGTTGAGGAGTGTGCAAGGGTAACAAGCAATGAAATATACCCTTTTATACAAAGATCTATAAAATTAACTTAGAGAATTTAGCAATTCAGTTGAATAAAAATACACAAGAATGAATTAGTATTTAAAGTGAAGAAAGAAGTATACGCAATGTTTCCTTTCTGTGTTTTGAATATTTTATTTGAAATCTAATGAGTCAAATTGGTATAAACAGCAATAGCTTTTGATTTCAGGGATTTTATGCTTGTTGTAAGCTCCTTAGTAATAAAGCGTATTTAGAGAAATGTGAAGCTGCCTGTCCATTATTAAAACATTTTTTAGAGAACATTATGCTGCTGTTTAATTGTGTAGTATCAAATGTAAACTCCAATTTCATATGTTTTGATGTAGTATGATTTGATTTGAATTTACTTTGATAAATTCTCTGTTTCAAGTACATGTTCTTCCTAGTATTTCTTTACTTTTAGACCCAAAGTTTTTTTTTCCTAGATGGATTTCCATTAATTGTTTAATATTTTGCTGCTTATTTTTTGTATTTTGATATTAAAAAGATATTTGTAGATTGTTCATGAATTGTTTGTGAAATCCCTTTTGGAGGCTTTGTGTAAATTTCCTTTTGATTTATTGTGGACTATAAACAACTCAAAGCAGATTCTATTGTTTGGATTTTAAAAAGAAACACTAATCAGGTCAGATTTCTGCATCATATCCTGTTTTATCCTTTAATTTTAACTTTAGAAGTAGATTCCTCTTTGTTTTCCTGATCTCAAGGCAGAATTCAGAACACTGAGAACAATGTGAGACAGAAGGGTATTTTCAGTGGGAAAAAAAGGTTTAGTTCTAATCTCACGTACCTGTTCTATTTTTTAAAAAATGAAGTGCTAAAAAAGTAAATAATAATGATATGAATGATTTCTTTATTGAGAAAATCAACTTCCAATTAACTAAGGAATATTCTTTTTAACCAGTGTTAATTGACACATTTCCTGCACTTACAAGCCCAGGGCCTGCATAATGGCTCATTTGAATTGTTCCCGGATCTCCCGTTTATGTTTTGGTTGTCCTGTTGGGTACAATTGTGCATCATTTCCTGAATTCCCTAGTCTGGAGCTAGGTGGAGCTGTGAGATCTTCTGTAATGCACCACTGGCGTGGCTCCACAGGTCTGATCTGTGACAGGAAGTGCCTGATGCCCACTTTAACAGCCTTGTTGCCCTTTTTTCTTAACAAGAATGTGGAAGAGAAAGTCTGCACTTTGAAAACATCATCATTAAAATGAACTTTGAGATAATCTCAAATTCTCTAATTATCATTTTGTATGCAACGGGCAAACAAACATAAAAATTCCCCAAAACAAAGCTAAAGGAAAAACACACAGACAAGCACAGATATAACTGCCCTTAGTGCTCATACTAGATTAAATGTTTTATCATTAAAAATACATATATTTGTTTTCTTTTCCAAAAGAGTATAATTTTCTGAAAAAATCTGCAAAATACAGAAAGCGATGGGAAAAGGAGCATATGGCCATGTTTTCAGGACTCATTGCTGAATTTTATACACACACGTTACATAGATGTAATTATAGACATGATGTATGTTTTAATATAGACACACAATTATACACACATGTATATGTGTGTGTGTGTATAGGATGCACATCAGTATATGTAATTATTTAAGAGTGTGGAAAATGTTTCACAAAGGAGGACTGAAAGTTTTGCCTAAAGGCTTTGGTTAGAATTCAGACGTAAGTGACTTTGAGAGTTGCCCTGTGCACATGGTGGTTTAGAAAGTCTCGGCAGTGAACCTTGTCCATGCCTACGGAACACTCTGGAGAAGAATGCTATTTATTTTGTGTGTGGTTGTTTTGTTTTTCTCTCAGTTCTCTATCGGGCCAGACGTGCAGTTGTCTGGACTTGTTATTCAGTGTGTTTAGGGCCTGAGAAATATGCCCAGACTTCTGTCCTACTGCCGAGTGTCTGCTAGGACAGAAGTTGTTAAAGGGCGTCTGCTCGCGTGGGGAAACTAATTGTGATAAATTCTTCTGTGTGCCTCTCTAACTGGATTAGCTTTAGCTGTATTCTGTTCGGATATTTGAATGATGGTGTGGATGATTTTCATTTACCTCATTTGGCAAATACTACCGAAATCAAATACTTATTTGAACTCTACACTTTCTTTGTCTCATTTAAGTCGCATGTAGACTTTAGCCTAATTCCTTTATTGGGAATTGCATCTCTTTAAACTTCATTCTCCTTCTGTATTCTGTCCTTATTTGCTTTTCAAATTTAGGGGAAGTAAACAGTTTCCAAAGTCTGTAAGGAGTAGACAGATGGTTCTTGGTTTGGCTTTAATAAGCACTTCACTGTAAGAGTGTATTATCTATCTACCTAGCTGTTAGATAAATTATAAATATAAATAGATATATGTAACAGTGATAAATTATTATAAAATAATAAATAATAAAAATTAATTAATAGCTCTGTAGAGGTCTTACATCTATCTGAAGGACCAAAACGGTTAAAATATGCATAAGAAAGGTTACACTAAAGCATATATCTGTTACAGATAGAATATTATGCAAGACCTACCTGTGTGTTCCTTACAAACAATTCGTGCTTCATTATCAGCCTCATTCCCTAAAGAAGGCTTGAAGGCCATTTAATCCTTTTAGCAGTGATATGTGCTACCTGTGGCATAGTGCCATTTTGACAAGTAAGGGGACTCTAGCTCAAAGGGCTCATTCCCATGGTCTGAATTCTTTTGGTTAGTAAAGTGTGAGATTTACACTCAGTTGCCTGAATCACAAGTCAGTACTTTCTCTAGCCATTCATTATTCATTTGTCCGGCCAGACACTTACCACCCATCCACTGCACTTTCTTAAATATGTATTTTGTGCCAGACACTCTTCAAATTTCTGAGCATTAAACAGTAAATGACACCAATGAGGTCTGCTTGTAACGGGAAACAGATAGCAAACAAGTTGGTAAAATAAAACAATATAAAAGTATAATGTGGTAGTAAAGGAAAAAAACAGGATGTTATGTGAGAAAGAGACTAGAAACAAGATTGGGCAGGCTGATCACGGAATGTCTCTGCAGAAGTCACACCTGAGTCCACATTATGATTCTAGAAGCAAATTTAGGAGAAAGAAAAGATAGTAGGCAGCTGGCAGTAAGAGGAGAGGCAGGCTAATAGCAAACAAGTAACAAAGATAGGAACAAAACAATAATGCCAGCAGTGTAGAAGCTCTTAGTATGGAGCTAATATGTAGCCCCTCTTAACATATGCCTCTGACCACAGCCCATTGTTACAGGAGAGAGCTCTGATTGAAGTTCATGACGATTAGAGTGACTTATACAGAAATAGATGAAATACGTACATTCATTTTATAGAAAGACAGCACTTTTGAAGAATTTTACAAAAAAGTAATAAACTTAGAATAAATAAGTTTGAATGCTTAAAAATAATAAGGCACCATTAGTAGAAAGTTCACCTTAAGAGGATGCTACAATACCCAATGATGACCGAGAAGTGAGAGCTAAATGCAATATTTATACCTCCCAGTTTTTAAAGGGCATACAGGATATATGGGTGTATGGAATGGAGTAAGATTTTTTGTTGTTATTAAATTGAAGTACAATTAACATACAATAAAAGACAAAGGTTTTAGATAAAACTTTCAATGAGTTTTATCTCAAAGACTGGAGAACTTTTTTGTCACTCCAGTAATTTTGTTTTGTGCCTCTTTCAGATCAATTCTACCCACCCCCAGAGGCAACCACTGCTCTTGATTTTTATCACCCTAGGTTTGCTCCAGAACTTCATATCAATAAAAGCACAGTTTATAAACGTTGGGACTTGGCTTCTGTCAGTCCACATGGTAATTGTGAAATTTATGCATATAGTTGTTGTGCACCAGTGGTTTACTCTTTATTGCAGAATATACTGTTCCATTGTAGGACTGTATTACAGTTTATTCTCCTCCATAGCAATTCTTGTTGTCATGATGTTATGTCTTGTGGTATTTTTAATTTCCATTCCTTTTGTGACTAATGCTATTTGATCCTTTTCTGATTTTAAAAGGTTATTTAATCTATGTTTTTAACAGTCTTACTGTTACAACCCATAAAGTTCACCCATTTAAGGTGTGTAATTCAGTGGTTTTTAGTATATTTACAAGAGTTGTGCAACTATTGCCAAAATCGAATCTTAGAACATTTTCATCACCTCAAAAGGAAACCATGTACCCATGAGCAATCATTTCCCCCTGAGCTATATATTTTAAGTGTGTTTATACATCATATATATCACAGATATAATTTTATGTATATAAAATCAGAGTCTTACTAAAGAGCTTTGTTGGCTTTATGTCCGTTCACAGTGAGCATGAAGATGGCGTAGCTCCTAATAGTTTTATGTTTTCAAATTCCTTGGCAGGTCGTGAGCAAGCCTCCGGATGGAGTGCTCTCAAACTTAAATGTGCATTCAGATCACTTAAAGATCGTGTTAGAATGCAGATTCTGATTAGGTAGGTCTGGAGTTGAGCTGGGAGTCTGCATTTCTAGCAAGTTCCCACATGCCCATGCTACGGGTCCACAGGGCCGCTTTGAGCTGCCATGTAAGAAATTTTGGTCGGCATGTCTTCAAGAGGGACAGTATGAGAGAGACTATATATTGTATTTAACATTCTTTATCTGATTTTTATATGCAGATGACATTTTTATCTGCAGAGCAGTTCTTAATCCATTTTGAATTTTTAAAAAAGTTCATCACATCTCTTTGAAAGTGTGCAAAAGGAAATGGACTTTAAGAATTTTAAAGTCAGGATTAAGAAAAAGGTTCCCAAAATCTTACAGCATGTCATTGGTTCATTGATAGCTTACAAAGGACCCTGCTAAAGAATGAATGAGAAACAACTGTGCAGGGAGAACGCTCTAGGGTCCCAGAGGGCTAGCTAACTAAGAGTAGGATTTCTTCAAAGCACTTTCAGGCCCTTTCCTCAGTTGCTGGACCTACTTCCTTACTGTACTCTCTTGGAGGTTTTTGAAGCCCTGAGATGAAGTAGGAATAGTATGCAGAGCTGGAGCCAGTCGAGAGATAATTGGACTGGGCCTCCAGAAACAGAGCAATATCCATTTCTGCCTCAGTTAGGCAGTGGCTCGTCAGTTGGTGAACAAAAGGACAATACTAGACTCAGTAATTGCATCAAAAACATTAAGTAGAGCTTACATATTTTTTCTCAAAAAGTGCAATAATCCAGGGGCTCATTTAGAAAGCCCTCTTTGCAAGTATAATGGCTTTAACTGAATCAGTCCTCGGTAGAGGCTTCACATTGGTATCTCTAGCATCCATTCACATAATTCCTTAAAGCTGGCTGTAATGCGCACTTTTGTAGAGCAAACCAAATTTTTCTCTCATTCTTCATCAGACAATTGGAGAGATGGTTATATGGGCAAAATGATTTTTGGATTGAATTTAAGGATTTTAATTTTTTAGAAAAAACCTAAAAGTGGCAAATACCTCAGGCTGCTCTTAGCCCTGGCAGATGTGTGAACTTAATAAAATGCAAGGAAGACTATAGGTCTTGATTTTTTTGTTTTTAGTTCTTTCAATAAGCTGCAGCTCTGCCTCTACCGTGACAGTCATTCCTCCACGTTCACAGGATCCCTCTTTCCAGGCCCAGGGATGTCCACTCAGAATCTTGCCTCCTCAGAGTGGTTTCCATCATGCCCAATTCTTAATAAATTTTTAATTGTACTGAGGTGTTACATTTTACCAACAGGGCCACTGCCATACATTGTCTGAAGTCTTGACTGAAAGCCCTTAATTTGAAGATAAAGGCGATGTAAATGAAAGCTTTCCTCTGTAGAAATTTTGTACAGTGAGTTTATTTAAAGTGATGTATATAATTCTGTCAGTCTACCAGAGAACATCACCAAAGAGGCTAGTATTTTATGAGGGCTCAATATTCAATGATTTCTTAAAAACAAAAACAAAAACAAACAAACAAACAAAAAACACCACTAATTTGTTCAAATAGTGAGGGGTAGCAAATTAAGATTTATTTAGTAATGACAATAATTGCAGTGCGTTTGCAGACAGAAAAATTCTGTTTCTACTCAAGTCTAGCCAAATACCATGTGTTCATTTGAAACATCAATGAGGTGCCCTACATTGTTATTTTGTTCATTCCAGAGAAAATAATTCCAGCTACAGCATTTAAACTATGACTGTGTGTTCTTAGAACTGAGTAACTTCCTCAGACTGAACACATTAAATTAGTTTCAATTTCCTGCCAAAATTTATAGACAGGTTGTAAATGAAAAAGCTGCCTCTGCTCTTCATTATCACTATGTATTATAGTTTTTAAAATAAAAATGTTATTTACTTGCACCTACTGTCAGATATTAAACTACAGAGGCATCCGTCAACAGTTCTGTTGGCACCGTAAAGAAAAAAATGGTGTGACAGCACACCTGGCTTTAGTGGGTTTTTTATAGAATAGAGTTAGTGTTGCAAGGTGACTTTGATATGTCAGAAAAGCTAATTATGTCCCATCAAAGGACTGAAGAAATTGCCTTTTTTAATGAAAAGTATTTTATAGAAGGTGACAATGATCTTAGGCAAAGCAGTAAAACTAGGTGTATAATTATATAAATTCTTTAAATTCTTATTAGACTCAGCTAATTGACATGTTACTGTCCAATAACGTAGGGAAAAACTGGTCAAACATGAGAATTGGAACAATGGTTTTGGACTGCAGAAATACAGACTAATCTAAAACTGAGCCTATCTTTTTTTTTCTAAGTATAGTCTCAGTTTTTCCCCAACACTTTTTATAGCCATGACAGTTTTATTTTATGGTGAAATAAGAGTATAGCAGATTTTAATAAGACTAAAAAACGACAACCTACAAAACGGGAGAAAGTATTTGCAAACCACATATCTGATAAGGGCCTGATTGAAAAATATATAAAGAACTCACACAACTCAATAGTAAAAAAACAAAAACAAATAAGTTAATTGAAAATTGGCAAAGGACCTGAAAAGATGTTTTTACAAATGGCCAACAGGAACATGAAAAGATGCTCGACATCACTAGTCATTAGGAAAATGAAAATCAAATCACAATGGTATATCACCTCATACCTGTTAAAATGGCAATAATAAAAAATACAAGAGATTACAAAGTGTTGGCAGGGGTGTAGAGGAAAGGGAACCTTTGCACTGTCAGAGGGGATATAAATTGGTACAGCCATTGCGGAAAGGAGCATGGAGGTTCCTCGAAGAATTAAAACTCAAGCTATCATATGATCCAGCAATTTCACATTAAAGTACTGAAATCAATATCTCGAAGAGATATCAATATGAAATGAAATCAATATCTTGAAGAAGTATCTGTACTCCAATGATCTTTGCAGCATTATTCGTAAAACCAAGATATGGAACCAGCCTAAGTGTGTGTGATGGATGAATGGATAAAGATAATGTGGCATGCTTACGGAAATATATATTGTAGGTGTATCATTTGTGTATTTATGTTTCTATATGCATGTGTGTATTATACACAATGAGCTATTATTCATCCATAAAAAAGGTGAAAATCCTGCCATTTGTAAAAAGATAGGTGAACCTGGAGGACATTATGTTAAGTATTGGGTTGGCCAAAAATTTCATTTGGTTTTTTTTGTAAGATGGTTCCAGTCACACTTAGTTGTCTTTGACTTCAGTTGAAACAATTTGGATGGATTGTATTGTGACAGCTGTCACAGTGTGCATTTAAAAAAAAAAAAAACTTATCCAAATTGGTGAATTTTTATGTAGCCCTTTTGATATTGAAGATGGAAGAACATATGCAAGATTTTCAGCATATTATACTTTATTATCTCAAGAAAGGTAAAAATGCAACTGAAATACAAAAAAGATTTGTGTAGCTTATCGAGAAAGTGTTGTGACCGATTGAAATTGTCAAAAGTGGTCTGCAAAGTTTTGTGCTGGAGATTTCTTGCTGGACAATGCTCCAAGGTCGGGTAGACCAGTTGAAGTTGATAGTTATCAAATTGAGTCATTAATTGAGTACAATTAGCATTATAACACATAGGAAGTAGCCTACATACTCAGAATATCCAAATCAATAAAATCATTGGTGAAAATGCAAAATATGTCTTTCATGGAAAAAAAAGTAAATGGACTTTTTGACCAACCCAATAAAATAAGCCAGCCATAGAAAGACAAATACTGCGTGATCTCCTGTGTGGAATCTAAAAGAGTTGAACTCACAAAAACAGAGAGTAGAATGGTGGTTACCAGGGGCTGAGGGAAAGGGGGCTGAGGAAAATGGAGAGATGTTAGTCAAAGGGTATAAAATTTCAGTTATAAAATGAATAAGTTCTGGGGATCTAATGTACACCATGGTGATTATGGTTAATTATACCAGTATTATATACTGGAAATTTGCTAAGAGAGTTGAATTTAAGAATTCTCATCACCACTATCCCCCTAAAAGGTAACTATGTGAGGGGAGAAGATAGATGGGTTAATTAACCTGATTGTGGTAATCATTTCATAATATATAGGTACATCAAATAATTACATTGTATACCTTAAATATATATGATTTGCATTTGTCAGTTACATCTCAATAAAGCTGGAATAAAAAGAATAAGCTGTTAGATATGTATGTAATATATAGGCTCTTAAAAAACACAATATTCTTAGCTAAGGGTAATAAATTGCATAAATATCTTTATACTTTTATACTTTTAATATATATGTGTGTATACATGGGAAACATATCATATACATATGAATTTAATTTTTAATTTTTGAAGAGCCATATCAAGGGTGAATATGAAGTGAGTCCTGCTGTTCTTTCTGTATATAAGGATTAAAAACAGAACATTTTATTGTTAGCTTTGACAGAATGTATGCAATTATTAGTGATGTCTTTTTTTAGAAAATTGTAAATTATAGGAATGCTGCACAGGAAGAAAGAAATGAAGCATACAGTGGTTATTTAGGTTTACAAGATTGACAATGATGTTTTTTTCTCTACAGAAGGTTCAGCACTTAAAACGGAAAGCTGTAATTGTTGGTTGCTTTAGATGCCCTTAGCTATTTGGGATGTGGAAAGATGTACACTATAAATGTTTCACTCCTGTAATTGTCATCACTTCAGAATGGTTCAATTATAGCTGTTTTGTAGGAAAGGTACATGAAGACATGATTTCTGGAAGCATTCTGTTTGATGACCATTCAGTTTTTAAAAATTGCAAACGTGAAAGAAACGAACCCATTTTTGTTACTGGATGCTGCATGGTTTTTGAAGCTTCCTGTTTCTATATCTCGGGCAGTCGTCCAAGCAGGGACTGTGACAGGGCAACCAACAGAGTAGCCGTTTCAATGCTTGGTATGAGATAACTTCCCAGGACATGCTTAGTCTATTTGGATTTACGATTCTGAAATCATAAAGTGAAACAAAACGATATTAACTAAGTCAGGTGATGGAGCTCATGTATGTGAGTACAGTTAATCAATCACGTTATGTTTTTCCCCGCCTTAACTAATGTTCTTTGACCTAGGCCAAACCACTTCCTTTGCTGAGTATCTTATAATGACATGGTCAGCTCTAAGTTTGCTTAGGCAGTGTGACACTCATGGAGGAGACCACTGTAAAAATGGATGATTTATTTTAAAAATCCAGGTTAGAGCATTATCTTGGGAACCAAATGCCTTAATGGGCTGCAAGGGCAGTACAAGATTCTAACATAACTCTTGATTGCTCACATTGCATGTCCTTTGTAAATCTATTAAAGATTTTCTCTTATCAGCATTAAAAGATTGGGGAATTGAATATTTGGTTGGAGACGGTTTGGCTCGTATGTGTATTTTTATACCTAATCAATTTTTGTACTTTCAGCTCATAGCTTGATTCTGAAATCAGGTTTGCAGATCCTGGATATCATTGGGCTTATTCTTTTTGCCAGTGCTGGGTTGACTGATCAACAAAAGGCAGGTGCCAGACTCCAGTCGGATTTAAATGGACTCTAACTAATGATTAGTAGACTTTCAATGGGAAAGGAAGGCAAGGTTCTTTTAACTTTGATTGTTTTATTAAGTGTGAAATAGCTAAGCATCCTTTTATATTGATCAGACATAATGTGACTGTTCTAAAGGATTCATTTCTTTGCTGTACCTGGATTATGTTTCTCAAAAGGAATAGATTGGATCCACAACTTTCTTCTCCAGACTGCCAACTTCTGATATATGGAGATTGCTCTATAAAATGCCCCCCTTCTCTCTGAAAGATTCTTCTCACTGTTTTCAAAGAGGCTGTCAAAGCCCAAGAAAAGAAAAGGTTTGCTGTTAACGTTCTTTGGGAAAGCTTGGAAGAGTGGTTTGTTCTTTACCATCCTTCAGAGTGTTGGAGTTATCAGCTGCTCTCCATCTCCAGCTTTGGCTAGTTGCCTGCACGTTTCACATAGTGCACAGCAGCTTGGAGTACAGCAGAATATGCGAGAGCCTTGTTATCTCCCCGAAATGTACAGCTGATGTGCGGCTGCACACAAATGACTTTCCCATGGACAGGATATCTGGTCTAACTACTTAAAAAAATTGCATAATCCTATAGGGAGCCCTAGCTAACTAATGCAATAATTATCCAGGAGTGGAGCCAACATCCTGCGATTATAATAGAACAAACGTGCTGCAGTGTTTCTGTTTCTGTATGTCTCTTGGCATCTTGAATTAATATTTTATCATATTTCATTAAGAGCAAAATAAACCAGAGAGGCCTTGGATCATTGGAATTACCTGTTGTGTAAGGGTAGGAAATTTCTATGAAACTTTTTCCATCTTGATGAAATAATTTCCTACTGCTGAAAACAATTCATGTTTATATTATAGCTAAGTAGAAGCAAGCATTTTCTTGAGGTCTGTGCTTTAGAAAAACATGACCTATTAGATGTTATCTTTAGCTACTTCATTTCTTTCTTTTTTTCTTAAGATTTTTAAAATTGTTATACTATTACAGTTGTCCCAGCTTTTCCCCCTTTGCCCTCCTTCACACATTTTACCCCCCACTCCCATAGTCCATCCCCAAGCTGTTGTCCATGTCCATGGGTCATTCATACATGTTCTTTAACTAGTCCCTTCCCCTATAATTTCTTTCATCTGTGTTGATGTAACATACCATTTTCAAAACTATAATGAAATTACTTATTTTTGGCTGAAGTCAGAGCAGATTAACCAGGTTCAATATCTGCAAGTTGGTAAACCTTAATGGGCAGCTGTTTCTTCAGCAGGATGTGGTATATATATTTTCTGCATAACTTTGGTTGTTATACATTGACAAGGTAACCTAATCTTTGGAATTTTGCTTAATTAAATTAGCAAACAACTAGGAAGATTTACGCTTTTTCTTTCTTTCTTTCTTTTTTTTCCTTTTAGTCATGAATGACTCACCATTGTCCTTTGGAGTAGCTGGGGAATTTAGTTGTTTTAACTTGTATATTTCAGTCTAAAAATAAGAAAAACTCTTGGACTTCGTAGAGGATCTCAGACAGTGGCATGCTGATGCTGACTAAATGGGATACTTTCAAAGGCAAATTCCTGGTGAATGCCAGGCCAGGCTAGTGGCAAAGGAGGAGTCGACTGTTCAGAAAGAGAGCAAGTTAGTAACTAGGAGTCAAAAGTACTACTAGTATGGAAGGCGTCGGTGTAGACGAGGCAATAGTCTTCCACTTCCAGAGCTTGTTGCTCCTTCCCCGAGTCTTCGGTATGTTGAGAGAGCAAAGCTAGAGCCATTTCCCAAGAATTGGGGCTATACCGTGGTTCTCATTCTTGGAGGGCCCAGTAGAGAGCTGATGGCCTCGAATGAAGTATCTCTGAGATACATTTTGGTATCAGGCAGCACAAAGACCTTCTTAAGTATTCATACATTCTTCCTTTTTGTTTACATAAAGCAGTATCTCAGCTGCACTGAAGTTTGAAGCTGTGAATTAACTTTCACTGCCTTGGAATACAGTGGCTGGGGTTGGTTTTAGTTTCAAAAGGTTGTATATTCAAAAAAGCAATTTTGTAAATTCCTCGTGTTTAAAAACCTGTACCAATCCTCTGTTTCCTGGAAGCAGGACTCCAGTGAGAAATCTTTGTCACCTACCAGTACTTTAGTCCCATTCCATGCACAGTTATCATTAAATTTGATGCTAAATTGCTCTAACTATTTTTCTAGATTATATCTTCCATGAGGACAACGATCCGATAATCCTTTTATAATCCTTCTAAAATTTAGTGTGCTGTTGGGTAATCTAGAAATGTCAATAGACCACTTTACCACTGGATTGATTTGTTTTTCTGGCATATGGCTGGTTGCAAAAGATTTGTCTGTAGACTTCTGTTTTATTTACCTTTCTTCTTTCATTCCTCACAAAGGATTGCTTAATGTATTGGCAGTCAGGCTTCTTGACAAAGCATCCACATTGAAGTCCACAGGTGGATTCTTTGGGCTCCAAACTAGGGATCCTGCTACAGGATCTTCTCAATGTTATGACCTTGGTTTAGAATTTTATTATTCAAAGTGTGGTTTATGGACCGTTTGGTGAGAGATTTTTAGAAATGCAAAATTGTGCCCTTTCTTTCAGTCACTGACTTTGAAGGCTTTCTCCAAAGATTCAAAATGGCTGTAATAGAACTTTGGAAAGTTAACCTTCAGTACCATAAAATACCATTGAGGATGAGTCTGGGAGTCCTGGAGGAATTTGGGGGATTATTCCAACCCCATTCTTTATATAACTTTATAGGGAACAGCAGTCTAGACTTTTCAATGAACAGAAATGAGCTTCCGTTATTCTTGTAAAGACACCTTGTAGTTCATGTCTAGAGAGTATTCCTTAATTTCCTCAAACCTGTTTGGAATATCATGCAAATTAATAATTTATATGTTTTCTCAGAATCTCTGGAAATGCTAGTAAAAATAAGTTTCTAAATGATTGTTGAATTACCTTTGTTGTTTTCAGTAACTATTTCTTATGTTGGCCTTGTGAAGTAATAGGGAGAGTATAGGCTTTGGAACCAATGGAAACTGGATTAAATTTGGATTTACCACTTATCAGAACTATGCAGCCTTGAATAAGTTACTTAATCTTTCCAAATCTAGTACCCTCAGCTGTAAAATGGGCGTGTGAGACCAGCTGTTCACAGTCTCTTTGCTTCACTTGGGTTAAACACTTTGCCAGGAAAGGACCTGAGAAGGTCTGTGCACCTTCCACAGAGCGTGTGTCTGGGCAGTGGTGGAGATCATCACTGTCGCCATCACCCCCTGCCGCTCACCATCCTCACCGACACTTAGAGTCTCCAAGGTAACTACGTTAATGTTTTATTTTCCAAAATGAACAGCAATTTAGGTTGATACCTAAATTGTTCAGTGTTTCATTTTTGATAATTAACATGTATTTTGCATTCAGATGCACGAACCACATTTTTTTTGTGTGGGAATAAATATAAGGTAGTAGCGAAGTCCTCAATTTCTTCTAGGGCTAAAAGTGAGGCCCCTCAGCCTTCGGCAGAGACAGGCAGAAGGCATCTGAGAGACCACTTAGTCCTAGAGGACCAGTGCGATGTGGCTCCTGCTAATAGTCAGGACCATAGGGTGGAAATATGAACAGGTTATGCCAACAAATTTGAGATGCAACTGTTGAAATAAATGAAACAGGCCTACGTTACTAAGGATAAATAAACGTAGAGTTCCATCATTTGAATACTTTGTAAATAGAATTGTGGCTTTGTAACCAATAGAGTGAATCTTTTTTTAACCTTCTATATTTTTTTCCCTTGAAGAAATAATGAAACTGTAAACAGAATAGAAAATTTCCTACTGGCAACAGTGAAATGTTCTCTACAAACATAAAGCAATTGCATGTGTGAGCGTGTACATAAATTTTTCTTCAGAGAGAACTAATATTTATTGAACACCATTTATCCTAGCCATGGTACATGTTTAGTTTCATCTTTATGAGTCCTGTGAGATAAATTGTGTTATTCATATTTCAAAGATAAGAAAATAGTCTCAGAGAGTAGTAAACTGGAACTTCATTCAAGATTGATGCTTGTTCCACTTAGAGATTGACTGTTAAAAAGAATATTGGACAAAAGGAAGAATATTGAGATTGGAGACAGGGTTTATTGAACCTGATTATTAATCATGAAAAATATAATATAATGCGTTTCAGGTATATTGTTAGATTTTTTTTCCACTACCACTTTCCCCAGGCCCACTTCTCCCCAACTCCCACCCTCAATCCTTCCCCCACTTGGCGTTGTCGATGAGTCCTTTATGCGTGTTCCTTGATGACTCTTCCCCTCCTTTTCCCCTTATATTGTTAGATTTGAATTGCGAAAACTTTGAAGATTCAGTGACTCTAGTTTTATATCTCCGGTAGAGCCTAGCATACTTTGTAGTTGCTCAGAAAAGGTTTGTGGCACAAATGCTGCACGAGCCACACATGGCTCCTCTGAACTGTGACCTAAAGACACAGCTTCACAGCATCAGCTGAACACATTCACTCCTGCCCCCTTTCCTTGTCTAAGTGACGTCAACGTGCCCTCGGACATCTTCGAAGAAGAGCTGCATGGTAAACTCACCTTTCCATAGTTTTCCCCTGTCCAAAATTTTGAGACTTTATAATATACTCCTTCAAACTATTGAAAGTCTGCAATTTTGTGTACAGAGCCTACAAAGCATTTGCCAAACTGAGCCAACTGTCAAAGAAGATAAGACTCAGTCATCTGATGAGCCTTGCCTGGCTGGGTTGGTTACATCCTCTCATAGGGATATGGGAAGACAAGTCTTAACCTTGGGCTTTTCCAGAAACCAAAGTCAAAAATTAAGTCCTGTATTCTCAGTCTGCTTTTATGAGTTCCTGTCATAAATCTTGCCATTGAAACAAGTATTTGACCCTCATTATGAGACATCAAGAGAGCTGTCACTGTTGTTCTAGCAGGGGTGTCTCTAGTGAAAATTGGGAACGCTCCGAGGTTTCACTTGGTGAATTCCTGGGTGTTGCCTGCCAGTGCTTGGGTCTTGACGTTTTATGAATTTTTCTTTAGCCTCTGTATTTCTATCACACTTGACAGTTCTGATTAATGGTCCTTAGGCTGAATACTAGTTTTCAACAAAGGAAAATGTTTGATATTATTAGGCAGGACCTGCTTGAATTTGCTTTGGGGATACAGGAAACAGAAATTAAAAATATTTGAAATTGGTGTCTAGGCAACATAGGAAATCATACAAACAAATATAATCAATAATATCTCCTCAATGCCAGGCAAGCCTCATGACAACTATTTGGTTCATTTTGAGCTGCCTGGAGCTGCTGAAGAATAAACGTCTTCTGTGGACTGAGAATAATATAGAGACAAGGACTCTTGGGGATTCTTGTCTTTTGAGGGATAGTCAGACAGTTGGTCTGTTTAATATCAAGGGTGTCATGCAAAGGCATTTTTTTTTTAGATGCGACTGTAGCCAGTGACGGTGACTGCCTCACAGTCGCCCCTGGTGTCCGGCAGGCGGTGGAGGCATTTTCAGGGGCCCGCAGGGCATGTGTCTTTAAGGTGCGCATTTTCTGCATCGAGCATTATTTTTAAAAGTCGGTTTTCAGTTTCATCTGTTCAAAATTAGGTAAACTAGATCTCTTAGGTTCCTTTGGTTTTTGTTTAGGGAAAGTTATCTGTTCAATGGAGATGAGTAGTAATTAGATTACATTACTGTAATTCATTTATTAACAGAGCAATAGAATCCACAGTAGTAGATTTCCATCTTTGAACCCACAAATTGCCAATTAAACACAATCTTCTGTTCTAAAACAATGTGATTATTTTTATTTAAGCCTATTTTGGAAGCTGAGTCACCCGTCGCGTGCATATATCTTTGTTTAAAATGCATTAGTGGAATATTACTGAGGCTGAAGCCATTACTTGTTTGTGATTTAGAGGGGGAAATGGTAATAGTTTTTCATTCAGACCTACCACATTTGGGATGTCCTTTCTGCATGTTGGCTAGTTACAGCAAGTTTTAAAGGCAACACACTCAGAAAATTATATGACTTCAAAAGTAAAATTAATTTATTTGAGAATGGTGGTAAACTGCTCTATAAATCCAAAGAAGACCAAACTACTATAGATGAGAATGCTGTTTTCTTTGATTTAGCAATATTGATTGAGCACTATTCTTTACTTGGCTCCATTTCATTCCCTTTGGGAGTCTCAGCAAATTTAAAATTATATCCCTGCCCTCGAAATGAAGACAGCGTAACAGTAGACATAACCCGAACACACATGAAATGCTAAGTAGCAATACAGGACAACTCTACAAAAGGCATAAGACAAGATAGCATATGTTTGAGTAGCAAAGGTTGGTAGGATTTGGGTGTCCTGAGTTTAAGACAAACAGCTCACTGCTGATTTGAGTAGCCTGAAAAGCTGTCAGAGAGGTGGTGAAATGTTGAGCTGGTCTCAAGGACTACGTGGGAGCATAGGGCCCCAGCATTCTCACCAGGAGGGATGGTATGAGAAGGGTCGGGGGCCGCCTGGCGTGGTTGCTAGAGAGTCAAGAAGCAGGAAGGTAATGAGGAGGCTGGATCAAAAGGACAGCAACAGGATGTTAGGCACAAGCGCTGGTTTTGAAGGGAGGAGAGACGTTTAGGAGGGCTGAAATCCATGCTTTTCTAGGTATTTGTGTTGGCATTGTGACTAAACAGTGGTGAATCTGTAATAAGATTCATCTACAATAAGATGGAAGGCCCTGGCTGGTGTGGCTCAGTGGACTGAGCGCTGGCCTGCAAATGAAGGGTCGCCAGTTCGATTCCCAGTCAGGGTGCATACCTGGCTTGCGGGCCAGGTCCCCGGTAGGGGGTGCATGAGAGGTAACCACACATCTAGGTTTTTCTCCCTCTCTTTCTCCCTCCTGTCTAAAAATAAGTAAGTAAAATCTTTAAAAAACAAACAAACAATGAGAGGGAGGGTGAGGATGCCAGTCTTGAAGCCTTCCCAGCAGAAGGAATTAGGTTACTAGAGCAGGGGAACCAAGATATCTTTCTAGAAGAGAAGAGAAGAGATGATAGCAGTCAGAGGGCAGATAAAGCATTGAGAAACGTATTGTGTCTCAGAGCAGAAGGAGAAGATAAGGCCTTGAAGTCAGTGTCAAAGGAGACATAAATATATTAGAAGGTGTGGAGGTGTCAAGATGACGAGGTCTAAGAAAATCCATTAATCATGACAGTGGAAACCTTTGAGAATCTGGTAAAACAGTAAGAAACTAACAATTTAGCTGGCTTAAGATAGAATAGGAGGACGTTTTTTGAAACATTAAGACTGGTAGGTTCTGTAAGTTAAAAAATTATAAATTATACTTTTAATAGGCCATTTATCTCCCAGATAAGCCAAGGCAGAAGAGGAATAGTATTTGGAAATAGATAAGTAGAGGCGGTGTCCCTAGGCTCTCTGAGGTCAGTGATTCATGAACACAGTGACATTCCCACATTTTAGGAAAACCCTGAGTCAGCCCCACTTCTCTTTCATTTTGCCTCTCAGCTACTCTAGATTTGTTTTCCAGACCCTTCGATTCTTCGGGGCCACTCCAGTCCAGGGCGAGCACACCAAAATGATTGCTTCGCACTCTTTATACCCTGATGCTTAGACCGCTTTAAACGTCTTCTCTGCTCCTTCTTTTATCATTTCAGTTCTCCTCACATTCTTAAGAATTAAAGACACAGAAGTGTTTTCTAGTGAATGCCCTTTGGTAAATCAGGCAGCTCTGTGTCTCTCTCCCACATGTGAAAGGGATGCTGATGTTCGCCACCGTCCTCCCTGGGCTACACAGTGTGCAGGTCACAGGGTAAAGTGCAAATGCAAGCGTGTCGTTCAGAGTGTACCAAGACGTTGAGAAATTCGGGATGGTAACAACCAAACGCTAACCAAGGGGAGTGCGGGCTCCTTGACTGCAGAGGTCGCATGCCTGTGAAGGCGGCCCTGCATATGAACTGCTCAGGGCCAGCAAGGTGGTGGCAGCCATTCTGTCATCCCTAGGGGAAAAAAAAAGGGACACGAAGCATTATGAACATTTGAATAAAAAGTAAACATTCTTGACTAAAGTTCACTCATGATGTCAAGTGATTTCCAGCCGACTTGACCAAGTATACCTCTGCTAGTCATTAATGTTGTCCACATAGTCTTATTTTTTTTTCCATTTATTCTGCCATTGATTTCTCAAAATAGTCAGGGAAGGTGATAAGAAAATCAAAGATGGCAGGTCTCTTTCAGAGTAGCACAACTGAAAGTCTCTTTCCAGAACACTAAGGTGCTGTTTTTTGTTGTTGTTTTTTTAGTAGCCATGCTGCTTCTAATCAGTTACCCAAAACTGCCAATCCTAAAACCATCTGAGTTATGTGATCTCTTTTTTTCTTCTCAAGGAAAGAGGTAAGCCTTTGTTTTTTCGTTGTTTTTTTTTAGGAGTTTGATTTTACCGTTGGTATGTATTCTCTAGGGCTGCTGGTTTTACTGCAGGGAATGCAGGATTTACTGGGTTTCCCGTGCCTTTCCCACATGCCACATCTGGGTGGCACTCACCACACTTCCCACCCATATGGCTCCCAGCTGGCAGTGGAGGTGCCACTGTGATGGTTCAGGGCCCAAGTATGTGCAGGAACGTATGCTTTGGTTCAGCACTGCATACAGTAGTCGATGCACAAATCTCTATTAAATAAATACATGGGGAGCTTTATTTGATATTTTATTCATCAGTGTCTTTTCAGCAGAAGATGACAGAGCATGGAACAGCCTGGTAGTCCTGGAGACTCATCTGCCTTCTAGTAGTAAGCGATATTAATTTTCAGTCACCAGTCAAGGAGTTTTATTTGCCTTCACATCCAACAGTAGGGATAGATGTAAGCTGATGAAATATAAGCTTTTGCCCAAAATCTGTGAACATTAGACATATATTAAATTCAGTGGGTAATTATTTAAAGGATCAGTGTGCTAATGGATTTTCCATGTTTTAGGCACTATCATTGATTTCTCCCCACTCGTTGTCTTTGTCTGAGAATTTTGCTATAAATGAAATTAGCCCAAGAGAAGCCAGGAGACGCCCTCAACGGAGAGTGTCGCAAAGCGACAACTGAGATAGACAGGCCCGTGGCCTGAGGCCTGCTCTCTGCCGTGACGCGGAGGCGTCCCTGCCTGGCCCGCCGCCCCGCCCCCCCGCCCGTCCTCCCTTGCTCATTTTTATTAAGTGATAGCCTGTTTTACTGCAGCTACTACAGCATCTTTGCTGGCCGGAGGATTAGAATGTTTGATGCAGATGTTGTTTGGATCTAAACAACTGTGACATTGATCCTTTTCAAGGGGCAAGAGATATTATCTCCTGCCATCATCCAGTGCCTCCACTAGGATATGCTAGGAATCTGTATCTAATTACCTGTGCAGCTAATTACCTCTGCCATGTTAAGCAGCAGCAGTAATCTCATTTCCCTTTCAAGTCCATTTTATGGCATCAAACTGTATTATATTCCTCTTTTAATGGCTGCTGACAAAATTACAGCAGCACCCCCCCAGGACCTGATGAGGAATCTGCCTGCCCATGACACAGCTGCACCTTGCATGTTTTCTGTTGATTCCTTTTTTTTTTTTAACTTTTACAGTGTGTTATTAAATACCTATATATCTGAACCATCTCCCCATAGCTCCATTTGTTTGATTAGCATTAGGATACTGTGACAAGACACTATATCAGTAGTAATCGATCTGATTAGCATGGAGATGATATAAACACAGATTGTATTGATGTTTAATAGTGCAGGCATCCAGGTGCTGTAAACACTATAGATGTTTTTGTATGCTGCATGCAAGGTCTCTGTAATGAAGACAGCAACCACAGCAGGTTTTAGAGCTCAGTGATTTATTTTCTGCCAAGTGCCACAGTGGGTCTTGCATAGTGTATGGCACTCCTGTGCTGGATCCACACAAAATGTTTTAATCAGTGTTCAAAATAACACAAATATTTTCACTGGATAGATTGTAATCTTGCTTTATTAAGAGATACTTGCAACACTGCAGTAAAATGCTTACTGCAGTCGCGTTGAAAACCAGCCACATTCTTCCCTGAACTGTATCCTCAGGTTACTTTGTTATTATAATGTATGCCATTTTTATAATGCATGCCATTTTTTTAAAGAAGACCTGCCAGTGTTTTGTGCACACAACTGCTTTCCATTCACACCTTAATCAACCTTCGAATTTAGCTATTGTATCTGTTTTCACTCTGATTAAATTTTTTTGCTAAAGATCACTTATTGATCTGGATTCTGCCAGTAAAGGAAAAATCAGCGGGCCACCAGTTGGGAGCTGGCTTTTGGCAGCGTGTGATGAACAGAAGGGAGTCTCTGCCAAGGAACATTTTGTGTAAATTGATGAACCGTTTGCTGGGATACAGTAGAGAGAGGACATTCCTAGAAAAAAGATCTGGCCTTGGCATCGGGCATTAATCCTGCTATCTACCTGCTTCTGTAGACTCTTCTTGTAAACTAATAGAAGTAAAGGTCAGGATATTGCTTTTGTTTTTTTGAGAAGAGAAAATATTTGAATTTAGGGTTTTTCTAATTTCATATTTATATCATCTTGTGGCCTTATAAATTTTCTGTTAAGATCATAATATATAGCAAAAGAAAAACAGGAGGTATGAGGAGATCCTCAATGTATTCTTAAGAATTTTGTCATCCTCCTCATATACAAAAGAATGCCCCTTTTTTATTATAAAATCTTTCATTACAAAATCATAAGCATGTAATTCTGTAACATAACACTATCACACTCAAGCATATGAATGTGACATTTTAGGTGAAATGTTCAAATTAAAACTATAAATTATTACACCCATATTATTACCCTACCAACCACACTCAAGCAGGCCTCACTTCTGCAGGACCCTGTAGATATATCTACTCATACATATACACATAGTTTATATATACACATAGTTTGCACATAGTTTGTATATATTTTATATACATATATGTGCATTTCATACATGCCTGCATACTCACAGATATATCTGCACGTGTGCATGTACATTTATAAATAAATGTAATACATTTACATTTACAAGAAGACCCTGGCATGTGTGGGTCTTCTTGTCTGTATTTCCCTTTCCCATCTGCTTCACTTTCACCTCTCCTTTCTATGTAGCCACCCAGGTCAGAGCCAAAAGCAATTACTTATTTCTGAAATTGACTTTTCTCACTTATCCTTTTGGGCCCTTCAATATGTTGTTTTATTCTCTTTGTACTGTTCTCCCCACTCTCATCTCTGCCACACCTGAAGCGCTATCATTGCCAGCCAGTACTCAGCTTCAAGTCTCGCCCCTGGTAGAGTTTTCCTGAATTCGCCCATCCCCCAGCCTTCCGTAGCTAGGAGCGCCTTCACTGAGCTCTCCAGGAGCCCTGGCGATGACGCCTGTTGCAGCACTTCTGACCCGGTATTTATACGCCCATGCCTGCCTGCCTCGGAATGAGGAGTCCTCGAGGGCAGTAATTAGTATTTACACGTCTGTGTACACGGCAACTAGTGAAATGCTTTGCATTTATTTTTTGTTTAACACAAACCTATTGCGTGCTTCTTGAAGCTTACGTTCAGGTGAGAGAGGGAAACAGTTAAAATAATGTATAACAGATGGTGATAAGTGGATGGGGCGAGCAAGAGGGGCCAGGGTAGGATGGAAACTACTGTCTCATGTGAAGTGAAGAGAAGGACCTCACTGAGCAAATGTGGTCAAGGTGCCGAGAACAGTGAGGGCAAAGGCCTTGAGACTGGTCTCTTGCAGCAGTAGCAAAGGAACATCTGTGGCTGGAGCTGCCTGTGAAGAAGGGGGTGGGAGCAGGTGAGGTCACTTAAGTGCGATGGGCGGGGATGGATTTTTAGAACATTGTAGCTGCAAAAGGGACTTTGGCTTTTACTTGAAATAAATTAGATTAAATGAGGGGGTCTTGAGCAGGGAAGTGAAATCATCTGATATATCATGGCAGTTAGAGGATCAGTCTGGCTGCTGTACTGAGAATCGATGATGTGGAGGGATGAGTTAGGAGGTAAGAATCAAGGTGGGAGATGTCAGTGGTTTGAACCAGGATGACATCAGTGGAGGTGAAGAGCTATGATAAGATTTTGGGTATATTTTGAAGACAGCCTCCATAGGATTTAACGATGGATTAGATGTGGGGAAATGAGAAGAAGCAAAGGTAATCCTAAGAGTTTGCCTCTGTAACTGTAAGAAAGTAGTCTCCATTAATTGAGATGAGGAAGACTGGTTGAGGACATCTGGGCCGGGGGAAGTGAGAATCAGTAAGTCCTTATTGTATGTGTTTAGTTGGAGGTAATTATTATACATCTAGGCAAGAAGGTCATTTCACAGATAGTAACAAAAGACTGAAGTTTATAGAAAAGGTCTCTGTGAAGTACATGCGAGTATTCCAGCACAGAAGGGCTTTTTACATATGAGACTGGATGAACGCCCTTGGGGAGGAAGTACAGGCCTCTGGCTTGGCCCAGGGACTTTCCAGTACCTAAATATCAGAAAACGGTAGGGAAACGGAGGAACTGGAACCGGAGGAAGATCAGGAAAGAGCGTGGTGCCCTGGCAGCCAAGTGAAAAAAGCATTTCACGGAGAAAATGACCAAGCGTGTAGGATAAGAGGAGGGCTGAGAATTGGCAACTTGGGAGTCATAGGTCACCTTTAAGAAATCCGTTTCAATAAAATGGTGGAGAAAAAACGGGAGGCAGTAGAGCGAAGTTTTTTAAGGGGTTATGCGATAAAGTTAGGTAGAGAAATGGGAGCATACCTGGAGAAAAATACAGGGTCAAAGGAGAGTGATTTTTATAAGATGACTCTAAGTGACTAAATAATTGGTATTTGTATGATAGATCAACAGATGAGTAAATGAACATACTTGAAGATTCCAAAGGTGTGTTGTCCAAAGGAAATAGCTTGTGAACAATACATGTGGTTTTAAATTTTCTAGTAGCCACATTAAAATGTAAAAAAAAAAAAGGCCAAATTAATTTTAATAGTTTTTATTTCACTATATAGAAAATTATCATTATAAGACATAAGCAATATAAAAATTATCGAGAGAACTTATACTCTCTTTTTATACTAAGTCCCGAACATTCAGGTGCATTTTACATACATACTTAACACCCTTCCATTCAAGGTGCTCAAGAGTCACATGGGTCTAGAGGCCACAGTACTGGGCAGGACAGTTCTTGAGACTGACCCTCAAAACTGAGAATGAGCTATTGTTAAAAGTGAAGTAGAATAGATTTTATTAAATTATATTGTTTATTCAATGTATATAATTTATAGCAGTTAATGCAAAATGAATAAGAAATAAAAATGCAGTATTGAGCTTGTTGCTCAATATATATTTATATAAGTAAAAAACTATTTCAAAATAGAAAATATGACTGTCCTTTTCAAAGATGCTAAGACTTTATCTTAAACTTTTTATTTTAGTAAAAAAAATTAATTGCCACTTCAACCATGTGTCGCAGTAAAATTTGAAATGGGCTTAATGTTATTTATAACATTTCTAAAGTTTTGGGTGATTTAAAGGGCATTAAGGGTTTCTTTGATGAATTATACATGTTGGTACTCAGAGGTTAATGGTGTCCTTTGGAAAGAATGTGTGTATTCTACTTGAATCTGTTGAAATTGTAGTAATGGAATTGCGTTTTTGCAAGGTTGTATGTTATATAGACATTTTCTTTAAACAAATAGTTTGAGGTGAGGAAAAACAGAAAGGAGTGCGAAGCAGGGTTTGAATAAGTTGAAACTCATTTGTTAGGAATACTAGGAAAGTATGGTTAGATCCATGTTACAGTCATAAGCATTTTTATTTTTATTTTTTCACTTAACTTTCTGTCCATGGACACATCAAACATCCCTGCCTCAGTTTCTTCATTAAAAGGAGGAAATGGACTAAATTCTCCTTAGGATACACAGTTCTGGGATTTTCTGAAATGGAGGTGGTTATAGTAAATTGCAAGTTTATAGTAAATTATAACTGTTGGATACAAATGGTTTGCATCGAGTGATGAAGGTGTGAAATAAAGAAATAAACACTGTGAAACACTGCTTGGAGGCCACCCCTGGGTTGTGGTATTGGTGCTTCAGAGATGAACATTTAAAATGAATTCCATGAAAATAAACTCCTCAGATTTATTTTTTCATATTTAAAAAATATTACATATATTTATAGACTCCATAGATAAAATATTGGAAACTGTCTTTCAAACAACAATAAAAGACAGAATGCCTTTCATTCATAAAAGGAGGGGTTATCAAAAAGAATAAACTTTATTTGGAAAAATAAAAATTGTTATAAAGGTAATACGGGCTTTATATCTTTAAGGTAGAAACAAATTGGCTTAAAAATATTTGTATTAAATTAATATATTTTTTTCAAAAGTAGAGGATTAAGGAGAGATATTTTTTTTAAATTTATAATTCAATATGCATAAAGCAATGTAAAGGGAAAGATGTGCAAATGTGCATTTCTGTTAATCATGATATTATAGTCCAGCCAAAGTTAATCACTTTTACTCCATCATGTATTGTATGTATGGAGTGTTTACTCCAAATGCTATCTATGAATGAGATTACTTAAATTTGCATTTGTTTATCCTGTACACATTCGTAATACCATGTGGTATTTTGGCAATAAAAGCTAAGAAAATATATGGCTATCCAGAAGGTATCCAGCCATGTAATATGAAAAATAGAGACACTTCTTGAAGAAGATACAAGATACAAGAAACATTGTACATAGGACAGTGAAGCCTCAGTCCCCTTCAAAGTAGGCACCTTGGGACCTCACACAGTTCTCCCAGTCACCATCAGCTGCCCCCTCATATTTTCCTGAATCTCATCCACGGTCTGAAATCTCTTCCCTTTCAAAGGTGATTTTAGTTTTGAGAAAAGCCAGAAGTCATAGGGCGCCAAGCCTGGGCCATAGGGGTACTGAGTCACCTGGGTGATTTGATGTTTTGGCAAAAATCTCTGCACGAAATCTGATGTATGAGTGGGTGCGTTGTTGTGATGAAGCTGCGAGTCACCAGTTGCCCATAGCTGGGCCTTCTGTATCATCCAAATAGTTTCCACAGAGGAATGTTCAAGCCTAATGCAAAATTTGTTGCTCTACTCGCTCAGTCATTTTGAATGTGAAGGCCACACAGTACACATGCTAACTCAAAGATGTCTACCAGTCCCACTGACTACTACAATGAAGTTGTCATTGTTCACTCATGTGCATCGCAGTCCACTCTCCTTGGCTGTCAGCTCATATCGATATTGTGCAAACCATTCTCATTATATTAACAATGGCTGGACTTTTTTCTGGACAGACCTCATTGTATATCATTCTTACATTAAATTCTTTACTAAAAAAGACTGTTTTAACTGAAGTGAATATATTTAAACTTAGTGAATTCCAAAAGAAAAGAACTAATATTAACTGATTCATTGTGCTTTTTCACCACGGTATTTTACTCTCTTTAATCAGATTCTGTGTAGATTTAATTCATTATCTCTGTATCTCTGTTTAAGCTCACTTCTTATGGCTTTTTGACTGTAGGAACGGAAATTATGCACATGAGAGCAAGCAGTAGGAAAGGAGTTAGAAATGCTTAAAGAGAATGCTTCTTTTTAATCTGTTCAGGGAGTCCAAGGAAAGGAATAACACCTGTCTTTTTTTTTTTTTTTTTGAAACAGTGTTCGAAGAGGTAGACGGGCCACAAAGAAAGAACAATACTATTGACTTACCTAAATAGTATATAGTCCTCCTAAATGAAATTTGAACATAAATAATTTCCTTATGACTTTTCTTCAGCTTGAGTTTTGGAAACATACAGGCTCTCTACCCAGATCATGCTTGAACCAAACTTTTTCTCTGTGTGACCTTCGACACTGTCCTGTGTGCTCGTTTATCCTGTGAAATGGCATTCTGCAAATGCTAGCTGCTGCTTTTATAATTTGTGACTGTACTTTGGGATAATTAGTAAATGAAACAATTAGAGGTAGATTTTGAAAAGGAGAGTGGTTCAGATATCAGTAAAGTTTGGGGTTTGGGGATTAAATTAAGGTAAAAAAAAGTTGGCTTTGGCCTCCACGTTGTGACCCTTCTCTGTCTCTAGATATTAACTAAGGGTTGCTTACTGCATATTGATGAGGTTTAGCTCAAGGGATGAGGAGTTAGCCTACCTGGACCCTCTCTCAGTGGTGACAGCTTGGATATTTTTATCCAGTCCATCTAAAATTTAGTTATATCTGTGAAATGGAGATAATTTTTAAAACTTAACTGTGCCATAGAGATTTGAAAGGACCAATTAAAATCACATATGTAAATCACTTTATACATTTTCTAGCACAATGTAAGAGCTTACTAAATGTTAACAATTAAAATCATCAACATTGTTTTGTTATTGTTACCTGTACTCTGTAAGGTATTAATAACTGTAATTTAAGATGTAGTTATACAGGTATATATACAATTCTACAGTCTTATTAATTAAGAAGGGAGTTTAAAAATATCTATTCAGCCTGGTCTAGTACATTAAATAAAGGTTATTGAAAGCTTTAACCATTCGTTAACATCCTTGTTCCTCTGAATCTCTGAGACTCTGGCTGAGCCCAATTGTTGGAAGGTCATAACATAAGAAAGGCTTTGAACTTTTGTCTAAAAGCAAAAATTGCTGCCTGGGAGGCATATGATCTCCAACACATCAAAATGAGTATATTAGTAGTTAATTGCATCTGTAGGGAAGAGAAAGGTTGAAAAGATTTTACCAAGTGAAGGATGATAAAAGGAAGTTAATGTATATTACTCAATATCAACATGTTCAGTGTTGCAATGTCTTACACATTCTTTTTAGTGTCTAGTCTTTTTTTAAAGACTTTATTTTATATTTTAGAGAGAGGGGGAGGAAGGGAGAAAGAGAAGGAGAGAAACACTGATGTGTCAGAGAAACATTGATCAGGTGCTCCTCGCACGCCCCCAGCTGGGGACCTGGCCCACAACCCAGGCATGTGCCCTGACTGGGAATGCAGCCAGTGACCTTTCGGTTTGCAGGCCAGTGACCAGTCCACTGAGCCACACCATCCAGGGCTTAGTGCTTTTTTGTGTTATAGCTTCATTTCATAAATTTTTTAAGAACTAAATTTATAAGATGTTTTGCAAGTTTACTAATACTTTTCGTTCTCCTAGCCTTGTTTTTGCTGTAGGGCTTAGATATATCAGGAGAATTTGTGGATTTAGGAGGGACTGCTATATTTGTGCCTTTTCTTTATTAGAAGTTTCTCATTTATACTTTAATGTAATTGTCATCAACCAAAACTTTGGAGGACAAAGGCTTGGTAGGTAGCAGTATGAATAAACCTCATGAATTTTAGGGTGTAAGTTATGGCGAACGTGGTACAGATACTGAAAGAGAGAAAGGACTAATAGGCTGTGTCCTAAAACACTGATTTGTTTTTATAATTAAACTTTTTTCTTGGGATAATTATAGCTTCACCTGTGGTTATAAGGAATAATGCAGAAAGGTCCTGTGTTCACTTTACTGAGCTTCCTCCAATGATGCTATATTGCAAAGGTGTAGTACAATATCATAACCAGGATGTTGACATCGATACAGTCAAGGCACAGGACAGTTTTTTAAAAGCTCTGATTTTTGATGGCTAACTCACCACAAAGGGGTCAACCTAATTCTGAGCTTAGTTCAAAGAAGCCTGAAATTTACCAAGAGAACATTGACCATTAACTTCTGCCTCTTAATTGGAACGTTGGGGCAGTCGGTCAAGCTGCAACCACCAGTAGAGAACAAAAGACTCTTGCTAATATCTCGTTAAAGTAGTAGAAAGCCTAATATATTTCATAGACCTTGACTGAGTCAACAAATAAAATGTTTTTAAAGATAATAAAAGGACTAAAGGGAAAACTTAACTGAAAACCATTGACCAATATGGAATGATAAAGGGTTTTGGAAGTGGATAGTGAGAAGGTCGCACGATATTGTGACTGTATTTAATGCCACAGAATTATACCCTTAAAAATGGTTAAGTGGTAAATTTTATGTTATGGATATTTTATCATAACAAAAACTACTAAGCAAGCAAACAACAACAACAACAACAAAATACATTGATCATTTCTTATCTTTCAGCTACCATTCAGAAGGTTTATTTCAGAGAATAATTTCCTTTAAAAAAATTTTTTTTTTTTAGGCAGAAAGGGCCGTTTTCTTTAAAGAGCTATTGGAAATGTATTCTTCAAGTAGTTCTATACATTAATTGATTAGTGTTCTTCACCCAAAATCTTAGGGATTAAATTCTAGGCTTGGGATTTAAATATGAGTTGTAAGGACCCAGAGATACTTTCTGAGTAGCTACATGTTTTTAAGCTGTAGAAATAATGATTTGCTATTTGTTCCTATAGTCATCTCCTAAGTTATTTCCCTAAATGAGGTGTCCTGCTTTTGTCGGAACTTTAATAAGTTTAATTCATCTCTTTTTACTGTATTTGCACAAAATGAAGTTGTTTACGCAACAGCAGCTCCTGAATTTGATGTGCACTTTTCCCGCAAAAGCACAGTGGTGTGCTATGAGAATTTTTAAAAACATGCAACACCTGACTATTTAGTCAGGGGCATTGACTTCTTTTCCCTTAGACTCTCAAATACAAAACTGACAACAACCAACACTACAATAGCTGTCTGGTGTGAATGAATCAAAATTATACCTATTTTTTTTGTCAGATCAGCAAATATATATGTATTTTTGGTGTGCTGCGGAATTTTAGTAAGTAGTTTATGTGTGCTATGAGATGAAAAAGGTTGAAAATTGCTCTGATAGTTTTAAGGTGGTCCACTGGTCACTGGAATGCTGGTCACTGTTTAAAACTCCTAGAAATGTAAGTGGCGATGCCAAAAGGAAGACTCCATGGCATTCTATGGCTGGAGCAAGAGTTTGAGTTAGAGAACTCTGGGGAATAGATCTGGATGAACCATGTTGAGTAGCTGATGTCATTGAATGAGAGGATAGTCCACACACATCTATCATTGTCTTAGTCTGTTCAGGCTGCTATAACAAAAATACCGTAGACTGCTCCCCTATAGGGAAGAGAAATTTATTTGTCTGGAGCCTGGGAAGTACAAGATCAAGAAGTTGGCCGATTCGGTGTCTGGTGAGAACCCGCTTCCTGGACATCATAGACATCTGGCTTCTCACTGTAACTTCACATGATAGAGTGAGGAGCTCTCTGGGGCCTCTTTTATAAGGGTTCTAGTCCTGCTCACGAGGGCTCCCCCCTTCCATAGCGCCTCTCAAGGGCTCCATCCCCAAATGTCATCACTTTGGGCATTAGGATATAACATGAATTTTGGAGGGACACAGACACTCACTCAGCCTATAGCAGTTATATAAACCCCAAAAGCTATTTTTCTTTAGGTTTTTGTGCTATTTATAGTTTTGAGTACCTATATTTGAAAGAGAAAAGTTGTGGTTCTTTTAGCTTCCCTTATGGAACTGAAAGAACACTTGGGTAATAGATAAAACAGAAGTTTGAGTTTCAAATCAGTTAACAACAACTTGAATAAAATGTGCCTTTCTTATTACTCAACTAAGTGTAAATATTGCTTTCCTATTTATAATGAGACCAATGGTTAACATTTAGTATTGGAGCAAAAAGCTTCCAGACACATTGTGTAATATATATATGAATTCCTACCCTTTGTGGGTACTTACATTTTGTTTTAGATAGTCACAAATTGTCTAAAACTGTTATAATTTGCTAAAACACATCTATTTCTTTGAAGCCTAGCAGTTTTGTTTATATTGATAGTTTCTTGATGCTGTGAATCCCACAAACCAACGATATTGTAACATCTGCAAGGAGAAACCTTCCCGACTGGCTCACAAATTTTCTGTTCTTTAATTTCCTGAAAAATTTCCTCATTTTCTTGTTATTGATCTGAAATAAAATGAAGAATAAATATAATTCTGATTATCTTCATCTCTTCCTCTCTACCTTTTCATTTAAAAAAAAGCAATCATTGCAGTGGCCTTTTATATGTAAATCTTATTTTGCCTCTAATCATTATTCAGCTTTATAGAAGCTAAAACTTTAAAAACCTGTGGCAAATCGAGGAGATTTACAGAGCTATATTTACAGTCTCTATAGAATCACCTTTAAAATTAGGTGACTAACCTCGACTCAGTGCTGAGATTATTCATTATGTTGTCAATGTGTAATTATCGGGCTACTGTTTGTAATTTCTCTGTGCTAAACTATCCCATTTGCTATTGAATGCCACTTGAAAGAACATCATTGATCTATACCACAAATAAGGGTTTTGAAATCTTCCCATCAGAGGACATTGCACCCTTACAATAAAAGAGGCTCTCTTTTTTTTTTTTTTTGCAAACATCTGCTTTATAGTTCTTGAAGTTCAATTCAGCACTAGCCTTTGTTAAACTTTTAAAAAGTCTTTATTGCTTTCTTTTGTTAAACTGCGCCTGCATTCTTCATCATCTAGGATAGTTTTACTAATTAAAATAATTTAGCTTTACCATGACCCAATCTACTGATATTAAAGCACCTGTAATCATTATTAAACAAGTTAATTCAAATATTGACCCTTTCCGCTGTTACCTGTTATAATGGAGGCTTGGTCATAGACCGTAATTTGGCTATTTATTTTCTTTTGCTTAACCTGTTGTTAATATACTCCAGGTATCAATTGTTAACCTAGAGGTTATTTTCATTTATAGCCTCTGCTGAGAAACTTTATCAAATACGTTTGGAAATTTTGTATAATTCAAATTCTGTGAGTGAACACTTATTTCTATTTTATTTACATTAATTTTAATCATCTCTTAGCTGACAGGCAAATTTTCTATCATCAGGTTATACTCATCTATAAATTATAATTACAGTAATTTATTTAATTTCTACTCATTTTTTAGATATCGTGAAATGTCCCCAAAAGTTGTTTTATAAAAAATTTAAATTAAGATTGGGATGTTATGTATGAATTTCTTTCTGTTTTGCTTGTTCATTTATGTGTTTTTTAGATTCCACATATAAGTGAAATCTTATGCTATTTGTCTTTTTCTGACTGACTTATTTCATTTAGCATAATACCCCCTGGGCACATCCATGCTGTCACAGATGGTAAGATTTCATTCTGTTTTATGGCTGAGTAGTATTCCATTGTGTAGATGTACCACAGCTTTTATATCCACTCATCTGTTGATGGGCATGTGGGCTGCTTCCCGGATCCTGGCTGTTGTAAGTAAAGCTCCAGTGAACATAAGGATGCGTATATTTTTTCAAATTAGTATTTTGGGGAGATTATATATACATATATATACATATCTATCTCCATATATATCCAGAAGTGGAACTGCTAGGTCATAAAGGAATTCCATTTTTAACTTTTTGATGAACCTCTATACTGCTTTCCGTAGTGGCTGCACCAGTCTGCATTCCTACCAACAGTGCACAAGAGATCCCTTTTCTCCGCATCAAAACTGATACAAAATAATATAGAATATGATCTGTAATTGAAAAATAATTTTAAAAATGATTAGGATGTTAATTGGGATATTATCTATTTATATCTTTTATATAATGTCTGTTTTGTGTATTTTACTTTCAAAATGTATATTAATCCTTTGGTAAACTTTTATAAGATTCACTGCATTTTTGTTCTTTCACTCTATCTTATTCATTGATTTGGGGTGTTATTAATCTTCTTTTTAAGATTTAAAAAATTTGTCATATGGAGAGTATGAGCACATTATGGAATCAACATTATACTGACTTGTATTAAAATTAGGCGCTGGAGAGGCAGCAGAGTAGAGTGCAAAAGGCATAACTTTGGGATAAGAGAGACTCGAGCTTGAATCCTGGCTTCTTCGTGTCCCATGGGAAAAAAATAACTTCAACTCTTAAATTTCTAGGCTGT
Organism: Mormoops blainvillei; assembly: GCA_004026545.1. Classification (NCBI taxonomy): domain Eukaryota; kingdom Metazoa; phylum Chordata; class Mammalia; order Chiroptera; family Mormoopidae; genus Mormoops; species Mormoops blainvillei. The sequence goes on from PVJD01000067.1 coordinate 732,732, forward strand.
TGTGAGAATAATGGAGATAGCATATAGAAATCCCACATATACAATAGTACAATACTTCAGTGTTCCCCGTCCCTCTCTTGAGTTTAACAAGTGAAAGAGAAGATAAATGTTAAAAAGAAGCACCTGGTGAAGCAGTGCCATCCCCAAAGGGTGCTGCAGAATGAGTGTATTTGCTGCCCTTGACACTTGGCATGGTGGGAGAGGAGGGAAAGAGAAGAAATGAAAGGGGCTCTGACCCTTCTCTCTGTTCTCCGCTTACTTTTCTTTAAATCTGTTTAAGAAATTGCCGTTCAGTCTAAGATTTTTATTGAAAGAAAAAATGTCTTCAGCATTTAAAAGTAAGACATCAGAGTACTCAAATAAATATACTCTGTATCACTAAATGAAACCGTTTTTAAAACTTTGTACAGGGTGCATTAATATTTAGAAAAAGGGGGAGTGTTATCCCTCTGGACTGACTTTCCAGAGCGCGCACCCTCAGCCTCTGAGCGGCACAAGAGTCTCCAAATCTGCTCTAGATGAGGGGCTTGAGCAAGCGGTGGGCACAAGGGAAAAATTCAAGTAGTCACAGTGAATAGAAGCGGAGCGGAGGTGTTAAAGTTAGATTTTATTGGGCAGCTGCTCCACACTGAGAGTGTTCAAGGAGAATGAACTCAGCACAGGATTTAAGTGGGTTGGTGGGGAAAAAAATGCGATGACACTGGAGGACTAGAGGCAGCTGTGCAGCAGTTTTTACACCTTAAAACATTCCTGGAAATGAAAAGCTGCTACCTCAGTGGGAGCAGAAACACAACAGCTTAGGGGTTAATGTAAAAAAAAAAAAAAAATTTACATGTCTTTCCAAATGGGGGGGCGGGGGGAGGCAAAGAGAACAAGACTCCAGGGGCAGTTGTGGCCATCGCTCTACTTTTGCCTAAAGTGGTTTTGCTGACTGCTGGTATTTGGAAGGAATTCCTGATTGCGGGTTGCGGTCCATAGAGCGCCACATTTTCTTTCTTGTCTGGCCTGGGTAACTGGTTACATACTTTTTCTATGACTAAACTTAGAGGGGACAATGTATTACTTGGAAATCACAGTAACCATTTGTTCAGAGAGGTAAAATGAACCATTCCTGTCTTCTCTGTATATAACTTCAAAATATTCCTGTCAGAATGCAACTGACTCAGCTTCAGACTTTCTACGCTTTGATGTGCTGTAATAACTCCATCATCTCGAAAAAATGAAAATTGCGTTTAGGATGCCAAAGCCCTATTTTCTCCTTCGTTTTCTCTCATTATTGGTGCGCGCGTGTGCGCACGCGTGTGTGTATAAATGAGTATCAGGGACGGAGAATTTTCCTCCTGTGCCAATTGCATATATGGGCAGGAAACCTTCTTATTAACCGGAGAGTGAACACATACGTGGTGGCTGGACTGTTACTGTTAATTACGTCTTTTGCCCAGTGTGGCATTCAGGCTATAATTTCAGTACCTTCTCTTATGTTGATAATTTAACTATTGTTCTGTCTAATAACCAGTGTGAAAGATTTATTAGCTGCCTAACTAATATTTGTAAAAGGAGTGAGTCCAAAATTTGTTGTCATTTTCTGCCTAACTTGCAGCTATGGGGAAGCTTTCTTTGTATGTGATCACCAAGTTTTGTTTTTCCCAGACTTACTTTTATCTTAAACATTTTTTTTATCCTCACTGGAGGACTCTTCTTTTTTGTTGTTGCTTTTGAGAGAGAGGAAGGGAGTGAGAGAAACATCAATGCAAGAGAGAAGCATCAATTTTTGCCTCCCATAGGTGCCTGGACAGGGGATTGTATGCACCCAGACCACATATCGAACCTGCAACCTAGGTATGTGCTGTGACTGGGAATCATACCCTGCAACCTTTTGGTTACAAGATGACCCTCCAACCAATTGAGCCATACTGGCCAGGGCTACCTTAAATATTTTATGTGGGATTTTAAAATCTGCATGCTTTTCTAAACCATTTGAATTGGGGTACTCAGGGTGATACCCAGGAGAATGATGCTGTATGCTGATTATGGACGTTCTTTGGAAGTCTCAACACCTCTCTAGAGAACTAGGTACATTGAAAAAAAATGAAGCAAAGATAATTCCTTCTGAAATGTGAAAAGCACATAAGCTTTTTTAGTGACTAGGAAAATGTCTGTGGAAGACTAAGACTAGATCTGTGATAGATGATCTGAATCCACAGGGCCACACTTCTTGGTCTGGTCTTTAAAAGCTTAAATTTTAGTATACCTTCTATTTTTTCCCTTGCACGTAAATTATATTATGTAATAAAATCATCTGGAGCAGGATTCCCAATGCAGCTAATGTCTCTAGAGCACCCTGCTGATAATGCAGAAAAAATTTATTCTTTTCAGAAGAGTTTTCTCCGAGACTCTTGATATTAATGCAAGGGATTTTTAGGCTCAACCATGACCTTATTTTCATTGGATGCAAGGTTCAATTAGTGTAGTGTCATAAAATTGTGTTTCCTATTTACATCGTAATACTGTCTTGAGTTACATTACTTCAAAGACGTATTTCTATAAAGTTTTTTAAAAGTTCTCTCTCTTTTTGACATGCATTGGATTCACTACAAATTATATCATTACTAGCCTGTCTGTCAAAATAATTTAAAGCATTTTCTGAGCTCCTCGATGCTATTTTATACCAGATGAGTTAAACAGATACATTTTTTCTTCTTTAAGCTTTTTTTTTAACTTAATTTTTTAAGACTATTTTTTAGAGAGAGGGGAAGGGAGAGAGAGAGGGAGAGAAACATCAACGTGTGGTTGCCTCTCACGCGCTCCTTACTGGGAACATGGCCTATAACCAAGCCATGTGCCCTGACTGGGGATCGAACAGGTGACCCTTTGGTTTGCAGGCCAGCGCTCAATCCACTAAGCCACACCAGCCAGGGCTTCTTTAAGCTTTTAATGCAACTGAATAATGATAACTAAGGAAATAGTATGGACATTCAGAAATATGAACACATGCTAAGGCTTCTTAATGAATGTATTATAAACATTTTGAAGTAAAAGAAAATGTAAATATACTTAAGTATAATTATCATATATTGAAGATAAAATTGAATCCAATATAAATAATTTTCCCAAGTTCATACAAAAAGTAAGTGGAATAAATTGAACTAAAATACCAGATCCCTTCCTTGTCCAGTGTTCTTATGCATCAGACTTCTAGGATAATAAAATGTCAGATGTATCTTTAAATTATTCTACCAAGAAAAAAAATTGTATTTGGAGTTGCACATTGGGGAAAAATCACGATCATTTTTTCCTACAAAAATAATTACTTTACCATTTGCATAATGTTCTACAAAGAATAAAAGTCTCAGAGATACAAAAGAATACAAGAAACTGGCTTAAGCACCAGAGAATCAAGAGCAGAAAATGTTTTACTAGAGCCTAGATTCTGTTGGGCTTGATGCAATCCTTGTATAAGTCTTCAATTTTCTGTAAACTATGTGAATTAACAGTATCTAAAAGAATAATAGCTGCTACCAAAGATTTGAAAAGATTGTCCAGCCAGAAGAGCTGTGTCCCTTTTCTGTAGGTCTACAAGATTGTTTGACCCAGTCGTTTCCGTAGAGAATGGTATATTTGTCTTTGGTAAGATATAGTAAGAAAAAGAACAGCTTTCATGAGCCCTTATGGCCTACATAAAAGCATGAATCTGGCTGACACAACAGTTGAGTGCTGTCACACCACTAGCGGTGTTCCTCAGCAGGTCTTGCTTCTGTTGCTCCTAATGAATTTAAGCCAAAGGGAATTTATTACCAGGAGTTTACATAGCTCAAGGCTCTACAGGAAGAGTTCAACTGTCATGCACTTAGGAACCATAAGACATCACACCTGAAAACAAGGAAGGATGTCATGATATACTTTTGTCAAGAGGGTAAATTGGTAAAATATTTGGGAGAGTGTTTGTCTACATCTATTAGAATTGAAAATGCACATACTCTTTCATTTAGAAAATATTTGACTAGGAATCCACTCTACAGAAATAAAAGAAAAAATATGGAGATAGCTATAAAAGGATATTTATCACAGCATTGTTAGTAATTTTTTTAAAGGAAGGCAACATGCATGCCCATTCCTATCACTCATATTAGAATGTTTGGAAGTATATGCCCCCTAAAACAAGATAAATCTGTGTGCACCACTCTTGGAATATTCCTATCATAAATATAGGGTGCAGTGCTCACAACCACAGATTATGAAGCCGGATTACGCGGATTCGATGAGAAGTTTTCCACCTCCTAGATCTGTGAAGTTAAGGGCATGTCACTTCTCTTGTATATTCTTCAGTGTCCTCACCCGTTATATTAGAGTTTTCCGGGGAGACAAAACCAACAGGATGTGTGTGCACATGTGTGTGCATGTGCATACAAAGATGCGATTTATTATAAGGAATTATTTCATGTAACTATGGAGTCTGATAAATCCTCAAGTCTACAGGGTGAGTTGGCAACTGGGGAATCCAGGAGAGCTGAGGGCTTACTTCTAGGTTTAACCCAAAGACCTGAGAACCAGAAGGAGCAAATGTTTCCGTTTGAATTTGCAGGCAGGAAAGAAGCTGATGTCGGGACCCACAGCAGTCAGGTAGAAGTATTCTCTCTTCAGACAAGGTCAGCCTCTTTGTTTTAGTCAGACCAGATCTGCCCCTGATTGGATGGGGCCCGCTCGGTCTACTGATATAAATGTTAATGTTATCCAAAATCATCATTACGGAAGCCCACAGAATATTCGACCAAATAGCTGAGCACTCAGTGGCCCAGTCAACATGGCATTTAAAATTAACCATCACACCTATAAAATAAAGGTAACGGCAGAACTGACATGAAAGCTTACATCATCCGTCATTAACAGTGGTTACTCTGAGTGTCCACATGTTAGCGTTGGTGTTGGTGAGTGGATTTCAGAATTTTAGAAGAGACTTCCATTTAGTTTATATCATTTTAAAACATGGTGGGAATATGAGTAATTTTACTTTTGGAATCAAAAGCAAATTTGTTACACAATATTCCAGTGCATGAATCGGCCATAATTTATGCAGCATTTTCTTTGTTGCTAGACATGTAGATTTTCAAATCATTCTCTTTTTTTTTCTATAAGAGAATTAATGGCATTCCAGATAAAAGAAACAGCATTCACAAAAGTGTACACGCAGGAAGGATCATGACCTGTCTTATCACTAGAAATGATGTAGAAGGGGAGAGAGTGTTAGGAGCCGACTGGCTGATTAGACAGAGGGCAGGAGTGTTATGAGCAAACAGTAGGAAAGCATGTGAAGCAAAATGTTCTTAGGAAGAAAGTATGGAGAATTGGGAGATATGACTGCATGAAGAAAACATCAGGAAGAGTGACGTGGAATGAAATGAAAGCAGTTGGGGGAATATGTAAGAAGTAACAAAGGCATTTGAATGTTTTATAAAATAGGTTGAATGTTTTTATTCTTTTCTTTAGTGTAATGGATAGTTGAGCTTAAGACCTTAAGAAACTGACCTTGATTGAATTATTATTACTATTTTAGGGATAGAACCTTTTCTGGTAAGGAAACATAATTATCTAAGGAAGGAAAGTTAGAGAAGCAGAAAGTTGGGAGGAGAACACTTGGAATAACCATCGTAAAAACATATATTGATTCTTTACTTTCTAGCTGAAAGAGATAGAGGTTTAGATGAAGATAAAACAAATATAACAGGATTGAATGAAAACCTGAAAAAGAGTAAAAGATTTGGATGAATCAGAAATGACCCTGAGATATTTGGCTACTGGGGGAGAAATTAATGTCTTGCCTACACCTATGAATAAGATCAACTTAAGAGCAGCGTCTTTATTCAGATGGACTGGTCCATAAAAGGGGTAGAAACTAATCTGAGAGTAAGGAAGGACCATGATTTTAATGACGTTGCTGCATGGTTCATCAATTGTCGCTTCATTTTATAGGATCGTATAGCCTTTTCTTGGTTCTCTTTATGTGCCTGTGAGTATCTCAAGCACCAAGCACAAAGACATGTTCAATGATGCCTGAATAAATGATGTAACAAATAAACAAGTACACAGAAAAACAAGACTGTGTGGGAGGTTACTGTTTCCCAGATGCTGGAACAGGGAGATGGAGTAGGCACTCCGGTGACTCCAGTTTAGGAAGGAAGCTTAAATCATTCCGTATGCTTCTGCATGTTAGGTACCCAACACATGCCAGGCCCCATCGCAAGCTCAGTGCGTGGCCTCCCATCATCAGAGGTGTTCACCTGATTACAAAGGCCATGACACTCTTTATATTGTCTCATCTCTTTCTTATTTTAAGAATCAAGAGCTCATTAATATGTTTTCAATAATTCAGAAAACTTTTTAAAATTTCCAAATTTGTCTCCATTTCACAAAAGCAGAACACTATCATAAATTTGCTTCTGGGCTCAGAAACCTTTATTTCAGTCTGCAACGATGCACTAAATGTGAATTTCAACCTTTGATATTTGTACCTTAGGGTATATGCGAATGTTTGTCAGCGTCAACAGAAAGTTAAAATTAAGCACAGATCATCTGCCCATAGCAAAATGTACTCAAAGATTTAAAGACTTAAAACATATTTAAAATAATATAATTTTGGATACAATGAAACATATGTATGAATTTGTTAGTTAAAATACCCAAATTCAAAGATAGTTCAGGATTATCAAGGCCTATTTTAGAAATGCTCAAAGTATTCTAGACCAATATTTATTTGGATTGTTTGCTTAGCTTCGTCTCCGGAAGGAGCATATGGGATATTTTGGCTTAGATGTTTTAGAAACAGTGTATGATAATTTTAAAGTAAATTCAATAGATTAACTTGCAACATAAAAAAATATTATGGAAATTTGGAAGTGATGCTAATTCTTGGTTTATATACTTTGGTATAAAATTATGGTAGTCTTTTAATCACATGTTTTATAGCTATGGATCTTCCCTAAATTCTTCTAAAGAAATAACACAAATGAATAAAGTACATAGTTGACCTTCAAGTTACATCTATTATGTCATATTAAATATCTTATAGATCATTTGTATTTATGTTTTGATTTTCATAGTGAGTTTTATGTTTTTAAAGAAGATATCTCAGTTAGCATAAATATACACTTTAATAACAATTTTATCAAATTTAAGTATAAAGTATACAGATTTTAAGTGCATTTCAAGCATGTTTGTTTTAAAGATATATAATCATTAAGGACTGTTAAGAATGAATCTTATAGCATGCCCGAAGTATGTTTGTCATTTGATATTGAATATTAGTAAGTCTGTCAAATTACTGAGCAGTGAGAGGAAAAAAACTTGAAAGTTTAACTTGGAAATAGCTAAATATAAAACTATATGAAAAACCAAAAGCGATATTTGAGGAATGTTGAGTTCCTCTTTTATTTATCTCCAGTGTAATTATAGGTCCTATTTTATTTTAGCTCTTGTTTTGTTCTCTTCTCCCTACACTTATCAGAAATTTTTTGTGTTCACCTGGTTAATCTGAATACTAACCATAACAAATAGATGTTTGAAAACATTAAAGTGATGACTTTCAAAGGGGCTATTATCATTTATCATGGAAATGGACTCAGCCTACTGATGGTAATTTAACTTACAGGTAAAATGAGCATCATATGTTTATAAAATGAATGTTTCAAATGTTTAACTTTCTCAAATTAGTGTTTCCTAAGGATGCAATATTGCATTTAATATTACGTTCATAGGAGATACTTTATCTCATAAATCCTCAAATTCTATGCTTATAACCATCACAGAAAGATGGTAATTGAGAGATTGGTTCTTAAAAGTATTTCATGGACGGAATTTCATAACCTTTCATGGAAATACTCTGTTGTGTCCTTCAGTTGTATATGTCCTCTGTGTTGGAGATTGGTGACAGGCCTGGGCTACAGTACCCGACTCTCTGGAATAGAATCCAGCCCCACATTTAAGAGTTGTAGGACACTGCTCCCGTTTCCTGTTCTGTGGACAATACTGACCTTATGTGACTAGGAGAGCCAGGGTACCCAGGAGCGCACCTCACAGTAAACTCCCAGGTGCACTGCACATTTTAAACTTCTATGAAACACCACACGGAGTACTAGCCTGGGGAAGTTTAGTTTCAATATTAAATCATACTGTATTTCTTTTGATGATGTCATATCCTTGCGAAGCTGGGTTTGCATCAGTTGCTACAATAAAAAAAACAAGTACTGTGTGAAGACGATATGGAATAGAAAATGAGGGTGAGTCTGATTTAGAAGTTGTATAGTGCCCGATAGGTACACGCAAGCTTTTAGTTAGCGATCGTGTTTAAGTATTAAATTAAGATGTTTTTGTTTGCTTTGTGTGTATTATTTACTCAAGTGGCTACTGAGGTTTCTTAGGACAGAAATAATTAAATTTCTTATGCCTAACTACTTAATGAATAGAACTGTTGAGGATTTCACTTGGCCTAATGGCACCATGAAAAAATGACCAAGATGCTAAAGGCTCTGTGAACCAAGAAAGTTTGGAAACCTTCTGGCTCAGCATTATCTTGTGCACATAGCAAGCTCTCAGGAAGGGCTGGGTGTAATTTTTGGTCATGGTGACAATTAAAACGTGAGAAACCGTTTCTTTAAATCTAACTGAAATTTCTCTAATCTTCATTCTAACTTTTTTCTTCTTGTGCAATGACAGCTAGAGGGAAACTAGAGGAAGAGAAAAAGAGAGTAGAAGGAAGGAAATGAAATAAGTATATGCACGATAGAAATTGGGACCTCTGACTGTGGGTGTGGAAGTGAAAGCCACCTCCAGGAAAGAGTGGTAGAGGAGGCGCTGCTTCCTACAAAAGGAGATGGGGTGGCTTATCTTGTAGAGATTGCTCTGGAACCAGAAGAAAACATCCTAGGGACAATGCCACCTAGCCTAAACACCAGGGAACATGGCAAGTCAAGAGCAGCTGTGCAGAGAGCAGGACAGAAATCAAAGGAGGATGGAGGAGTGGATGGTGGGACAGGGGAAGAGCCTCCAGCAGGACTGGGAGGGGCTGGTATGTGGTGCCCAGGGGTGGAGGAACCACGTGTGCTCCTGGGCAGAGGCTCCAGAACTTCTGACCCAAGGCTGCCCAGATGTTCCTGGCTCCAGCCTGCAGCTCAGATGTCTGTGTGGGAGTCACTGGGCTCAGTTATAATTCTCAAAAGCTGTACCAGGCTCTCAGCCAGGGAGAGACCCAAAGCCATGAAAACAGAGGCAGGAGAGGCAGTAGTGAAAACCCCTCCCCCTCCCTCATTTTCTTCACCTGTTTGGGACCCCTGGGTAGATTGCAAGGGTGGAGGTACTAAGAAAATTATTCAGCTATTAATCTGCACCCTTACTGTATGTACCTCTCAGTGAATGGCCTGGGGAAACACTTGTCACATCTGGAAAACATTTCCTAAATGGAAATAGAGAACATGGTTAGCTAATTCCTTTTAACTATCCCTATATGAACATATATTCTTTTAGTTCCCTTCTCTCAGCCAATTTTTTTCTCCAAGTTAAATTATATTACTTTCTTTTTATTTCATCAAAGGGCTCATTCTACACTTAATAAACTATGTAATTAATAAAATTTAATTTTAATTTTACAAAAGTCCCCTCTCTGGAGAAGACTTCCCCCCACATGAAGCTGTTTCATTTTAAGTTTATGAGTAATTTCCATTGTTCCTTTGGTAATAATTGTAATGCCTAAAGTTGTTATGCATTGTTTAAGGAAAATTTTGAATTGAGGATATTTTAATAGTTATTTTTCCCCATATGACTTTAGTTATTAATATGTAAAGTATAAATGTATAATAAAACATATAACACTTTTAGGGTTATATGTAGAAAAATTCCACTAAAGTTTAGTTAAACAAGTCAAAACTCCTTCAGCATATAAGAACCTACAGGTAAACATAAGATATTTTAGAGAGCTTAACTTTTTCGGAATTCTAATGCCTTCATAGTCTGAAATAATGATAATAATACTTGGAGCTCCCATGAAATCTTTAGAGATTTTTGGTAAGTTTTTTAACTAATTAATACTCAAGATACTTGAGATACCCCCTTCACTAGGTTTTTCTGTGGTTTCATTGTCACTGATGCTTATTAATGACATCAGGCAAATAAAGTGCCTTTCATAATTGCTTGTCTCAAAGCCTTGAAAAAAAATCAGATATGAACTAATTATAAATTCATTTGCGGTTTGCGGCTGTGAATCTGACTGCTGGAAGGCTGAGTGGTGGGTCCGTAAGTGTTCTTGACAGGTTTGCACGGACGATTCCAAGTTCAGGAGCCGCTCTGACCATATTTTATAGATAGCTTCCATGGATGCTTTTTTTTGTGATAACTGCACTTTAAAGGCACAAGTAGCTGTTGGAAATATCTGTTAAAATTACTGTAGAAGGTAGAGACTGTGTATTTTCCAAGATTTAAAAAAAACAATTTAGGGTCTGATGTCATGTAGTTATTCACTTTTCACTATTTATGAAAAACACTTTCAGATATGGGAATATATTGTGCATTTGTGAAACAGAAAACATTATTTCACTGACCAGGCCACTTTTCTTAAAGATACATAATTTTGAACTTTATAGGTCTTTCTTAGATGCAGTTCCCTTAATCATATGCAGTGTTTTCTGTTGCATCCATGGAATAGTTAATCTCTGAAGACATATAATATTTAAAATATTTCCTTGGTTAACTCAAAGAATAGATAAAGTAATGTATGAGTAGTCTAATTTATATGGTAGAATATTAAATTTAAAATGCTGTGGGATTTATTAAAATTCACATTATTTTTCTATCAGTGCAATTACATTTTAAGTGATAAATAATCCAGAAGAGTTCATTTATAAGAAAAGCTAAATTAGAAAATGTTTTTAGAGTCTAAAGATGTATATATATTTTATAATAAAAAAGATGCTGTGAGGAAGCTTTAATTTGAACTAATTTATCCATTTGTTCGTGGAGTTCTCTTAATGAGCATGTATATTCCATATTTTTAGTTATTTGTAGTTTTTACTTTACCATTTACATAAATAACTTCCAATATGGGTAGGACTCATGATACTAAGTCACTCTCCTTTTCTGAACATATGCATATGAAATAAATTTCATTTCATTTCTTTATTTGACAAATACTGACTGAATGTCAACAAGGTTTTAGATATTTTCTAGGGACAGGGAATATATAGAACAATGAAGAAAATGGATAAAAATTCTTGTGTTTTGACTTTAACATTTCAGTAAAGGAAGCCCTCTCTAAAGACAAGGAAGTAAGTAAATACATAACATGTCATAGGGCGATAAGTATTTTGGAGAAATATAGAGTAGGAAGGGAGGGTACACAGAAAGCCAGAGTTGGCCAATTTAAAATACGATCATTAGAGAAGTTCTCACTAAGAAAGTGGTCCTTGAAGCCTGGGAGGTAACGAGGGCTTCGTGAGTGGGTAGATCAAATAGGGCCTTGTAGGTTATTCTGAGAACTTTGCCTTTTATTCGCAGTCTGAGAAGCCAGCCAGTGAAGGTTTTTGAGCTGAGTAGTGACATGATCTGACTGCGTCTTGGGGAGTGGGTGTCGCACTGGGTGGAAGGTAAGAACCAGTCAGCGAACCTTAGTAGTAATTCAGGGAAGACTCAATGGGGGACTTCCATTCCGATTAGGCAGGATTGATTGACTTATTGGATATGGAGTGTAAGGAAAAGCTAAGGATTTTTGTCCTGAGTGCTTGGAAGAATGAACTGATACACTCAGCGGGGAAGAGAGGGAATTGCTGGTTTGATGAATGCTCTCAGAAATCTGAAATTTGGAAGAGATCTGAGCTGAGATGTAAATTTGGGAGTTCCATTTATTTATAATCTAGGGACAGAATACTAACATTCTACAATATTTGGTTTCTAATTTGGATCAGAAATGTATGAACTGACCTGTGACAATTAAAGGTATTTTCTCTTTTATCCAGGGCATTTCATTTGTTCAAACAGAAGCTAATCATTTTAGGTTCTGAAAGGTTATTGTGGATGATGTTATGATTTGGGGACACTGGCCAATGTAAGGTTTGTTTTTTTTTTCCCTTTAATAGTGAACTCTGGCACTAGTACTACCAAAAGTGATTGTAATCCAATTAAATATTAGAATTTGCAGTTTGGAATAGTGAAAGCTTCTTTTGTTAGATTAGCTTACAAGAGCTTGCATTATTGGTTAAAGCAATTAAAATAAAGCTTTCAAAATTAAGACAATTCTGTAGTACCGCATGTATAACCTGATACGTTTTATTAATATTTGGTAGACATCCTGACATCAGGAAAGAGTTTTTGTGGAACTGAATTAAACCAAAGAGGGATAAATGGTTACTTAAGTGGGTAGGAATAAAAGAAAAAGAAAAATACGCACCTTCAAATTTCTCTTTTGGAGAACATTCTTAAGTCAGGATGAAAGCTGTTGGATTTTAAACATTACAAACAGACAACTTATTTTTTAAATATCATAATGCTTGATAGTGTTCTCTCCTAAGGGGGACATTTCCTTACTGGACTTGCTTTGAAACTTCACACAGAAAATACTCTTTTCTTTGCTTTTTTTGCTGAGGTGTAAAATTTGCAAAAGTTGTGGGAAACTACTGTAGTTTGTAAAGCTCTGACATGCCATTTGTCCTTTCTGACAGAGTCTGTGACTTTTCTGTTTTTGCCTGGTTTGGCCACTTGTCCCACTCTGAAGGGCATGTAGTCATTACCCATGTTCTACTCATTACTGATTACTTCACGGTAGCTCATGGGTCTGGTGACATTTTTCTTGCTCTATGATACTTGAGACACACAGCTTTGGTACCACTATATTCTGTCTCTACTTAAAACTCATTCATTACCTCTTTAATCCCCCATACCTTTATTCCAACATTTTATTATGAAAACAAAGGTAAATGTATAGAAAAGTTGAAAGAATTACACAATGAAGACCCATATACTCGACACCTAGATTTTACAATTAACATTGTACTGTATTTGCTTTATCACACATCTGTTTCTCTAACCATTCTTTAATCCATCTCACTTTTGATGCAGACATACGTTATGACTTGCAGACATGAGTGTGCTTTACCCCTAAGACTTCAACATTCATATATCAACTAGAGTTCGGTACTGTGTATGACCTTTTTAAAGTAAAATTTACAAATGATGCAACATGTGAATCCTACAGTGCGTTATTTGCTAAGTTTTGACATACATCTCCATAAGGCGAACTCCTGTTGAGATATGAAACATGACCCTCACCCGAGAAAGTCACCTTTTCTATTCAGTGCCTAATCCAAACCCCTAGGGGTTACCACTGGTTTGGTAGTTTTCTATCATGGATTAGTTTTGCCTGGATTAAAACACCAATATAAATGGGATACACAATATATTCCTTTGTGTGAGGTTCTTTTTCATTCTGTGCTTTTGAGATTTACCCCTTGTTGGATCTATAGTAGTTAAATCCTTTGTAATGGTGAGTAATATTTCACTGTATGAATATTCTACAAGTTATCTATCTAGTCTCTTGTTAGGAGCACCTGGGGTATTTCCATTGTGCAGTTGCTGTTAATGATATCAGTGTAACTTTCCTCTTTTTAAAATCTAACTCCTCTTTCTTCTAATAAATGACCACCTCCCCCACCCCACCCCCCAAAAAAAGTCATTGTTCAGGTTTTTTTAAAGGAGATCTATACATTGTTAGCTTATTTGAATTTCTGAAAATGCTTTGCATATGAGAAGTGGCTTTTCTTGGAGACTTGAAATGAATGGCTTCAGGGGCTTCTCTGTGCCTGACATTCGTCCTCTTCACCTGCCTCTTCCAGGCAGTCACATGTTTTCTGAGGTCTTCCATTTACACAAGCACAGCGGCTCTCTCCTGAAGATTCTGCTCCCTAGCGCTTGTCTCCACACTCATGCTAATTGTGGGACAATAGGAGAGCTTTTCCTCTTTCCATAAATAATAGCAAGAAATAGATTTTTGGAAGTACATTTGAAGAATAATTACAGGGCCCTGGGTAATTATGTATCTAAGTGCCGCCTTCAGTTTGAAGCTTGGTAAAACACAAGGGCTCAAAGTTCATCTAAGCCCTCACCCTGAGACTGTGAACCACCAGGATATGCTGATTTCTATTAGGCCATCGCTTTCCCTAGAGTGAGGCCGCATCTACTAGGAAAACACTCTAGATATTAAGTGTTTATAACCACTTAATATCAGAGTCCTTAAGAGCAAAGCACAGAAGTCATTTTGCTGTGTCCTTTCTTCCACACATCCTATCTGATTAAACTAGTGCACCATGATGCTCTGATATGTTGGAATTTTACAGTTTGAACCCAGCAAAAAAGATGTAGATAGAAGGCGATGGAATATATCCACCAATGACAAATTCCTTTCAAAGACCATTGTGGCTCATACCGAATAATTATTGTATTTGATTAAAAATGAGGCCAGGAATCCAATTTTTGCATTTTCTCTCACTTGCCGGTATTTTCAACTAATCATGTAGAGCCTTTTTATTTACTCAAACAGATTGACAAGATTATAAATGAGAGCTGTGTGTGGAAGCCTCTAATTTTTCATAAGTAAATGAATTAATTTATCATCGCTGCTGTGTTTTATTGCTGTCTCCATGCCAGACTGCCCTGCTCCTTTATTCCCCCTTTTGCCTTCCAAACATTGGATCCATGTCATCGTGTTTGACAGGTTTCTGATTCCCCTGTCAGATGCAATTTGGTGCTAATCACATTTCCTTTGCTCAATGTCAATGATACAAGCCATGCATAATATTCCTATATGTCCACTCACTGACTTGCAGCGCAGCTGGAATATCTTGGGCATTAATCTGATAAAATGCCACATTGAAATGCAAAAATGATGCTTAAGCACTAAGATAATGTGGTCAGGCAGATGTGCAATAGATAAGTGAGGCTAAACTGGAGATCTTTCCTAAGCTTTGATGAATTTTATTTCATTTCTGAATATCTCTTTACAAACCTGAGACTAAGTAATCAGTGCTGGTTCATTAGACCTTCAGCATTTTTAATAGAATTCATTCATTGTCTATGTATGAGGGAATGAGAATTATTTTTCCCATTAAAAAAGCAAGTTATGGGTAGGTAGGTATTTTTAATGTTAAAGGATATCCCTGGCTAAGATCATGCACTTTATTGAATGCATAAAAGTAGCTAACAATCTAGCAAAATCTATTTACAGAATAATAGGCCAGTTTCTAGCTTAGAGGAGGCCCGAGACAATAGGCCTCCATGGCATCATCTTAGACAAATACAAAATATGATGGGAGGATTTGGGCAGATTGGGGAAGGAGGTGACTGTTGTTTATTTTTTGAAGCATACTAAAATGTTTGGAGAATCATAAAAGCGGAGAGGAAGCATTCAAGAAAGAACAAGAGCAACACCAGAGACGTGGAGGGCGTTATTTATTCAGTCAAACAGTTGTTTATTGTGATGGTAGGTAAGGCTAGGAAAGCAACTTAGGAGCATATGGGGCAGGTCTCGATTTTGTAAACAAGAGGGAGTCATCTTTTTCTTTTAGAACAGGTCTGTGTCGTGGTTTAATTTGAATTTTTAGGAAGAAAAATTGGATGGTTGTATGAAAGGAGGGCTAGAGAAGAAACAAAAGGGACATTTAACAGGGGACTCTTGAAGTAGACCAGATGAGAGATAAGGCCCCAACCTAGGACAGTGACAGTAGAAGTAGAAAATTTATGACACATATTAAGGTCCTTCCTAACTAAAGTTTGCATTTTTACAGTTGGGTTGGATACGATAGGCTGGGAGGTGGCGTGGGGAAACAGGGTGCTATGGATGGTAATGCCATTTGGGTGAGACGACCAACCTCAGCATGGGTAGGGTGAGATAATGAACTCAGGTTGGGTTATGCTGAATTTATTCCTATGGAAATTCCAAATAGCTATGAGCCGTGGTCAGAAGGTGGAGATATTTGGTGGTCATTTTTATGTATACAATGAATAATTGAAGCCATGGGAATGGTTCCAGTTACCTTGACTAAAGAAGCAGCTAAACAAAGAAATCTTGAGGTTAAGGCTATGTTTAAAGGAAAAATGGTACCAAAGCAAAAGACTGAAATTAGCAATTATCCAGAAAAGAGAAGTATCGTGAAACTGGTGTGTAGTAGGGGATGGTCAACACTGTATCAAATACAGTAGAGTTAGCAAAGGAGGGCCGAGGAGGTACCGGTGAATTAGTCAATGTAGAAGGTCTTATCTCTGATCTGGAATCAGTCGCACTGCTGTTGCACCATGAGGTCACAAGAGGTCTTTTTTCTGTTTGGAGAATATTTACTAAGAGCTTGTCAAGAGCCAAGGTAATTTCGGTGGAATAGAAGGTCTAGAAATCACACTGTATTTGGTTGAGGAGTGGCTGAATGGTATGGCATTGAACATACTATACTGACAGCTCTTTAAAAGAAATTGGCAGTAAATGGAAAAAGGAAATTGGGCTTGTAGTTGAATGGCACTTGAGTTCTTTAAAAAAATAGGGCATGATTGTCAGATATCACCCCCAAGGGAATGAAAATTGGTTCTTTGGGGGTGGGAGACCAAATATGTATATATGTATTATAATATATATATAATATATTACAATGTGTTGTGTCCCAGCAAAGTTCAGTCTATTGACAAAATCTTATTTCTTAGCATTTAATTTCTCTGGTTGGGTTTTCTCGGATATCCTGTGAGCAGCATTGACTGAGTTCATGGGAGGTACACAAACTGAATACAAGATCAGGGCTATAGAACTATGGGAAATACACAGCTATGATTGAAGGACTCGCAATCCATTGTTGCATCTCACAGTGGTAACCTGAGGGGTGGCCTATGTCCACTTGTTAGCTGCCACTGGCTGCCCTGTGGATATATTTTTATTTGTCCCTCAGTTTTTTTGTGTGTGACTGAGGCTTTAAAAATAAATAAAAATAGTTTATACCTTATCAGTTTTATACAGATTATCTCGATGGCTGAACAAAAAAATGTTGACAATACCTGAATGATTATCTAGCAGCAGTTAATTTTTTTTTCTATCAAGTACAATTCTAAAGTTCAGTTCACTAAGATACATATTTTAACAATCAAAATTTTCCAGTAAAGTTGCTTTTACTGGAAATGTAATAATTTTGAATTATTTTTTAGAAATTTGATTATATCACTAATATGGATTTATGTAAATTAGTTTCATATGATATTTGATAATTGAAATTTATGGAACTAAATAAGTTTCATTAAAAGTTGCTCAGCACAAAGAGTTATAAAGCTAAATTAACTGTTAATAGCTTTTTAAAAAAGTACTTAGTCATTCTTAGCTCTGCATTGAATAAAAATTATAAGCCTTATACTTACTCTTGATCAATGAAGCATAGCTATGCATACGGTACATAAGAAGATATCAGCATATTAACATGTCATGTGGGGCGGCAATTAGAAAACAATTTCTGAGAATGCTCCTTAGGGAAGCAGTTGTGAAAAAAAGGGTTGAGAAACACTTGGATAAAAGAACCTTAATATTATTTTAATTGAGCAGTGACTTATCTGTGAGATTTATGAGACGATGCGATACCACTAATACTGACTTCACTAAATACACCTACTCATTTTGAGACATAATACCTATAGAGAATATACATTTAATGGTAATTTTTATACCCACAGATAATTTTGATTAACAGAAAACAATTGCCACAATTTCAGAGGTTGAAATATCTAAAAATACAAGTCAAATTTTAATTATCTGAATTGAATTTCAATATAACCCAGAATTTTAGGACAATAAGGAAATATTATCTATGTGTTGTTTGTCTTGGTGATGTAGTGCTTGACAGAATGATATTACAGGGCAAAGCTCATTAAACTTAAGAGGGATTCTGTGAAAACCATCACACAAAAGACTACAGCCATTGTTAGTGAAGGCAAACCTTGAACAATAAATCTCATCTTGAAACAGCTGAAGGATGGAAAATGTGTGATTTGACTATGTAACCAAAACAGCAATCCTACTGAATGTAAGTCTTCTCAAAGGGGAGAAAGAGTAGCCATGGACAACCTGAAACAAAAATACTTTTCATTGGGGGAAGATGCCTTCATTTTCAAGTTGTTAGAAGTGTTATGAGTGAAGTCTTCCCATGCAATTAGTAATAGACCATTTATACACAATGCTGATAGCTGCCGGTAGCTTGTTTTGGTCTGAGTCATATCAAACTGGTATTCTCAAATAGGAAAGGATTAATTTCATTAATCCTTTTTTTTTTTAAATTTACCATTCAAAATGAAAAGTTAAAATCATATACATTCAGAGCAATTATGTGTTTTAAAAATCTATCAAGATATCAGTTACTATAAAAGTTATTAAAGTTATCTGAGCAGACTTCTGGCCAAGATGGAGGTGTAGGTAGATACACTTTGCCTCCTTGCACAACCAAAAGAAGCACAACAACAAATTAAAAAACAAAAAATAGCCAGAACTGCCAGAAAATCGACTGTGTGGAAGTTGGACAACCAAGGAGTTAAAGAAGAAACATTCATCCAGACTGGTAGGAGGGGTGGAGGTGGGCAGCCAAGGCAGAGAGGATGTGTGGCAAGGCAGTGTTGGCAGAAGAGATGGTCCTGCATTTGCATGCAGATAAACCAGGAGGAACAACTGGGGAGCAAGACAGACCCCGCCACTCAGGGTTCCAGCACTGGGAAAAGAAAGCCTCAGAACCTCTGGCTGTAAAAATCTGTACGTGTTGTGGCAGTGGGAGAAACTTCCAGACTCACTGGAGAATTTCATTGGAGAGACCCACAGGGTCCTAGAATGTACACCAACCCACCCACCCATGAATCAGCACCAGAAGGACCCAGTTGGCTTGTGGGTAGTGGGGGAAGTGACTGAAAGCCAGCTGAGAGCTGAGCAAGTGTAGCATTGTTCCCTCTCAGACCCCTCCCCAACATACAGCACCACAACGCAGTGAAGTGGGTTGCCCCGCCCTGACCAATACCTAAGGCTCTGCCCCTTACAATGGAACAGATGCACCAAGACAAAAAAATATGGCCCAAATGAAAGAACAGATCAAAGCTCCAAAAATAGAACTAAGCGATGAGTGATAGCATACCCATCTATCAGATACAGAGTTCAAAACACTGGTAATCAGGATGCTCACAGAAATGGTTGAATATGGTTGCAAAATAGAGGGAAAAGTGAAGCCTATGTAAAGTGAAATAAAAAAAAATACACAGGGAACCAACAGTAAAGGGAAGGAAACAGGGACTCAAATCAATGATTTGGAGCAAAAAGAAGAAATAAACATTCAACCAGAAAAGAATGAAGAAACAAGAATTCAGAAGAATTAGGAGAGGCTTAGGAACCTCCAGGACAACTTTAAACGTTCCAACATCTGAATCATAGGGGTGCCAGAAGGAGAAGAGGAAGATCAAGAAATTGAAAACTTATTTGAAAAAATAAAGGAGAACTTCCCCAGTCTGGCAAAGGAAATAGACTTCCAGGAAGTCCAGGAAGCTCAGAGAGTCCCAAAGAAGCTGGTCCCAAGGAAGCACACACCAAGGCACATCATCATTACATTACCCAAGATTAAAGATAAGGAGAGAACCTTAAAAGCAGCAACAGAAAAGGAGACAGTTACCTACAAAAGAGTTCCCATAAGACTCTCAGCTGATTTC